>CM076575.1:1709315703-1709515008 GCA_034641835.2 Pinus albicaulis | reverse complement strand
AACGCTTACCCACGCACACACCACCCGAACTAGGTTATACCATGAAGGGGGAACACCGCTTGTTAGATCATGCAGCTTGTTAGGAGCTAGGAGCACGGTGTGGCAAATAACAACGATTTCAGCTAACTCTTAGCTTTATTACATTTGTTATGATTATGCTAATAACGTAGTATCTCTACCATGTTATGTTTCTATAAAGTGACAAGCTGCTACACTAGTGATTAGTCACATCTGTTAGAAGCTGTAAAGGTTGATAGATCCATTACTTAGAGCTGTTCCATATGAGTCTAATTCCCATAAGTGTGACATATATTGGAAACCACAGAACATGCATAAAGTAACATAGAGCCTATGAGTGAACTTATTGAATCCCTTGTATCATTGTGCCAGCCAGGCAGCTCCCAATCTGAGTGCCTATTTAAGATGGGAATCTTCTCTTCGATCCTCAACTGTTTATATTTTTTTGGGGGGCTTAACCGGATATGATTTATTCATTAATAAAGTACCCTACAACCCCAGCCTTCTCAGTGCTTTCAGAATCCAACTCACCACACGCTCTGATTGCTTGGAGGGAAGGACCCGCTTATGTTTACTGGATTAATGGAAGTGGTTGGCACAAGAAAGAAAAAACAACCTGTCGTGGCATGGTGGGATACTCGGAACTGCCTTTGAACTACTGCCTTACACTTATGAGTGATATTTAATGGGAGTCAGTCAGCACTTAGACCATTGCTATTAACCTTTAGCCTACAGAATGAATTTCAGTTGGACCTACAGCAACCAACAACCTATCATGTTAACAACCCTGTCTCCATACAGGCTGACTGACTACACTTAGAGATTGTATAGGCTTGGAAACCACTTCCTGGATCTGGTTTCATTAATTCGTGTGTATCCTGCCGGAAGAATCATCGATATACGTGTATCTTTGTCGATGCAATCTCTCTCTCCATGGGCATAATCAATATACGTGTGGCTTTGTTGATCCTATCCATTCACTGTGAATCTATCCTGATGAGTATCCCGTCCCTGTTTCCATCCTTGGGGACCTCAGCAGCTAATTCCCAATCTCCATCCTCACCCACGGTCAAGGGAAGGCCACGAGACAAAATATTTAGGCCAGTTAGGACAGGTGTTAACACTTTTATCCAACCGGCGGTGGTGAAGGGATAACTAACTGATTTCCGGGACGGAAAAGTGGATGCAGCTGGAAACCGAAGCCATGAGCGAGAACAGAAGCTGTCGTGGGTCCGGGAGATAAAGGAGGCTCCAGCTAAGGAGGGAGATCAAGGAGGCAGGGAGTTATAGCCCGTTCAAACAAATTGATTTCCGGAAGGCGAGCATGCTTTCTCTCTAACCGGACCATCCAAACAAAATATAAGCCCACCCTCACCCCCGGATGGTAGTCCAGCTATGTATCAATCTAGTTGATTGCCTCCGGATGGATTAGCCTTCCTTACAGCCTCCACCTTCAATAGAGAATTGTGAAACCGGCTACTGGATGGCATTCACCCTCGGTAGCAGAAATTAGCCTATATCGGTTGGGCGTTCAGTTCAAAAGAAGGGGGGAGTCGGTGAGACGGTTCGTATAATCATCTTTGAGGGATCCACGTCCACCTCCTTGGATGATCCAGATTCTCGACGCACTCCATCCACTATGTCTGCTGCTTTCATCAAGGCCGAATGGGTCCTGAATGAAGAGAATATACCTTATCATAACGGCATTGCAGAGCTTCGCAACTAAACTGTCTGCTTCTAAGATCGCCCTCCTGGATTGATTCGTTTATACTGGTGCAGGATGGGTGACATACCATAGTGAGGAGCTTGGCATAGAGAAGTCCGAGGTCCTATTCTATTGCTTGTGGATAGCGAGAAATCTATCTATCCTTATAGATGTAATTGCGCCTTCTTATATATCATATATGTAATTACGCTTTAGCCTTAATATTTCTATGCTAATGGCTAAGCTTGCTAATTGCTAAGCCATTCCTTCCCTCAGCTTAAATAACTGAAATCACCATGCTTGCTAAGCCATGTCCTTTCCCTCCACGCCTTCGGCTTCTACGCCCCGATAAGGTCCATGCCTACATTGGCTACTTAGTAAAGCCCTATCACCTACCTCCCTTAGAATCTTCCCGTCCCATGCCTACATTGGCTACTTAGTAAAGCCATCCCACCTACCATAACTCACTTACCTGCCTGGGTGTAGTCAAGGAAGGATAGGGTGATTAGCCTTATATTCCCTTATCTATAGGGTTATCTCACTTAGATACTTGGCCTTTCCCTTATTTTCCCTTCCCTTAGAGATATCTCTTACCTTATATTCCCCTTCCCTCACAAATTAGAACCTACTTCCTTCAACTAAAGTTCCTATACTATAGTATCACCCTCCCAGGTTATCGGTGAGTGAGGGTGATTCCGGAGTTTATCCCCTCTTTCTTCCAGCCAGTGCTGGGGTACTTCTTCTCTCATCTCGTGAAACTAGGAAACATAATGAATTGTTGGAAACTAGGGAAGATAACTCAATAACTATCTCGTCTCGTGGATATGATATGGGGAAATAACTCAATCACTTACTAAATCCTTCCTTATCGTATGGGGCAGGGTGTGCGCTTAGTATGTAAGTCAGCAGTCAGCCAGCTAGCAATAGCTAAAGGGCTTTGGAGTTGGGGGAATGCTTGTTTCTAAGGATCACCTAACGCTGGGCTCAACCTGACCTCACCAAAACTCCCCATACATACCCCACCACAATGGGTAGGCCAGGAATAAATAAAGACAGTAAAGCACTACATGAACGAAGGATTGACAGAATAAGAGAAAGCAGGAAGGAGGCCTGGAGTCAATATTTCACTTTTCCTCTTATAAGTGGGCCCATTCACCGGCTCATGGGCCCACTTATAAGCCCCGAGACTGCCTTTACTTTTCATTTTATTCTTATTCTGGTAACTAGAGAATTGAGAGTCTTTTTTTGTTTATGCGCAAGCCCGAGTTCAACTGATTATTACTACTGGCAATATAAATGAGAGGCTATAAGTTTCACCCGCTATGTAAGGCTTAATGTGGTAGGCTAGAACTCGGGACACCACCTTATGATTCGCTTGGGGGGACACATCCATGGTTTTACTTATTATACACTTCGTCTTTGCCTATGAAATCTTATTATGTCCATCCAATTTTGATTATATTAGTAATAAACTGTTGTTGATGTTGTTGGCCATTACTTCTCCATGCAACATAATATATATATATACAATAATTTCATTGATCTACTTTAAAGTGAAACTTCTCTATGCGAGTCTTGTATGTAAAATATCGGACTACTACATGCACCATGCTCGTATATTGCATCTACGCTGGTTGGTTTTTGACTCTTACCCCAGCAGCAGAAGAAAGGCAAGTGGTACAACTAACTAGGATAACCCAGCAGAATCTTACTTAGTGGGTGAGCTGACACAACTAATAACTTCCCGGGCCATGTTCAGAACGACTTGCCGATGCTAATTCTTATCTCTAAAGACCTGGGTTCCTGCTGACAACAACCATGGAGAAGGACAGACTGATTATTGATTCTACACAGCCCCAAAGACCACAGGGGGGGGCAGCTAGCTCGCTCTATTGGTATACTGTGGTTTATGCACCCGATTCCGATTCTCATACCTCCAGCTGGTGTTGGTTTGGAACAGGTAGAACAACAACTCTAAGGATGCTTTAGTTTTTGTTCCATGTAATAAGGTTAATGAATTAGCAAGTAGAACGTCTCGATGGCAATATAAGATGTGAAATAATATGGACCATGGAGTCAAGGTGCTTTTTCAGAGTCTTCTGTTCATGGGACTGGGAAAGCCCTCGAAGAAAGGCCCTTAAAGCTATGCCCGAACACGAGGAGGTAGCCATCTTATTATTCATTACCGCCCAGCGGGAGGAATATGATTTACTCAACCTACAACTACAGGGATCACCCACAGTGTTAGAGCGGCTGCAACCGGATAACCTCATAATACTACTATGGACCGTACAACTGGGAACCACATCAGACAGAGCAGCAGAGACACAGGGATCACACTTTTTGACCCAGGAGCGAACGATAGGCCAGGGAGAAGCAAAAGGGCAGAGATAGAGCGGACAAGGGATGGATGCCAGACTATAGGAAGCAGCAGAGAGAGGTAGATAGGATCACCATTCCATGGGATCGGACACTAACTCGGGGAGGGATATAGCTCTCCGGGGTGAGCTGGGAGAGCACTCAACCTCCCTCTTTCAAACTTGAAGCGATTAAGGGTTTAGTGCTTATCTAAGCCATCGTCATATTACGTATATAATATCGGTTCAGCAGGTTCAATGCCGTAGGGAGAAGAGGTTCAGTGGGATCGATCTTATGTAAAGTCGTGATTTTACCATTACTGACCTAAATTGGCTATGAAATTAAATTTCATTGCCAGACTATGCAGTTTCAATTCCTTTGGAGAAGGGCTGCAGAAGTTCACATTTACGGAGAGGAATTGAACTCGTTGTAGGCGCAGACAGAAGCGCCAAATCGAATATAATAGGTGCTGTAGAACCACGAAGACATTGAAATATAAAATTAAGCTAGTAAAGGCCAGCTTATTACGGAGAATCCAACTTTCCTGTATGTGAAAGTTTATTGTTTAAGAATTTCTATATACATATTTGGAAGGAACTAATGGGTACCTTCAATAGATGACTGTACAGCGCACGATAGGCTCATTAACATTCAATAATATTCTTGGAAAAGGGCTCCAAAGGCAAGGATTCCCCTGTTTTAAATAAAACTTTCACAAAAGAATCTACCCAATTTACAAACAATAACACGGTTAAATAATTTTCATTTATATTTAAGAGTTATTAATGGCATTGTGAGGACATTTCAACCACTAACAGTTTGTTACACATTCTTTTATTTATATTTAAAATTATCAATGGCATTGTAAGACAAACAAAACTGATATATAGATACTATAGAAAGTTAATATTTAGAAAAGTTAGTTTTGAGATTTTATGGAAAAGTATGTTATAGACATGTGGGGTATTCTAAGAACATTTCACATTAATTCAATTTACTTAGAATATATGGCAAGAGAATTTTGTGAAAAAAGGTAAAGAAAGTTGTTATAAGAAACTTTATCTACACGTACTATGTATGATGGAAAAAGTTCATAAAGAACTTGACTAGTTTTTATAGATTTTGGTGTTTAAGTTATCTTAGTAGTCTATTTGGATTATATTTTTCTATGATAAAATATAAAATCCCTACCATAATAAACACATTTCATGCTCTTTTTATTGCATTTTGAACTTAATTTGATCAATAAACTACTTAATGTAATTCATACTTGTAAAACAAAGACATGAGTTTTGTTGCCCATGATCCCAAGATGGTTAGTTTCCCATAGCTTTCGCAAAAAGCTACACATAGAGGTCTAATCAATGCAAAGTTAACACAGCTACTATGCCTACCAAAAGAAATATTTTGTAGAGAAACTCACCCGAGAAAACATGACTTCCCCATGATTTTGGTGATGTGAAAAGTCAAATTTTATCTATAACAAGGCTCAAATTAGTCTCTTGTTACCCACAAAGATATTTTTTAATAACTTGTTTCAAATTTTGTGTATAAAAGCAAAGCTAGTGAAGCTTACTATAAAACTTTTAGATTCCAAGCTCTTATCTTCCTATTCTCATCTTAGTATTTATAAATTTCATCATTGGAGCTTTCATTTAAACATCATTATCACCAAGACAAGCAGTCCTTGTGAGTTTTTATTTAATAGCTTGTAGCCTTCAATGTACATGGTAAGGCATGGATGGCCCCCGTTGTCTCAGCATGTTCATTTCTTTGCATTGTTGTTCATAAATGTAGATGTTGGTACATATTTTGTGTATTTTCCTTTAAGGCGTATAGGTACTCATGCAAACATGTCTATACTTTCACAATAGTTTAACAATCTTGTCCATGTCATGTCTTTTCTTGTCCATACTCATTCATAACTCCGTATATTGAATTATCAACATTGTTACTTTTAGTCATATTATTTTTACTATTCTTGAGGAGAAGTTCATGTATTTTTAATATAGATTAGCCAATTCTCTTGAAAAGAAGCTAAATTAATAAACTAGGTAAAATATTAGGAAAACCTCTCTATCGAAAAAAGACCCTAATGCATGTAGATTATCAAACTAGTCTTACATGAAGCATTGTAAGCCTTATTTTCCATAAGTTAATAAATGTATTGAGAAACGACCTTATCTATTTTTTGGGTAGAACACTGGAAGAGTCTATCCATTGTGAAAGACCCTAATGGATGTAAAGCTAACCAAAGAATATTTACTCAAGAACTATTTCCCTTGTTATTATGTATTTTTATTTCAATACTTGAAATCAACTATGATGATAAGTACAAGAGTAAGGTTTCAATTGTTGTAAGTCATTGAATTCAAAGAAAATACAACTTATGGGACACTATTTTATGCTTGATCTTCCAAAATATTTTAATTAAGTTTTTGTTTTTGAGAAGTGTGATTAGTTTCATTTAGTTGTTTGGGTTTCTAAATGACATTTTTTTTCATGCTTTCTTGATATTATTGGTTCAAGAGTTTTAGTATTTAATTTGTTAAATTTATTTTTAGTTAACTTAAGAAACCTATCTCTAATATTCCATTCATTAACTTCATCATAAATCTAAGCCTAATTTCATACATAAAACTGTGTGGTTATAAGTTTACAAACACCTAGATTGATTAAAGTATCATGTTGTAACTTATGCCAATAAATTAGCTTGACAAGTTACATGAAAATCCAAGGAAGTGTGCATTCCAAACTTGAGGGTTGCAATAGATGGCAGAAGTTCCTTCCTACACATTTATGGAGTGCAATAATAATATGCACTTATTAGGTGAAAAATAGTTGTACACACATCGAATGCATGCATTTCTTGAGTTTACCCTTGCCAAGCTCACTTAGTTGTCTTGGGTACACTTGTTGAGCACATGACACTTTTGGTGTAGCACCATTAGACATTGGATAGGTGGTGGACAAGTCATGAAGGGGTTAGAGGAACCATTAAGCGCACTTGAAATTAGAAATATAAGAACTTAGATGCACTTTAGTAAGGACATGCTTGTACTATGCCTAAGAACAAGGAAAGTGCAAGGGAATTCTTACATGAAAATAAGGATTCCTCAAAAGTGCTAAGGAATAGTTAAGTGTGTCATTTTGAAAGAGAATAAAAGAGCTGAATGGTTTACGTCAATTTCAGGGGTTGACATAGCATGAAAAATTTCACTAGTTGAACAAAAGGGAGAAGAAGATAAGGCCTCCAAAAGGTAAGTTTTCAGTGGCCTAAGGGGTTGTATTAAAAATTATTATAGGTGCTTCAGCACGTTGTATATATTTTGTAAATGAGAAATGGATTTTGTCACTCCTTTAATGTAAATTGTGACATATTTTATTTAAATAAAGTTAAAACACTTTCCATTTTATCATATACATATTTATTGTGGATTTTTTATTTGCTAGGTATTATTGTTGATTTCCTTACTTTTTGTTGGTTAAGTATTGAAATACTATCTATGTGTAATTTGCTTCTACGATGATCTAAAGGCCACATTTAGAATGTCCCCACTATTGAATCAAATTGAATAAGTATGAATTAGTTGTATTTGATAAATTGCAACTTATAGAAAACGTATTAGTAAATTTTAAGTGGAAAGGAATAGTCTAGATGAGCTCCTATGGCCAAGGCAAGGTAGTGCTACATGACCTCTTCTCATGAAATAGAATTAGGAGAAACTCAATTTTTCAAATTAAATTCAAGAATACTGTAGGCCTATGATACATGGTACCAATTAATTATTCATCATATTTAAGAAAAATTGAGATAAATTAGTAGGATTTGAGATGATTTTCAAGGATTTTTGGTGAATTTCTAATGCAAAGATAGCCTCACATCATAAAGATAGTGAGGGTGAACAGATTCCTAAGGCTTCAAGTATGAATACTAGGCTTACAGCCTTAGAGACAAATGTTTAAAATATGACAACCTTTCTTTCAAAGAATGGGAAAAAATAAAAAAATATTGGAAGATGGGGTGATCCACAAGTGTTAAGGTTTAAAAAATGTTGTATACAAGTGTTGCAAGACCACAAAAATGATGAATCAAACATTGAGTGATGATGTCGACCAATGGTGGAACATTGTGGAAGACTTATTCAGCTCTAAAATAGGATGGATCATTGAATAATTTTCCATCTATATTGAGGCATTTATGGTGCAAAATAAAATAAACCAACTTATATGAGCGGTTTTAGTAATGGGACCAATTTTGGAGAATCAAGGTCAAAAACATTTTGGGGCCAGTTTGAAGCCTTAAATGAAATTATTTTGCAGATAATAATTTGTCACTTAAGAATCACACCAATGATGATATTATATAAATGAAAAAAATTCCAACAATGCAAGAGTCGTGTCAATCATATTTTGTATGCAAAATATATGTTCCTTGAAAGTTGATCTATTATGATTAACCACAGTAATTTTATAGGATTTCATGTCAAACCCTTACTCATGAAAACTATGATAACCATAAGAAAACTATGAATTGGGCTCTAAAAGGGTCATATTGTAACTCTTGTTAAGATTTGGAGTTAAACTTAACAACAATCTGGCCATTACACTACGTCATAATCGAGCCACTAGGAGGGAAGGGGGTTATATTCTATTCAAGTGCATGTCATTCCATAGTACAAAATAGTAGCTATAATCCGGTGGAGATAGAAAGAATACGTGAATGGGGTTTGTAATCTGCAGTATCCATTGTACCATAAGTCTTTGGTATCTCCATAGAAAGATCCTTCTCCTTTATTTTTTCATCATTTCCATTCCAAGAAAAAGAGTGTATTCTCACCTCCCAACTGGATTTTCTCCCAAAAGGGTATTTTCGAAGTATATGTTAGTGTTCATCATGGTTTTTCATTGATTTTATTTTTCCTATTCACTATTTTTTTCATTTTATGTATTACATGCATAAATGGTAAAATCAATAATAATTGATCCAGAATCTAAAGGAATTTTACCTTTTGTTATATATATATATATATATATATATATATATATATATATATATATATATATATATATATATATATATATTTGTGTGTGTGTGAATTTTTCTATATCTTTTGTAATAAACTATTAAGTGGAATATCTATATAAATTTACAATTCATATTGGTATCACAATAGCTTTCCTTAGCTACTTTGTGCAGAGTTATAAGGGATCAAATTATTTTAATCATAAAGCAAAAAACCCCTAGTTATGGTAAAAAAGTAAATTTATGATAACTCTTAAGATATGGGAAAGGAGAGGTTTGCATGGCTTGAAGCACAAGTTGTAGATATAAACCATGATGTGAGCCCCCTCATGGTGGCCCCAACCAATAACCTCAAGCTATTCGTAAAAGATGGGGGTTATAATGCATAGGTGATATCGAAGTGAAAATCGTATTAGATAAATTTTGATGTTTGAAATGGGCCTCCTAACTAATAATTTAAAATAATACCAAAAATAATAATAAAAATATTAGATTAACTCATCAAGTTTTGAAGGGAAAAAAACTATTTTTTTAACTTATCTTCCTATGATTTTAATCAAATTTCAAGAGGGAGCACTCATTAGATGTGAAATTTAATTTTGCATCCAAAGAGTACCCATGCTGCATACATTAGACGAACCCTACTACATGAAAAGTGTGAAACACATGAAAAAACATGATTGCAATCACTTTTTTCATGTATTTCACATTTTTGTGTCGTAGCGTCCATTGAAAGTATGCAATATGGGTACTCCTTATATACATAATTAAATTCCACACCCAAGGAGTGCTCTCTCTTGAAATTTGAGTAAAATCATAGGGAGATAAGTTGAAAATATGAGTTGGAAAAGTAGTTTTTAATTTTTAATTTTTAATTTTTTTAATTTTTACCTTTTTAACCCAAAACTGGTGAATCAACCCCCATGGTTGACATCATCATATTAAATCCTATTTTTTTTATAAATTTTATTTTTTTGTACATTTTTTTTTTGATTTGATTTTAAGCACCATGAACCATTAATATTCTCTCTTCAAGATGGAAGTGAAGGTGAATATCAAGTCATATTAAGGTGATACCAATTCCTTGACATTAGATTACTATTTCTAGCAGTGAGAGGTTTATTTTAGTGTTCAACATATAGAGGAGGAACAAAAAAAAACATTTGTTTTCTTTAAATTAGGAGTCCATGCCCTAACATGGTGGTAATACCATATGGAAACCCTTAGGACAAAGGGGAACCCTCCAATAACTAAATTGGAGAGTTTTAAAACTCTCATCAAGTCCCAATTTAACCCTATTGAGTATGTTAATGACTAATGGATCTTGTGGTGTTACTTCAGGTCAAGAAAGAGATGGAGCAATGCTACAAAATGATTCATTTATCACTCACTTGTTAATTTCCATACACCACCTCTTCACTATATCTTCTTTTCTCATACTTTATTTTCATCATCATCATCTAAAATTCCATGGCTAACAAATCATATTTCTCCATATCATGCATCTCCTTCAAACACATTTAAATTAATTCAATCCATAAAATTATGATATATTTCTTGTTATCTGTCACATGCCCATGTCTAATGGTTATTTTATAGAATAATTCAACATATTACACTATAAACATCTCATTTTACTTCAATATTTTAAACATTCTACTCAATATAAACATCTGATTTTACTTCAATTTTTCAAACACTCTACTCATTTTCAAAGTATAATTTAAATTTATGAACTTAACTCTCATTATTGAACCCAACTTATTCCACTTATAAATAATTCAAAATCCTCTTGATCTCTTATTCATAGGTAAATTCTCCCACCATACAAATATATGGATATTTAATATTTCTTAGGAAACCATCACCTCTTTTAAGATATTAATCTCTTTTGCAATAAAAATAATTTTTATCCAAAACATTTTAGCACTAATACGTATATGAATGTGTAAAGTATACAAGCATATTCATTTCATGGTTGATCATCTTAACATGTTTTAATTTTGTTTCACATATAAATTTTCTTCTCTCCATCTTCTACCTATTTTGGCATTCTTTACTGTTGATCTCTTTTGATGGATAGCATTATAATTCATATAATATATAATAAAAATGTAACATTTTTGTTGATTTATCAGAGGTACTATTTTTCCAACTACCCAATTTTTCATAATAGGTGCCCTTCAAACGCTTTGTCTTGTATTAATACAGAATATTAGTTTATAGGTAAATTTATTCCCTTTTAAAAGTTTTTTCTTGAATATTAATTCACTATTATTTCAAACCTTAAAAATAATGATCTTATGAACCATAGTTGCATGTAGAAATTACATTGTAAATTTTCAAATATTTTCACTTTTATTTAAATTTGATTACTATGCAAACCATAGGGAAATTAACAAAACAAAATTATGAAATAAGTAATGTTGTGCAAATCATTGATTAAAATTATTACATAGTTAATAGGTACACTTTACCCATTGGGCCACGATTTTACACATGGTTTATTTTCTACAATAATTATGTTATTTTCTCTAACACATCATCATAATCCTCCCACTCATCTTCTCATACAATTATACCACACATTTCACCACTTCATACTAAAAGTTTCTCCTAGTTAGAAACTAGGAGTATTTCAAGAACTCAAGATATTTCCTTTCCTAATATCTATATGAATGTAAACATGAGCCATGCAAATATAAATCTATATTAAAATTGGAACGTAAATACATAAGAAAAAGTAATTCAAAAGTGAAAATACAATTCTCTTGGACATTATTACATTCTTAGAGCCAACTACAATGACCTCTAAAATTTACCTACATGTTACCATTAGAGAAAAATATCCTAACTTCATGAGATATTAAACTATTTAAACTATTGGTTTATAATTATTTAGTCTTCAAGTTATTTCGCTTAACAAGAAAACCCAAACAATTATTTAATTAATATCACACAGATATAGTAATCACATATCCAAGTCCCACCCAAATCTATATTAAAATCACAACTACATACATAATAAAAAGTCATTCAAAAGACAAAATCCAATTCTCTTGGACATTGTTACATTCATATAGCTAACTATCATGACCCTTAAAATTTCCCTACACATTCTAATTAGAGAAAAATACCCTAACTACATGAGATATTTAAATATTTAAACAATGAGTTAAACAATATTTATAATTGTTTAGTTTCCAAATGATTTCTCTTAATGGGGAAACACAAACAATTATTTAATTAATATCATATATATATATATTTATCCAAGTTCTACATAAAATCACATATACAAGTCCTACACACAATCATAGTTCATAGATTATATAGTAAAATCACAATTATAAATACTAACACATGGAATGAAATTTGGATTCCCATCATGATTCATTTAAGGCTTATGTGTGGTACCCAAAATACATATGTTTCAATGATAGGCATGATATGATATATTTAATTTTCCAAGTCAAAAGTAAACATTTCAGGATGAGGACAACTAAAATCTAAACTCATATCAATATATAAAAGGAAAGGAAAGTGGTAGTTTACCTGTTATACGTTTCTTGAGGTTTTTTGTGTATATTTTATGGTGAGCTTTGCGCAAAATTTAGCAAGGAATTGTTGGAATCACAATATTTAGTTGTGAACTCTCCATAATCTGAGTGATCTATTTATTTTTTAGGGTTTTGAATCTATGTACACAATAAAAAACTCATTTTAAACAATAAATGATCATGATTTGACAAAAAAACTCATTTTAAACAATAAAAGATCATGATTTGACCAAAAATTATTTAACTAAATTCTAACCAGAAACACCAAAACATCATAATAGTTAAATAATACCAATAAATAAATAAATAAATACAAATTCTATTACATTCAATTCAATCTTCAATACAAGACTTAAACTACATATTTTTAGTATAACTACCACAACATAATTTCTATATCTTAAAATATATATTTTTAATATAATTACTCAGAAATAATTTCTAATTCAATAAATTTAATATTATAAATCCATTCATTAAAATTTTGTTGTTTTGAATGAACCACTCGTTATTGAAATATAAAAATGAAAAATAAAATATACAAATACAAATTTATTAGAAAATATAAATTAACTTTTTTTTTCTCTATATACCTTTAAAGTGCCATGTATTAGTTATTTATCATCCTACAAAATATTTATTCATAAATTCCATCTATGATATGAAATTGGTTACTATCAATACAGTACTTGTTAGTAAGTGTCAACTAGAATACTATTCTTGTTGGTAAAATAAATTAAAACTATCTCAAGATAATTCTCTCATATCAATTTGGTTAGTATCTACTAGAATACTAGGTAGTTGATATCAATTAGTATCAACTAGAATACTATCCTGGTTGCTGAAATAAATTAAAAGGGTATAAAGTTAATTGAATTTATATGTATTCAAAAATAAACATTGTTTGTGAGATGGAAACAAAATCCAGGGGTAACAACCATGAAAAATTCGAGGTGGTAATAGCCATGTTCCTTCTTCCCTTGTGGATGTAGAGGTATTTAATTTTTATAGTGTTCTATGGAGCGGAAAAAGTTGGTTGGAGTAATGTTTTGTATAATAAAATTTATATATCCATATACCAAGTTTCACTTCTTCTCATTTTAATTTTGGAAAAGTAATCAAAATATGTAATAATAATAAACAAAAATTTGAGAAAAACAACAATAACATTTTTCTCTTTTTATATATTTCTTTGTTATATATATATATATATATATATATATATATATATATATATATATATATTAATTATTGTTTAAATTGTATATTTAAATGTTATATAGAATACATAAGTTCAATTTCTAAGTCTAAAAAATATTTTTATTTCTTAGTTTTTAAAAAAAATTGACAAAACAATATACTTAAAACACCACAATTTACATTTTTCAATTTTTTTATATGATATATACATAAAAAATAATACATTTTTCCTTCAAAAAAAAATTAATCATAATATATATATATATATATATATATATATATATATATATATATATATATATATATTTCAATGTAACACGTAGAAATTTTCATTAATAAAGTTGGAAACAGACCAGACCCCTTACAGTCATGGAGAGATTAGTCTCAAAATTCTGCAGGTTTACAAGCAAAGATACCCTATTGCTACCTATCTTATTCATATATATACTTGTTAAATATTTTAGACTGTATATATTCTAAAAAACTCCACAATACATTGATATTTGACAAAACATAGGATTATGAAATAAAAATAGTTGTTACTCGTGACTTCTAGCCTCAAATTATTCCAATGCCTCTTTAGTATACGTACTCAGTTCCTTGCTCCCACCAGAACCAGGATATATGACAGGTTCCTCGCTCCCACCTGCACCAGGGTCCATTCCATGGTTCACAGCGCCAGCGTTACCCTCCGTTGAAGGAGCATAGCCATCATGAATTCCAAAGAATTATTTTAGAACACCTATGGTGACTCTCTCCACCTATAATTCAATGTTCGTGACTTTATATCTTAGTTCCATAACACTAGTACTTAGATATTCCATACATGAGAGGAAATTTTAACCTCAAAATTCTCATGAAATTTTCACGTAATTTCCATGTCATAATATATAAACCAATCAAAATCCTTTCAATTTAAAAAGAGGTACAAGTAAATATTTTGGAGGGAAAATAAGAAAAACTATTATTTTTAATTATATTTTTGCTTTATCTCCTTATAGGTTTACTCAAATTTTAAGTGTAGACACTCATTGGATGCGGAATTAAATTTTGCATCTAATGAGTACCCATTATGCATACTTTTGAGAAGACCCACATTGATAAAAATTGCAAATACATTAAAAAAATGTGCTCAATGGGTGCTCGTTGGATGTGAAATTTAATTCCGCATCCAACGAGTGTCTAGACTTGAAATTTGAGTAAACCTATAAGGATATAAACCAAAAAAACAATTGAAAAATAGTTTAGTCCTTTCCCTCCAAAATTCATAGCTCTTATTTTTTTATTTTAGTTATTGTTTTATGATTTTTTCTTAGGAGGCCACTTTTGGGCTTAAATTTCCTCTAATGGATTTTTGAATCACCTCCCTATCCTTCTTGAGGCCAAAAAGTTGATTTAACACAATAGTCATACTTCATTCTTCTCCTTGAAGATCTCCTTAACAACCTACTTACAGTAATTGTCGACTATTTCCCCTAAATTCACGATGTGCCAAGTCTCCTCAACACCGTTTTCACTTCCATTGCCTAAAGACACCATTTTCTTTGTTATTTTCCCCTACACCCTAGAAATATGATGATTAATATACCTCAATGAGTAGTTATAAATAAGCGCCTGCTATTCACAACATTCCTTCCCATATTGTCAACCATTCATGATTTTTGTCTCTACACCATTGTTGAGCTAGTTCCATCCCTCTCCATCACCACTGATTTCCATTTTACTCAAATCGTGATGGCATCGTACTTGCACTCGTCTAAAATATCATTTATTAACCAAGTGAATAATCAAGGGAAGATTTCCCACTTGTCGTGGCTCATGGCCACCCTTTTACTGCCCGACCACCTGTGTATTAACTTCCATATAACATTTCCCTCTCCCAAGGCTCTCCATAATATCCTTGATATGTTGTCAGGCTTAATTGTCTTCGTTTTCTTATTAGGTCTCGTACTTCAACTGTAATCCAAAAGAATTAAAATAAATAAAAACTTTAAGGGATATGACATATATCACTAATACGATTCATTAGCAAGGATCATTGCTCTAATTACACTCCAATATTGGCTTGGAAATTTTTTAATTGATTTTGGATATTTTTCTCTGTTGCACGGGAACGGCTCCCAAAAGGTGGGAACCCATTCCAGAGGTTCCTGCGCTCCCTAGAGCTTTGGAACGGTGCTGAAACTTATCATTTTCGGCCGGAGCTGCGACCGAAGCTGGGGCACGTTCCAAGGTCATTAACAACTAGAATTATTATTGTTCTATCTTTTCCAACACAACTTTCCAACACAATTTACCTTGTTTCCACCAATTTTTTCAAAAAAAACTTCCCTTCTGCCTTAAACATAAAAAATATTTGTTTTCCGCCAAACTTACGCACAATATTGACTCCATCATGGTAATTGTTAACTTTTTCAGAGTGCATAGTTCTTGGTTGTAGCATGATATTCAATTGCAAACAGGAAGGAGTTGTTCTCTACTTTCCAAATTCTTCATTTTTTACTTGTTCTTTTATTGTTTTTACTACGTTGAAATTTTAGAGTTACATTTAAAATAATATTTCTGAAAAAATTACATTGGCCGTGTGGGTGTACAAAGAAATCTAATGTATTAATGTGTTTTTGATTTATTTTTAATATAGTTGTTGAATTGGTGTGTCTATCTGTCCAATGCTATCTCAGTGGAAGCATCTGCAACTTGGATAATTTCACTGTGTCATTGCAATGTTGAGTAAAAAATATGGATGTTGAATTGATTTACTTTTTTTCATATAGATTCTCCCACAGCACTGCACATCCACTCTTTCTATGTTTTACACCTAAGCATCTAACACTTTCTTATCCAACCATGTAGACAATGTTGAATTTGTTCCAAATGCTATCAAATGCTATCAATATTTGTGAATACATTAGGATTGTGTTACCTTGAAGTTTAACTAAAATTATTTTGAATTTGATATTCATACAATGAATTAAAATTTTAAATTTATTTTAATATTGGAATATTTTGATTCAATATTAATTTTATTATTATATAAATTATGTAATTAAAAAAATATATTTTTTAGTTTTTTAATTTTTTATTATATAATATTACCGTTCCAATTAGACGTTTCCTGAAAATTTTGAAGAAACCTCTAGCCATTCCCGACACCCGTACCCAAGTTCCTAAAGTTTCCACGTTCCAAAAACTCATGCAACATAGATATTTTGACATGAACGATTTTGAATTCATCTATTTTTCTAAGAATATACACTATCCTTCTATCCTCGTTGCATTTTTCTAAAAAAAATTGGTTGTAAATTTCATTGTGAGACTATGCGGTTTCATATTGTTCGGCGAAGGGCTGCAGAAGTTCACAATTACGGAGACAAATTGAACTGGTAAAAGGTGCCTACAGAAGCAGAAAATCAAATATATTAGGTACTCTAGAACCACAAAGACATTGAAATATATTATTGAAATGCCTCAATTGATGTTGATAGTTATTCAAAATTTTATACGTTTATTTAATTTATGTAATATTGAGAAATTTTCATGCCATAATTGAATGAAGGTTTCAAACACATTTTATAGAGGTTGCAAACATATCTTATAATTTTGAAAAGTATAAATGACCTGGAAACTTTTTATTTAAAAAAAATTCAAAAAAATTATTAAAAACAACTCTTTGTCACTTAATTAATAATACATATAATTATATTAATAACAAAATAAACACAATAATATTTCGATTTTGATATTTATATAGACCTTATAAGTGTATCTGGTTGGAATTGCATTTTGATATTTCTAAAGACTTTATAAAGTGTAGTTCATTACAATTGTATTGAGATATTCCATTAAGGTATATGAATTATTAATTTTTTTTGTTATTAATATTTATTTTTTTTACTTCTAATTAATTTATATGAAATTATATTAAATCATATAAAAAACTAACTAAACATACTTAATATATTTATTTATGTTTTGTATTATAATACATTATTTTTCTATTTATTTTGAAAATGACACTTTTCAACTTTATGTTGAACACAAACATCCCATCTTACTCAACAAGAAAAGCTTCAATTTAGCATTTTTTTAAAACCATTTCAATTTCCAAAAATAACCTAATAACCTGCCATGAAGGGATAAAAAATCTACTCTGTAATTTTAAAATTTATAAGAGGCTCTCAGGTTACGTTCCATTTGTAATTTTTGTCAACAATTATATCGTTTGCATTATCATTATATATGACTTGCATTATCATATATATAATGAGTGACAATGAGAATAATTTAAATAAATTTATAAGAGTGGTTTTTTTTGGTTTTAATTAAAAAAATAATAATATAAAATTTAAATTTATTATTAAAATAAAAATAAAAAATAATATATTATTTATATATTAAATATTAGTTATGATTAAAAGGGAAAGTAGATATAAAACCAAAAAACTATATCACAAATTATATATTGAGAAAGTCTATATAAAATAAAATTATTTCTTTTCTTTGAATTTAAAATATAACAAAAAGATAATTTAAAATGAAACAATAAATTCTATCTTCTTAAGTTGATATAAAATAAAACTTTTTACTATCTTATATTGTTTTGTTATTTTTTTATTGTATTATAAATCATTATGAATATTATTCTATTTATTTTTTTATGAATAATATTTTAATTGTTTTTTAAATATAACAATAAGATAATTTAAAATGAAACAATAAATTCTATCTTCTTAAGTTGATATAAAATAAAACTTTTTACTCTCTATTTTATATTGTTTTGTTATTTTTTTTTTAAATTGTATTACAAATCATTATGGATATTATTCTATTTATTTTTTATGAATAATATTCTAATTATTTTTACCAAAATCAATTGTGAAAACCAATTATATAGTAATGTAATGACTAGAATATAGAAAATACAATTAAAATAAAAAAATTAATTATATACTAATAAACTTAATGTAGCGTTTATCTGAAATTCTGAGTGTTTGAGTTGGTTTTCAATAGTGGAAATGAGTTTAACGCTGTCAAGAAAAAACGCTTGAGTAATAGAAATAGTTATAATTTAATTTGGTTTCCAAAAAATTTTGCTAAATTAATTATACCAGAAAAATCATTCTTTATAAAAATATAAAATAAAATTTATTTATGGTTTATTTAAAAAAAATAAATAAGATTATTAATGTTTACAATGAAATGTCAATTTTTTTTTGGAAAAAGGAAAAGTTTAAGGAGGAGAGAAATTGTTTAACTATTACAATAATTTAAAAAAAGTTATAATATTTAAATCATGTTTAGAATGACGGAGATAAATTCAGTACCATCGAAAACTTTTCTAATACTCAAAATCTTGAAATTTAAATTGGATAGCTGAAACCTAGATTTTCAAAAAAAAATTAAAATTTTTATTAAAATATTACCTAAATAACAATTATTTTGAAAACAAAAAAACACTACGGGGTGAAAAAAATGTTTGATCATTCTGAACGCACCATAAGACAAGGCATTCGCCATCATCGCATGCAGGCACCACAGAAACGTGTCGCGTTCGAACCGTCACACAAGACCAAACCACGTACAGCCATTACAATTATTAGTCCTTAAACTCTACAGTCTTCCCTCTATTCACACAGTAGCAGACCACAATATTTCTGGGAACGGAAGATTAAAATTCTAAATGCGGTGCCATGACAATACAGAAACCCAACATATTATCCGCAGTTTTTTTTGTCTGATTACGAAACTGAGTGCATTATGTCTTTGTTTTTCAACTGAAGAAATTATGTTAGGAGCCGCTCCAAAGAATATATAGTCTTGTTTCGGATTGGACCCTAAGTTATGAGTGCAATCATTAGACATCATATGCTCAAAACTCTGCATTAAAATATATCATGTTCATGATTTTAGAGTCACTGACATAAATTGACAGTAAATTTCATTGCCAGACTATACAGTTTCATATCCTTTGGGGATTGGACCATAAGATCTACCAGTATCAAACCTCCTCATCTAATCTAATCATTAGACCACATGCTCAGAACTCTGCATGTAAAGTCCATGATTTTACCATCACTGACATAAATTGGCTATAAATTTCATTGCCAGACTATGCAGTTTCATATCCTTCGGAGAAGGGCTGCAGAAGTTCACATTTATGGAGAGGAATTGAATTCGTTGTAGGCTCCAACAGAAGCTCCAAATCGAATATAATACGTGCTGTAGAACCACGAAGACATTGAAATATAAAATTAAGCTAAGAAAGTCTAGCTTATTATGGAGAATCCAACTTTCTGGTATGTGAAAGTTTATTGTGTAAGAATTTCTATATAGATATTTGAAAGGAAATAATGGGTACCGCCAAATCGAATAGAACCACGTGTTAGTTTTTAATAACTAAATAAAAATTCATGCATAAACAATTTTATGTCATGCATAAACAATTTTATGCTCGGTAAGAACATAAGCAATTTTATGGGCAGTAAAAACATATCAAAATTAAAAAACATTAAACAATTTTAATGATATATAAGCCTCAATAAAAACTTAATATGCGGAATGTAAAACTGAAATGCCCAGTTAAAAACATAAATACCTCCAGCCATTAGTTGCTTATGCAAAGCTTCCAGCAGAAATTTCAAGTAAAACCACACAATCAAGAGTCCACTTGTCACGTTTCACTTGGTCAATACTCCGTGCTTCAAAACTGTTCAGTGGTTTAACGTAAATTTGAATTCTCAAGCACAGAATAACACTAGCTTCTGGAGTGGCTTCCTTCCAGCTCCCACGTATGGCACAGAATTAACTCTGATATACGCTCTCTTGCAGTCAAGAAACCAAAGCTGTCGTGGGAATAGGAGCCTTAAGTCCTGGCATTTCTTTGATTAAAGAAACACAAGTTTATTAACAAAAACATTGATTGTAACTCGTGAGAGGCATACGCACAACAATATTTTGCTATGACAATCGAATGACAATTATTCACACAGCGTATATTATGCACTCCGGTGTACACGAGCCTATCAAATAATTAACACAAAATTCACACAAGCAGAAAATCTGAAAAATCTTTCAAGCTCTTCTCATTCATAGTTTGATGGTGTAAAACTGAAAGGATTGAATTAGTGAGCTTGGGGAACAAACAGAAATTTTATAGCGTAGCTTCCATCAAGCTTTTGTTGGCTACGTGTCAAATGCTCCACTGATCATGGTAGAGAACTGTAGTGGGAGTAATGGACCACTTCAGAAGCTCCCAACAAGAAATTAATGAACTGCAGTGGATTTCCATAATTTAAGGAAATTACTGCAGCTAGTTTCCAAAAATTAAGGAAATCACTTTAGTTATTTTCTAGATATTTACTCTAGTTGTTTCGAGAAATAAAGGGAGTAGTCCTGAAATTGAGCAATGGATGAGGGAGCGTAACATTCTCCCACTTGGTCCATACTTCCACTCTTAATGTCTCATCTTAAAACCCATTGATAATCTGTATTAAGTAATAGATACATGAATCATGGTGATAAGTCCTCTAAAGACGAGTATTATCTTCCATGTATTACGATGTATTTATTTATATTAAAAGTTATGTGGCAACAATTTCTTAATGAATAAACCCTATGTTTATTCTTGGTCCTACATAGACAAATTCTCTCAAATCAAATTAAGGTGCACATAAATATGAGAAAAACATCACAATAATTAAGAGTTTCATTAAAAATAACATTGTTCATACAATGAGAATCTACATTATGGAACCAAGTCCCATATTCATTACATGATCCTTGAATTGAAACGGTGGCATGCCCTTAGTCAAAGGATCAACGATCATCAACTTAGTGCTAATGTGCTCAATGACCACTTTCTTTTCTTTAACACGTTCTCTTATAGCTAAATACTTAATGTCGATGTGTTTATTTCGACTCCCACTTTTGTTGTTCTTAGCCATAAAAACAGCAGTTGAATTGTCACAATATATTCTCAATGGCTTAGAGATAGAATCCATAATTCTAAGCCCGGAAATGAAATTATTAAGCCATACACCATCTAAAGTAGCCTCAAAATAGGAGACAAACTCGGCTTCCATAGTAGAAGTGGCAATCAAGGTCTGCTTGGCACTCCTCCATGATACAGCTCCACCGGCCATCATAAAAATGTATCCTGATGTTGATTTGCGTGAATCAACACATCCAGCAAACTCAGAATTTGAGTAGCCAATCACATCCAAGTTGTTCATCCGTCTATACATAAGCATGTAGTTTTTGGTTCCTTGAAGGTACCTCATTACTTTCTTTGCAGCTCTCCAGTGGTCTAAACCTGGATTACTCTGATATCGTCCCAACATTCCCACAGCAAATGCAATGTCAGGTCTTGTGCAGACCTGAGCATACATTAGGCTTCCGACAGCAGAAGCATATGGAATGTTCTTCATTTGTTCCCTTTCAAAGTCGTTCTTCGGGCATTGATTCAAACTGAACCTATCACCCTTCACAATGGGAGCAACACTTGGTGAACAATCCTTCATCCGAAATCTCTCTAAAATTTTATTAATATAGGTTTCCTGAGACAGACCCAAGATGCCTCGAAATCTGTCTTTGTGAATCTTAATGCTAATGACATAAGATGCCTCACCCATATCCTTCATATCGAATTTATTAGAGAGGAATTGTTTCACCTCATGCAACAAACCCTTATCATTGGTTGCTAGCAAAATGTCATCCACATATAAAACAAGAAAACAAATTTTACTCCCACTGAATTTAAGGTATATACATTCATCCATAATGTTTTCTACAAAACCAAAAGAATAAATCACATTATGAAATTTCAAATACCATTGACGGGATGTTTTTTTTAATCCGTATAATGACTTCTTGAGCTTGCAAACCAAATGCTCACCATCACTAGAGGAGAATCCTTCAGGTTGTTTCATGTAAACCTCCTCCTCTAGATATCCATTGAGAAATGCCATTTTCACATCCATTTGATGCAACTGCAAGTCAAAATGGGCTACTAATTCCATAATAATGCACAAGGAATATTTCTTAGATACAGGAAAAAGTCTCCTTGTAATCGATTCCTTCTTTCTGAGTGAATCCCTTTGCAACGAGACTTGCCTTGTATCTCTCAATGTTGCCCAATGAGTATTTCTTCGTCTTAAAGACCCATTTACATCCAATGGATTTTGCACCATTAGGCAACTCAACAAGATCCCAGACTTCGTTACCCTTCATAGAATTCATCTCTTCCTTCATGGCATCGTACCATAATTCTGATTCTTTGCAATTCATGGCTTGTGAAAAAGACTCAGGATCATTTTCGGCTCCAATGTTGTAGTTAGATTCTTGCAGATACACAATGTAATCATTACGAATTGCTAATCTCTTTGGTCTAGTAGATCTTCTTAATGTTGTCCCACCATCTTCCTGAGAAGTATGTGGTTCAACTCGTTGTTCAAAAATTCTTGGCAATTCTTGAACTATCTGATCTAATGGAATGTCGTCAACAGCTTGTGGAACTTCAACAATTGGTTGTTCAACACCAATTTGTACTTGAGGGGTGCTGTGAACAATAATCAATCTTTCACTTGAGGTGGAAGGTTGAGATTCTGAATGATCTTTCTCAGAAACTATGTTCCTGGTTTGATCGCTCCCACTGATCAAGTCATTTTCAAGAAACTTTTCATTTCTTGATTCCACAATCCTAGTGCTATGAGATGGACAATAAAATCTGTAACCTTTAGACCTTTCAGCATATCCAATGAAATACCCACTAATGTTCCTTGGGTCCAGTTTCTTCTCTTGTGGATTATATATTCTCACTTGGTTTCCAACCTTTCCATAATTCAAATGGCGTTTTAGGAACATCCTTGGTTGGAACTCGGTTTAATATATACACTGTCGTCTTAAGTGCTTCAGTCCACAAGGATTTAGGAAGATTGGAGCTGCTAAGCATACTCCGCACCATGTCCAATAATGTTCGATTTCTTCTTTCTGCTACACCATTCTGGTCAGGTGAACCAGGCATGGTGTATTAGGCAACAGTCTCATGCTCTTGAAGAAATTTAGCGAATGGCCTAGGTGCTTGTCCATCTTCTATGTATCTACCATAATATTATCCACCTCTATCTGATCTCATGATCTTAATTTGCTTACTGCATTGATTCTCTACTTTAGCCTTAAATATCTTAAAGGCATCTAATGCTTCGCTCTTTTTATGAAGCATGTAGAGATACATATATCGTGAGTAATCATATATAAAAGAGATGAAGTATCTCTGACTATGTGAGTGCATGTCTGGACTACATATATCAGTATGTATGATCTCTAATATGTTTCAACTCCTATTGGCACCTTTCTCTGACTTGTTGGTCTGCTTTCCCTTTATGCAGTCCACATAAGTCTCAAAATCAGTAAAATCTAGATTATTAAGTACCCCTTCATTTACCAATCTTTTAATTCTATCTATGTTGATATAACCTAGTCTCCGGTGCCATAATTTAGAGGAATTTTCATCAATAACACATCTTTTAATACCAATGTGAACATGCATTGAATCATAAGTGACATTTTTTTGTAAATTATAGCAATAAATACCATTAGACAAAATACCATTCCCAACATAATCAGATTTATAAAATAAACTGAATAACGTTTCCGAAAAGTTAAAGGAATATCCAAAAGGTACAAGCCTTGAAACTGAAATCAAGTTTCTAGGGAAACTTGGTACATAAAAAGTATTTTCTAATTCTAAAACAAAGCCACTACTTAAAGTTAAATAGCATGTTCCTATAGCCTCC
This sequence comes from Pinus albicaulis, assembly GCA_034641835.2. Classification (NCBI taxonomy): domain Eukaryota; kingdom Viridiplantae; phylum Streptophyta; class Pinopsida; order Pinales; family Pinaceae; genus Pinus; species Pinus albicaulis. Next base: position 1,709,490,348 of record CM076575.1, on the reverse strand, counting down.
ACATGCGAGCCCATCTTGTTTCCTGATAAGATGCTTTTCTCACTTCCCACCGGATTCCTTCAGTTTTGCAAACCCTGCAAGGAATTCGAAATGTGAATTGTTGATCCAAAATCAATCCACCATGTGTTAATATTGACATTAACCATATTAGATTCATAACAAACAAACGAGATTGGATTACCTTTTTCTGCAATCCATTTCTGAAATTTGGCGCATTCCTTCTTCATGTGTCCCTTCTTTTTACAGAATAAACACTTGGAATCCTTCTTGATATCGGCTTGGGGAGGTATTTTACCTTTCCCTTTCCAATTGGCTTGAGATTTTCCCTTTCCTCGCGTTGCCAGCATTTCACTTTCTCCCATTTCCATCACCAGTCTCTCTTCCTCTTTAACACACATGGTCATGATTTTATTAATTGACCATTTATCCTTATGTGTGTTGTATGAGATTTTGAAAGGTCGGTATTGGTGTGGAAGGGTGTTCAAAATGTAGTGCACCAGAAAAGACTCCGATATTTCAACCTAGAGTTTCTTCAATTGAGCCACAGTGTCCCTCATTTGCATGATGTGCTCGTGCACACCTTTTACACTGGTGAGCCTTAGGGATGAGAACTTCATGATAAGGGTGCTTGCAAGTGTCTTGTCTGAAGTGACGAATTCATCATCAATGGCTTTCAGCAAGTCTCGGACTTTGTCATGTTGTTCAACAGAACCACGGATACCAGCTGAAATTTTAGTCTTAATGAGCATCACGCTTAAACGATTAGATCGTTCCCATCGTTCATAAAGCGCAATGTATGCTGCAGTGCTGGTATTAGTGAGTGTTGGTGGTTCATCTTTCCTAATAACATAGTCTATTTCCATCCACCCCAAATGAAGGAGAACTCTCTCCTTCCATACTTTATAGTTATCTCCCTTAAGTTCAGGGATATCACTACGAATTTTAGAGAAATTTGCAGGTTGTACAACTGCATAATATTAAAAACACACGCTTATGTTAAAATTGAGGCATAAATAAAATTTCATGCTTTACCAATGTAAATCATGCTTTAAAATTGAATCTAATGACATAAAAATTGTCTGTGGACTAAATTTTTAATTCAAGCATATTCAATTAATCTTTTTAACTTTATGATAAAACTTATTAATTCATAACTCGCATGGGTAAGTTATGAATATTTTATCCTAATTAATTACTTAAATATAATAAAAATTCCTGTGGGATAAAATTTATTATATTTAATATAATTAATTACAATTAATGTCTAAACTTTTTTTATGTGATCGTAATCAATCATAATATATAATTTTATTTGATTAGAAATGTTGTGGCTATTCTCTAATCAATTAAAATTATATGGATCACTAGACATAAAAATTAACTGATAAATTTGCATGAATAAAACTACAATATTCATGCATAACATTTATCCATAGGTTTCGTATACTCATTCATAATAACATGTTTTAATTAAATCTTAAATAATTAAATCATGCATAACTAAATATGAGCATATTTTCCAAAATTGCATATAATTAAACTAAATATTATAAGCATAAAAATTAAGAAAAAAATAGACATATTTCTAAATATATGCTTTAATTTAGAAAATCTTAAAAATAGGACATTTTTCCAATTATATTTATAAATCACGAAGGTAGAGATGTAAAATGCTCTGATACCAAATGTTAGTTTTTAATAACTAAATAAAAATTCATGCATAAACAATTTTATGCTCAGTAAAAACAAAATTCATGCATAAACAATTTTATGCTCAGTAAAAACATAAGCAATTTTATACGCAGTAAAAACATATCAAAATTAAAAAACTTTAAACAATTTTAATGATATGTAAGCCTCAATAAAAACTTAATAAAGATTCTTTAATGCAGAATGTAAAACTGTAATGCCCAGTTAAAAACATAAATACCTCCAGCCATTAGTTGCTTATGCAAAGCTTCCAGCAGAAATTTCAAGTAAAACCACACAATCAAGAGTTCACTTGTCACGTTTCACTTGGCCAATACTCCGTGCTTCAAAACTGTTCAGTGGTTTATAGTAAATTTGAATTCTCAAGCACAGAATAACACTAGCTTCTGGAGTGGCTTCCTTCCAACTCCCACGTATGGCACGAAATTAAATATGATATACGCTCTCTTGCAGTCAAGAAACCAAGGCTGTCATGGGAATAGGAGCTTTAAGTCCTGGGATTTCTTTGATTAAAGAAACGCAAGTTTATTAACAAAAACATTGAATGCAACTCGTGAGAGGGATACGTACAGCAATATTTTGCTATGATAATCGAATGACAATTATTCACACAGCGTATATTTTGCACTCTGGTGTACACGAGCCTATCAAATAATTAACACAAACTTCACACAAGCAGAAAATCTGAAAAATCTTCCAAGCTCTGCTCATTCATAGTTTGATGGTGTAAAACTGAAAGGATTGAATTAGTGAGCTTGGGGACCAAACAGAAATTTTATAGCCTAGCTTCCATCAAGCTTTTGTTGGCTATGTGTCAAATGCTCCACTGATCGTGGTAGAGAACTGCAGTGGGAGTAATGGACCACTTCAGAAGCTCCCAACAAGAAATTAATGAACTACATTTGATTTCCATAATTTAAGGAAATTACTGTAGTTGGTTTCCAAAAAATTAAGGAAATCACTTCAGTTATTTTCTAGATATTTACTCCAGTTGTTTCCAGAAATAAAGGGAGTAGTCCTGAAATTGAGCAATGGATGAGGGAGCGTAACACCACAAAGACATTGAAATATAAAATTAAGCTAATAAATTCTAGCTTATTATGGAGAATCCAACTTTCCTGTATGTGAAAGTATATTGTTTAAGAATTTCTATATACATATTTGAAAGGAATTAATGGGTACCTTCAACAGATGACTGTACAGTGCCCGATAGACTCATTAACATTAAGGAATATTCTTGGGAAAGTGTTCCAAAGTCAAGGATTTCCCTGTTTTAAATAATACTTTGACAAAAGAATCTACCCAATTTACAAACAAAAACAGTGTGTTAGAAAATTTTCATTTATACTTAAGAGTTATTAATGGTATTGTGAGAACATTTCAACCATTAATAGTTTTTACATAATTTTTTATTTATATTTAAAATTCAACATTACATGAGTATTTAGAGAAACAAAACTGATATATAGATACGATAGGAAGTTAATATTTAGAAAAGTTATTTTTGAGTTTTTATAGAAAAGTATGTTATAGATATGTGGGTATTCTAAACACACTTCACATTAATTCAATGCACTCAGAAAATATGGCAAGAGAATTTTGTGAAGAGAGGAAAGAGAATTTTGTGAAGAAAGGTAAAGAAGGTTGCCATAAGAAATCTTATCTACATGTACTATGTATGATGGACAAAGTTCATAAAGAACTTGACTAGTTTTTATAGATTTGGGTGTTTAAGTTATCTTAGTAGTCTATTTTGATGATATTTTCCTATGATAAAATATCAAATCCCTACCATAATAAACATATTTCATGCCCTTTTTATTGCATTTTGAACTTAATTTGATCAATAAACCACTTCTTAATGTAATTCGTTAGCTTTGATACTTGTAAGCCAACTAGAAAAAAATGAAGACATGGGTTTTGTTTCCCATGATCCCAAGATGGTTAGTTTCCCACTGTTTTCGCAAAAATATATCCATAGAGGTCCAATCAATGCACAATTAGCACAACTACTATGCCTACTAAAACACATATTTTTTAAATAAATTCACCTAGATCTGAGAAAACATGATTTTCCCATAGTTTTGATGATGTGAAAAGTCAAATTTTATCTATAAAAAGGCTCAAATTAGTCTCTTCTTACCCACAAAGATATTTTTTAATAACTTGTTTCAAATTTTGTGTATAAAAGAAAAGCTAGTGAAGATTAGTATACAACTTTTAGATTCAAAGCTCTTAGCTTCTTATTCAGATCTTAATATTTAGAAATTTCATCATTGGAGCTTTGATTTAAGCATCATTATCACCAATACAAGCTATCCTTGGGAGTTTTCACTAGCTTGTAGTCTTAAATGTACGTGCTAAGGCATGGATGGCCGTCGTTGTCTCTGCATGTTCATTTCTTTGCATTGTTGTTTATAAATGTAGATTTTGGTACATATTTTGTGTATTTTCCTTTCAGGCCTATACATACTCATGCAAACAATTCTTTACTTTCATGATATTTTAACTATCTTGTCCATATCATGTCTTTTCTTGTCCATACTCATTCATAACTACCTATATTGAATTATCAGCATTGTTAGTTTTAGTCATCTTTTTTTTACTATTATTTAGGAGCAGTTCAAGTCTTTTTAATATAAATTATCCAATTCTCTTGAAAACAAGCTTATTGATAAACTAGGTAAAATATTAGGAAAACCTGTCTATCAAAAAAAGACCCTAATGCATGTAGCTTCTCAAAACAATATTACATGAAGTATTGTAAGTCTTGTTTTCCATAAGTTAGTAAAAGTCTTGAGAAACAACCTTATTTATTTTTTTGGTAGAACATTAAGAGAGTCCATCCATTGGGAAAGACCCCAATGGACATAAAGCCTGCCAAAGTAGATTTACTCAAGCATTATTTCCCTTTTTTATTATGTATTTTTATTTCAACACTTGAAATGAACTATGATGATAAGTACAAGAGTAAGTTTTCAATTGTTGTATGTCTTTGAATTCAAAGAAACTACAACTTATGGGACATTAGTTTATGCTTAATCTTCCAAAATATTTTAATTAAGCTTTTATTTTTTAGAAGCATGATTAGTTTCATTTAGTTTTTTGGGTTTTTAAATGACATTTTTGTTTCATGCTTTCTTGATTTTATTGGTTCAAGAGTATTAGTATTTAATTTGTTAAATTTCTTGTTAGTTAACTTAAGAAACCTATCTCTAATAATTAATTCATTAACTTCATAATAAATCTAAGCCTAATTCTCTACATACAATTGTGTGGTTATAATTTTACAAACACATATATTAAATAAAGTATCATGTTCTAACTTATGCGAATAAACTTTCTTGAAAAGTTACATGCAAATCCAACAAAATGTGCTTTCCAAAGCTTAGGGTTGTAATAGATGGTAGAAGTTCCTTCCTACACATTTATGGAGTGCAATAATAAAATGCACTTATTTGGTGAAAAATATTTGTGCACACATCCAATGCATGAATTTTTTGAGTGTACCCTTTCCAAGTTGACTTGGTTGTCTTGGGTACACTCTTTGAAAACACGACACTTTGGTTGTAGTGCCATTAGACATTAGATAGGTGGTGGAAAATTAATGAAGGGGTTAGAGGAACCATTAAGTGCACTTGAAACTATAAATGTAAGAACTTAGATCCACTTTAGCATGGACGTGTTTGCACTATGCATAATAACAGGGAAAATGCAAGGGAATTCTTATATGAAAAGAAGGATACCTCAAAAGTGCTAAGGCATAGTTAAATGTGTCATTTTGAAAGAGCATAAAAGAGCATAATTGTTTACGTCAGTTTCAGGGGTTGACATAGCATGGAAAAAATCACTAATTGAATTAAAGGGAGAAGAAGATAAGGCCTCCAAAAGTTAATTTTTCAGTGGCATAAGGGGTTGTATTAACAATTATTATACATACTTCTACATTTTGTATATATTTTTTAAATGAGAAATGGATTTGGTCACTCATTTACTGTAAATTGTGACATATTTTAATTAAATAAAGTTAAAACACTTTCCCTTTTCTCCTATACATGTGGATTGTGGATTGTTTATGTGCTCGGTATTATTATTTATTTCCTTATTTTTTGTTGGCTAAGTATTTAAATATTAACGATGCGTAATTTATTTCTAGGATTATTTAAAGGCCACATTTAGAATTTCCCTATTATTGAATCAACTTGAATAAATAGTAACTAGTTGTAATTGTTAAAGTGCAACTTAGAGAAAAACTAATAGTAGAGTTTAAGTGGAGAGGAATAGTCTAGTTGTAGTAGGCATAGTCTAGACAAGCTTTTATGGTCAAGGCAAGGTAGTGCCACATGACCTCTTCTCCTAAAATAGAATTAGGAGAAACTCAAATTTTCAAATTAAATTCATTAAGACTGTAGGCCTGTGATACATGGTATCAATTAAATCTGCATAATTTTTAAGCAAATTTGGATAAATTAGTACGATATGCGATGAGTTTCAAGGATTTTTGGTGAATTTATAATGCAAAGATAGCCGCACATCATAAATATGGTGAGGATGAAAATATTCCTAAGGCTTCAAGGATGAATATTAGGATTAAAACCTTAGGGGAAAAATTTGGAAATATGACAACCTCTGATCCAGATTTATGTAGGAACACAAAAAAATACACATATAACCATAATCATAGAGATGCAGCGGAAATAATGCTTCATTTTATTAATAAAATCATGATTGAAATAAGCTTACAAAAATAATGGAAATAAGGTAGGGCGCTAGTAGCGTATCTCTGAGAAGAGATGTGCGTACGTGGGCCTCTGAACTGTGTTACATTGAGGCTCGAAAGCCTATTACAGCCATAATGGAAATATATGAGCTAGGGTATTGGAAGCATATCCCTGAGAAGAGATGTGATGGTTACCATCCCCTGAACTGTGTTACATAACTAAAATGATGGGAACAAGTGAGCTAGGGCACCAGTAGTGCTTATCTCTGAGAATAGATGTGTCGGTTACCAACCCCTCAATTGTGCTACAATGAGGCTTGAAGGGATATTTATTGTTTAGAAACAATGTAAAACCCGAAACGTCCAAAAACCTAACCCTAGGAGATGAAGCACCAAAATTGTGGGCCCCGTTTAGGTAAGTTAGTGTTTCAACTTCCAAGGGATGTAACTTTGGCATCCGATCTTCGTTTGATGTGCTCAAAAGCTCTTTAGAAATATATATCCTAGGAGTAAAACTTTCCATGTGAGAATCATTGGTCCATGGACCCATGTTGCTCCCAGTTTTCCCCAAAAAATGTCGTTTAGGGCCTCAAAATGACTTTGAAAGTTCAGGACTCGAAAAGCTACTAAAAATAGTAATTTGTGTTGCAACATAAAAATAGAAAGAACTTATGGCAGGGGTTTGAATGGAATAGGTGGGTGGCCACCAATATCCACCTGTATTATCAAGGCCCCAAAACGGCTCCTGGAGCATAGGACTCGAAAACCTGCTAAAAATAGTAAGTTGCTGGCAGTGAAGGGCTGAAAGAGTTGATGGTGTGGGTCCAAATGGAATAGGTGGGTGGCCACCAATATCCACCTAGATTATTCCTCCTTCCTTAGGAAGAAATGGTCCCCATTGCGTTAAGTTCCTCCATGGGGGGGCGGGGCGAATTTTGCTGAACTTGGTATTGGATTTGTACAGGATGTTGCGGAACTGTTGGCAGATGTGGTGGATGTAGATGTGTCATTGGTGGGCAGCCGTTGAAGGATTTGGGAAAAATTATCCATCATCGCGGTCCTCTGTTTCTCGACAGACTCCTCGAACAATATTTTCATAGGATCTCTTACTCCCTCATCTTTCTTTCCTTTTGCCATGGGTGGTTGTTGGGGTTGGCGAGGCTGATCTTGGAAGTGTGCAACCAGATCAAGATCAAACTCCTTATACCCTGACTGTGTTTGGGACATGCAAATAAAAACGTAGAAAGAGAAGACCCGCTCTAATACCACTGATCCGGATTTATGCAGGAACGCAACAGAATACACATAAAACCAAAGCACAGAGATGCAGCAAAAATAATGCTTCATTTTATTAATAAAATAATGATTGAAATAAGCTTACAAACATAATGGAAACAAGCTAGGGCGCTAGTAGCATATCTCTGAGAAGATATGTGGCCTACGCAGGCCTCTCAATTGTGTTACATAAATTCTCGAAGGCCTATTACAGACATAATGGAAATATATGAGCTAGGGTACTAGCATTGTATCCCTGAGAAGGGATGTGATGGCTAAAAACCCCTAAACTGTGTTATAGAACTGAAATGATGGGAACAAGTGAGCTAGAGCACTGGTAGCACTTATCTCTGAGAAGAGATGTGTCAGATACCAACCCCTCAATTGTGTTACAATGAGGCTCGAAGGCTTATTTATTGTTGACAGACAATGTAAAACCCGAAACGACCGAAAACCTAACCCTAGGAGATGAAGCGCCAAAATTGTTGGCTCTGTTTGGGTAAGTTGGTGTTTCAACTTCCCAGGGACGTAACTTTGGCATTCGATCTCCATTTAACGCGCTCAATAGCTTGTTATAAAGATATATCCAACGATTAAAACTTTCTATATGATCAAAATCGGTCCATGGACCCATGTTTCTCATGGTTTCCGAAAAAAACATTATTTAGGGCCTCAAAATGGCTTCAGAAGTTCAGAACTCGAAAAACTACTTAAAATAGTAAGTTGTGTTGCAACTTAAAAATAGAAAGAACTGATGGTGGGGTTTCAAATGGAATAGTTGGGTGGCCACCAATATCCACCTAGATCATCAAGGTCCCAAAACAGCTCTGGGAGTGTAGGACCCGAAAACCTGCTAAAAATAGTAAGCTGCTGGTAGTGAAGGACTGAAAGAGTTAATGGTTCAGGTCCAAATGGAATAGTTGGTTGGTCACCGATATCCACCTAGACCAACCTCTCTTTCAAATAATGTGAAAAAGGTAAAAAAATATTGAAATATGGGGTGATCCACATGTGTTAAGGCTTTAAAAATGTTGCATAATAGTGTTATAAGACCACAAACGTGATGAATCTACCATTGAGTGATGATGTCGACAAATGGTGGAACACAGTGGAAGACTTATTGAGCTATAAAATAGGATGGATCATTGAATTATTTTCCATCCATATTGATGCATTTATGGTGCAAAAATCAAATAAGTCAACTTATAGGAGCAGTATTAGTAGTGGGACCAAGTTTGGAGAATCAAGGTAAAAAACTTTTTGGGGCAGTTTGAAGCCCTAAATGACATTATTTTTTGGATAAGACTTTGTCACTCAATAATCACACCAACTATGATATTCTAGAAATCAAAAAAATTCCAACAATGTAAGAGTCGTGTCAATCATATTTTGTATGCAAAACTTATGGTCCTCAAACATTTATGTATTATGATTCACCACCGTAATTTGAGAGGATTTCATGTCAAACCCCATTACTCATGGAAACTATGATAACCATCAGAAAAAAATAAATTAGACTCTAAAAGGGTCAAATTTTAACTCTTGTTAAGATTTGGAGTTAGACTTAACCACTATTTGTCCATTAGACTATGTTATAATCAAGCCACTAGGAGGGAAGGGGGTTATATTCTATTCAAGTACATGTTGTTACATTGTACATAAGAGTAGATATAAGTGGTTGGAGATAGAGAGTAGACACGAATGGGTCTTGTATTCTACAATAGTCAATGTACCATAAGTCTTTAGTAACTCGATAGAAAGTTCCTTCTCCTTTATTTTTGCTTCATTTCCATTCCAAACAAAAGAGAATATTTTAAACTCGCAACTGTATTTTCTCCCAAAATTCTGTTTTCAAAGTATATCTCTATGTTCATCATGGTTTTTAAGTGATTTTATTTTTCCTATTCACTAATTTTTTTCATTTTATGTATTACATGCATATATGATAAAATCAATCATAATTGATCTGGAATATAAAGGAATTTTACCCTTTGTTTTATATATATATATATATATAGCTTTTTTTATATCTATTGTGATAAACTATCTAGTGGAAAATCTATAAAAAAATATACTTCATATTGGTATCACAATAGGTTTCTTTAACTATTTTGTGCGGAGTTATAATGGATCAAATTAATTTTATCATAAAGAAAAAAAACCCTATTTATGGTCAACAAATTAATTTATGATAACGCTTGAGATCTGACAGAGGAGAGGTTTGCATGGCTTGAAGCACAAGTTTTAGATATAAACCATAATGTGAGCCCCCTCTTGGTGGCCCCAACCAATAACCTCAAGCTATTCATAGAATATGTAGGTTATAATACATAGGTTAAATCAAAGTGAAAATCACATTACAGAAATTTTGAGGTTTAAAATGGGCCTCCTAAGGAACACTTTAAAATAATAGTGGAAATAATAAAATAAGATTAGATTAACTCATCAATTTTTGGAGGAAATTTAAACTTGTATTTTCAACTTATCTCCCTATGATTTTACTCAAAGTTCAAGAGGGATCACTCATTAGATGAAAAAATTATTTTCAATCCAAGGAGTACCAATGTGGCATACTTTAGATGAACCCTACTACACGAAAAGTGTGAAACACATGACAAATATGATTGAAATCACTTTTTTCATGTATTTCACATTTGTTGTTTAGTAGCATAAATTGAAATTATGAAACATGGGTACTCATTATATAAATATTTAAATTCCACACCCAATGAGTGCTCTTGCTTTAGATTTGAGTAAAATCGTAGGGAGATAAGTTGAAAATACGACTTGAAAAAGTAGTTTTTTTTTTATCTCTTTTTACCTTTCTACCCCAAAACTGGTGAATCATCCCTCATGGTTGAAATCATCATATTAAATCCTAATTTTTTTTATAATTTTTTTTTTTTTTTACATTTTTGTTTTGAGACCCAATTTTTACCTAAAATTTTCTCTAATGAGGGATGAAGAAAAATAATAGTCTAGGAAACTTGAAAAAGTGTTGTTGAGTTTAAGCACCATGAACCATTAATATTCTCTCCTCAAGATGGAAGTTAAGGTGAATATAAATTCATATTAAGGTGATACCAATTCTTTTAGATTACTAGTTGTAGCAGTGAGAGGTTTATTTTAGTGTTCAACATATAGAGGAGGAACAAAAAGATTCATTTTATTTCTTTAAATTAGGATTTCATGCCTTGAGATGGTGGTAATACCATATGGAAACCCTTAGGAAAAAGGGTAACCCTCCAATAACTAAGTGGGAGAGTTTTACAACTCTCATCAAGTCCCAATTCTACCCTATTGAGTATGTAAAGAACCAATGGATCTTGTGGCATCACTACAAGTCGAGATAGGGATAGAATGTACATCAAAACACCATATAATTTAGGAAGATTGAAATAATTTTGGATATATCTCCTAAGAACATATATATATTACTCAAGTATATGGGGGTATACATAGCCATCTATGAAAGAAACTAATATCGTTGAAACCTAGAATGGTGGATGAGGCTTGTTTATAGGAACAATACTTGGAAATCATAGATTAGAAGAGAGGATAGTAAAATGGTTCAAAGAAGAAGGAACACCAAGAAGCTTCCATGGAGGCAAAGAAGAAGTGGAAAGTGGGGAATGACAAGAAGAGGGTTCAACCAAAACACACCATTGGAAATATGTCAGAAACCATTATAGTTGTAATATCCCAAAATGGGAATGCATCAGTGCATAAGCACAATAATGGAATAGTAGGGTGAAAATAAGTCATAAAATATGTTGAGAAACACATTTCCATAAAATTAATGAAATAGCAGCAAAAATAAGCACTTCTACATGCTCCCAAGTGGGGAAAATGCAGCAATTTGACCCTAAAAACGTTATTTCTGGAGATGTACATTTTATCTAAGAGAAATAACGCTTTTTTTCCTTAGAATATGTATTAAGGCCCTCATATACAAAAGAGGAATAGAAACAAATCACTTATTATAAGTTAAACATACCTCTCGGCCTCAAATCAGCTTAAAAATGGCCAAACCCCATGACTTAAGCTATGCAAAATTTCTGAAGCACATAATAGCATTATTTTCTGAGGGTTTTTGCAGAAATGGGATAGAAAATCATGGATCTATATTTTTATTAGGAAATATGCTGATAAAATAGAGATCTAGCCTCTTTAATACATTATTGAGATAACTCGGCAAGGGTTTCTTCAAAGCTTGATGTACAAAAGTGCATATCTGAATATTTAGCTCTAAAAAAAATATTCTTACTACAACGTTACATAAATATAGTTGAATAATACAAAAGAGGGATGACAATTCCTTCCTCTAGCTTTCGGGGGGAAGGGATGCCCTTTTCCCTAAGAAACTAGTTCAAAAACAAGGGCTTAAACCCTACTGCAACAACTCTATGCAAAATGACATAGTTCCTACAAGGAAATGCACTGTATAATATGAGTAATATTTTGGCCAACTACCAAGATCTGAAATAAGCCTAGAAATCTTCCTAGCTAATCTCTCAAGAGAAGGAAGGCTCCCTCTATTGAGAAACAAACCCGGAAGTGGTGTTATCAAACCTCCACTGCAACACCCTGCAACACAGCAGTATTCTGCTATAGAAATAATGATGAAGTTGGAGAATGGTGCTTGGACTCAAGCCTGGACGTGGAGCAATATATTACAAATCTCTCCCAAGAATCCTCTCAAGGGAAGAGATGGGATTCCCACTCGGGAATACCCGGTGCTAAACAGCACTGCAACCCTGCTAAACAGCAAGAGGAAGCCAAGTCTAAACATACCAATATCAAAATGATAATATCAAAAACATGCATAACAAACTCTCCCATCCTCTCCATATATAGCAAGTGAACCTCTTCATATTGAGTCCCATCGATATGTGCCACCAAGCTTATGCAAGTTTTCCTCCACCTAAACTGTGTTTTTCATCAAGGAGATTCAATGTATCTAGACAACTTTGTTGATTTTGTCAAATTTAACTGAATCAACATGATCCCATCTCTGTTCACACCTAACGGTTCTCAAATTAGCTTCTTATTCTTCCGCCTTTCACATTAGGAGTTTATTTATTGCTTCAAAAGAGGTTAAGGGGCCTCCCTACCCATTTATTCACCTACCTAGTGATAGATGAAAGCTAAATTTTTTTAATATTACAATAGCCAATGCAATATTGATGGTCACATAGAGGATAAGTACTAAAAATTACAGCTAGAAATAAAACTAAAGAACCATAAGAAGGTTGCAAATAATAAAAATATCATAGGCACATATTCAAGCAATCATGTGGAAAGAATCTCCAATTTCAATGTTAATATTGTTTACACCTTAATGTATAACGTTTCAATATGATTAGCCTTTAGCAACAAGAAGAGAAGGAGATGACCAAAATATTCCATATAAATATATAGGTGATGCTATATTCGACTCAAGATCATAAGACAATATCATTTTAGAAACATTAATAAAAAATGGTATTGGAGGTTCAAGAAGATTTGAGGCCATATCTACTGGGATGGGTGAATAAAGATGAAAAAATAAAGGTAATAAAATAATGTCAAACAAAATTTTCTATTAATGCTCATTTAATTCATGAATAATAAGTGTGTGCTATTTCACTTTGATTAATGTGAAGTGTTTGGGAGTCACTTTATGTACATGGGGGATGTACTCTTCATGCAAAGAGTCAACTAGTATTACCTCATCAAGGCTGGAAATTAATTCATCATCTACTCATGTAAGGGAAAGTCTAAAATTTTTCTAGTAAGTTCCAACCAAGCCAAGGTATTGATCAATTCTAGAAAGAAGAATTTTTTACAATTTTTAAGAGAAAATAAATCTAGGGAAGATTTAGTGAGAGAAAAGGTTTCCCTAGAGGGTGCACTAAGGAATATAAATAACAACTAAAACAATTGTGATCAGAATGTAGGGGGGTGTTCCAAAAGCCTAAATTACTATCACCTTAGAGGGATGTGGAGAATTATATCCATTTTTTCAAGATTCTCCATTTCCAAATATCAGGCTATAGGCAGTCTATTCTATAATAAAATGATGTGAAAAAAGAAATTGTAGAAATTGCTAGAGTAGGGTGTTATTTGAATGGCACCTCACTATGTGGGTCAACCATCACACTTTTTCCAAATAAGGATGGGACTTGGAAAATGTGCATTGATTACATGTCATTAAAAAAAAATATGCTAAAAAATAGGTACCCCCTGCCAAGGATTGATGGCATGTTGGACCAACTATAAAAATAGTATACTTCAGCAATATCTATTTAAAATCAAGGTAACACTAATCACAATTCAAGGATGAAGACACCTAGAATACCACCTTAAAAACTAGAAACAATTTTATCAGTGGTTAAACATGCCATTAGTTCTCTATGATGCACCAACTACATTCATGATATTAATGAATTATGTATTATTCCCTTATCTAGATTCATTTTTTATTCTTAATTTGGGTGATATTTTGGCTTACAATTCTACCTAGGAGGATTGCATCTCACATTTTATGTAAGTGCTACTTACATTGATGAAGAACCAATTGTTGCAAAATATGAAGAAGTCATATTTTGGACAATATTCTTTGTTGTATTTAGGATATGATATTTGTGTACTAGAGATCAAGATAGATCCTATCAATATGGATGCTATCATGAAGTGGTCAGTGCATGTAAATGTTAAGACTAGGAGTTTCATTAGCAAACACAATACCTAAGGAAATTCATATACTTATTTTTAGCAATAGCTTCACCGCTTCATGGAATAAAAATAATTGGTAAGATTTTCTTATGGTGGAGGGATCAAAAAAATAACTTTTAGGAGCTAAAGAATAAAATTAGTTGAGAATCATTTCCTGCATTACCAAAATTGCAATAGTCCTTATAAGTGGAGTTAGATGGAAGTGGGTGTGATATGGGAGTGGTCTTGATGCAAGGATGAAGACCTATGTACTACCACTCTAAAGTGTTTCATAGGGTGGTTCTCAACTACCCTACCTATTACTAGGATCTCATGACATAGTACAAGCTATCAAAAAGTGGAAACATTATCTCATGGGAAAGGAGACAATATCACACGCATATCACTAGCCACTATGGTACCCATGAGCTCAAGGTTATAATAGCGCAAATAGTGCAAGTGGATGGGGTTTTTAAAATCGTTTCATTTAGTGATGAAGTATAATATGAGTACCACAACTAATTTTTATAACATGCTTACAAGGTCAACCACGTCAAAAACCATCTCTTTGGGAACTGTGATACACATGGAGCCTTTCAACTTTAATGCATATAGAGAGGCATTTAAATAGGATGATGATTTTAAGGATTTTTTTTAGTAGCTGCATAGTTAGAATCATGTAGACAATAGATATAAAACTATTTAATATCATATCCATAATGGGTTACTCCATCAAATAGAAAAACTAGGTGTTCCTAAAGGTGAGCAACGACAACTAATTAGAAATTTTCACACTTCCAAGATTGTATGGAAATTTTCTGTAGGGAAGACAATGGTCCACTTATATAGTTATTTGTACTAGCATAGGATGCAGGAATATTTAGGTAGGTGCAAAATAGGATTTATGCCTTGTTTTAGCAGTAAGCCTTGCAATAGAGAACAAGGTCTATAACATCCCTTACATGTACCTAGTCCTCCTTGGGAAAACAATTCCATGGAATTTGTGGGAGGTATACCAAAAAACAAGAAGGCAGAAGACTATACATTAATGGTAGTTGATATGTTCAACAATATGTGCATTATTGTGCCCTATAAAAAAATTCATTGGTGGGAACAAGTTTGAACAAGTCGAGGTGAACATTTTGATACTAAGGAGAATAATTTCAAATAAATACAATGTATTTCGCAGTGCATTGTGGACTAAATTATGGGACAGGATGGATGTGAACTTGAGTAGTTCTACAACATTCCATCCTTGAATAGATGTGAAAGAAGAAGTATTCAACAATAATTTGGTGTAGCTTTTGAGGGGTTATAATCAAAAGCATCCTATGGCTTGAGATGGAAATATAGCATATATGCAACACCGTTATAAAACATTAGTCCACATGCCTATGCTTAAGTACCTATTTAAGACTTATTTTGGATATTTTCCACCTTCACCTTTATATATTTCATATCCTCACCAAGAAAGAGTGATACATAATCTCATAGTGGATGCCTTAATGGAAGAAAAAAAGGTTGAAAAGATCAGGAAAATCCATTTTCAAGTACAGGAGATGCTAAAGAAGTCCGAAGAAAAATATAAGGCTAGGCATGATCCCCATATAACAGAGAAGTTATTCAAAGTGGGAAATATAGTATGGTTACAGTTGAACAAGGAGAGGTTATAGGCTCATAGTACAAAAAACAATGCTCTACTTTATGTTATTTTTAAAAGGTGGAGGATAAGTCTCACAAACTCAATATACCCCTATACATGTGGATATACTCAATAATGAACATGTACATATTAAGCTCTATGTGCCTTACATGTTGGATTAGGAAGAGGGGCAAGTCCTACCTTCCATGGAGGATTTAGCACCATATGCTCAGGAAAAATTGGAGGATATGGTTTTGTAGAATAATTTTGGAAATACAATATAGGAGTAGAACAACCTTAAATATATTAGGTTTAAAGGATAACTTATATTCAAGGCTAAATAGTACTCTAGGGAGAAGGTAGAGGAAATTTTCCTTGCTTCATTTAGTCAAATATTTTTGGGACCAAAAGCCTCCCAAAATTGGAGGTATCATGTAAATTGGATCATTATAAATTTTAATCCATATTGATTCTTTCAAGGGGGGAAATAATAGAATTAAACTTACAGTAATATTTTTATCGTCTAAACCCAATTTGGAGAATTAGAGTTAGAAACATTCTCATGAGAGAAATTTTAAGGTTTGAAATGGGCGTCAAAGAAAAAATCTACAAAGAAAATACAATTTATAAGAAATAATAGGATTCAAGATGATTATGTCAACCATGGGGGCGATTCACCATTTTCGAGTAAAAAAGTAAAAATATAAAGAATTAAAAATAAAAATAAAAAACTACCTTTTTCCCTTGTATTTTGAACTTATCTCTCTATGGTTTTACTTAAATTTCGAACAGGAACACTCGTTGGATGCATAATTTAATTCCTCATCTATGGAGTGCCCATGTTGCATACTTTTTATGGACTCTGCTACAAAAAAAATCATAAATACATGAAAAATGTTATTTCAATCATGTTATTTCATGTAGCAGGGTCCATCGAAATTATGAAACATGAGTAATCCTTGGATGAGGAATTTAATTATGCATTCAATTAGTGCTCCCACTGGAAATTTGAGTAAAAACATAAGAATATAATTTGAAAATATGAGTTGCAAAAATAGTTTTTTCTTTTTTCCTGGTGAATTTTGAAGGTGTAATCTAATATTATTTTATTATTTCCACTATTATTTTATAATATTTCTTAAGAGGCCCATTTTAGTACTCAAAATTTCTCTAATGGAGCCCATTTTGAGGCCTTAAATGAAATTTTTTAGAACTGTATATATTTCATCAAAAGTGTTTAACCCCATGAAAATATTATACACTCAATGACCTTTCCAACAATGCATTAATCATGTCATTTTCAGTTTGGACCCAACGTTATGCTCCCTGGAATTTGACCTGTCGTAATTGTCCACCATAATTAAAGAGAATACCATTTCATCCCACATTAGTCATGGAAAGGGGCTAGCCACATGAAAACTATGAATAATACTCTACAAGGGTCAAGTTGTAACTCTAGTTAAGAATTGAAGCAGTCAAACTCAAACACAAGTTGGTTGTTGGGTTGTGTCATAACCAAACCACTATAAGGAAAAGTTGTTCCATTATATTCGAGTATATTTTTTCCATATTAGATAATAATAGCTAGGAGAAGATAGAGAGAGAGAGTACAATAGAGGGTATTTTTAATCTATAATAGCTCATCGACCACAACTCTCAAGTAACTCCATAAATATTTACTCAGGCTTTGTATTTAAACCATTTCCATTCGAGAAAAAAAGTGCAGATTAGCCTCACCTTCTAGCTAGGCTTTCTCCAAAAAAATTTCCTACAGCAAATCTTGGAGTTCATTGTGACTTGTGAGTGATTCTGTTTTCCATATTCTCTCGTTTTTCACATTTTATATATTCCATGTCTAGAATTTAAAGGAATTTACCCTTCATAGTATAGTTTTTCAAATTATTTGATTAGATCCATTGTAACAAATGTCATCACACAAAAAGTGACCAACTATCCAAATTCATTATGTGGATGGAAATATACCATGATAGTATGGGTTTTGCACATTAAATCCCACTTTCACTAAAGGAAGTAGCCTAACGAACCACCTTTTCTAGGTTATTTGTTTTAATTAACATACTTACATGAGAATAATACATAAATTCACTGATGGTATGTTATTCTCATAATTTTACCCACTCGTGTGAAAATAATTTAATTATTTTTAGTCACATTATTCATTCCCATATAAATAATTTAATTAATCACTTATTTATTGATTATTTATAATTATTTTACCTGGTCAACTATAAATAATATAATAAAAATTTTGTTTATGAATTGTTTTAGTTAATCATATGTAGGTGGTATCACAATTGGAAAAAAAACATGTTGGTAAGCCCTTGTGTATCCAAGTAATTGAAAGTTAAACTCCCCCCCCCCCCCCCTCCAGATATGTCTCACCAATCGGACTTACAAAAAACAATTGTTAATAAACTCAATAAATCATTATTTTTGAGTTAGCTACACAAGTAAAGGTATTCAACCATTATTTTTAACCTTTTCCTCTCATAAATAATAATAATATTCCAAATTATTTAGATCTCTATTTGGCCCAACAAATATTTTATAATATTTGACCTCATCAAATCTAACGGGCATTATATTATAAATAGAAGAAGTTTTCTCCTCATTTCTCGATTACCTATTTTCATCGTCGAAATTTAGGCCCACTTTATGCAATTGTCAATGCAAGTTCTACCCCATCTATTTACTCATTAATGCATTTCTAGGTCACTTTTCTACATTGGTCAAAATTTCCAAATATCTCATATTTTTTCCAGTTTTTTTAGATGATTTTCTATTGTATGGCTTAGGGATTCCGATTATCAATAGAATCTCTACAAGCCTCTATATTTTTAACTTCCTAATATTAGGAGGAATAAATAGCCCCCTACAGGGATTCTATTACTTCTCCATCAAGTTGGGTATTAGGGGATGAATTGTTATTTTGTTGTTGTAAGTTGGTTGAAACACTATCACTGCATTTTTCATATATATTCACCTAATTATTCCTTAGATTTTATGACCTAAGGACATATCACTTTTATTACCATTTGTCTCTCCTTTTTTTTCTCTTTTGGACCTGAAGAATGTTCATTGTAGGTTAGTAAATCAAATTTCATATCTATCCTTGGTTTTTTATCTATGAAATTTATCCTACCCTTTCCCCTACTTCACAACTATATTTTTCTTGCATAAAACCCTTGTAGGGTAGGCATTTTCTTGATTATTAGTGAATGCTTGTTACTATCTATTTACAACACTTTATTTACTAGTTTTAAAAATTTAATTACGTTTAATTTCATTACAAATAATTTTTATTTCATGTTGTAACAGATTACACTTGCACATACAAACACACAGCTAAAGTAAACAGTTGGCTTACAAACCAAAGCTAAACCCTTAAAATTAATTCTAATCTAACACACATTGATTAAACCTAATTGGGAACCAAAAAAATCTATTAGTTAGGTAATGGCTAGTGGGATAGGCATCCAAACAACACCCATTTCTCAATACACATTGGTATTTAGCAGTTGATCTAGGGATCTTAAAATCCTTCACCATCCAATGATACAAAACCAATTATCAAAAGAATCCCATGAACAGGGGAAGGCATAGACTGGAGATTTTGGTAGTTTCGCTTCAGGCTCCCATATCTTGGTTTATAATTCAGTTACAAATTTGACACATGGAAATTGGTATTTTTTCACCCCCACTAGATGAAGGTATATTTAGTGGCCAATATTTTAGTAAAATTATCCTATAGCTGGAAGTTGTGGAAAGAAATTACATATAGGACAGACATTTCTAGGTCTAGAATATTTCATAACCTAATGGCCATAATTGTAACTATCTTCAATAACTTCACTCAGGATCATTGCCTGATAATTTAATATCTAGGTTGTTTGGAAATCCATTTTAAAACATAGTCTAGGGCTTGTTTAAGGAGTAATTTATCTATTAGGCCAGAGTATTTTTTGTTTATAATATTTTATTGCTTGAATTATATTAACATGTAAATCACACAAAAACCCACATTACACCACCTATGCACATAGGGTTTTCAATTGGTTTGTGCATTTGATTAAATTCCTTATCCCTTTGGCCTCCTAGATTTAACAAAGTTTATTGTGTACACTCCATCCCAACACCATGGCTCTTATTGAGCACATTACACGAATATTGAGAGGAATTCACCCTAATTATCATTTCATATGATTAGTTACACCTACTTAATGAGTCAACGTCCCTTGCCTATCCCACCTTCAGGCTCTACCTTTTCTGATTCATTGCACTCTGAGAGGTACTCTTTAGCCCAGTATGGAAATGACCTTGTAAAATTGTATGTAATTTAATGTAACATTATGTTGACTCGGTGAAATTAAAATACTAAAAACAAAAATTTTACATTACATAATGTAATGTTATAAATTATAAAAAATAGTTACCCACAATTTTTTGGCTCTAGAATTATTAGAACCCACGGTATTCATGTTGAATATAGTCTAATCAAAGGGAAATACATAAATTAAAATTTTCTTTCAAAACCAATATGATCCCAGCAATTTTAATAATTTTATATGTTTTTTGAATTAATTTTTTTATTTATAATAGTCGACAAACATACATTTGACCTTCGTTGCAACATGGTCAAGGATTTCAATTTTTGGGCATTCCTTTGTCTTTAAGGCTTCGCCAAGATCAATTTTCTATGTAGTTTTCACAATCACCATCACATTAAATGTTTTATTGGTGAGTTTCAACAACTGTTTTTATGGAAAACATAGGTGTGGAGTTTATCCCCTACACCCTTTACTTCAAACACGATTGAACTTTTACGTTGATCCTAGCATTGGGCAGTAGTCGTAAACATTTTCTTCACTTGTTATGAAAAGGGTAGGATAGTAAAAATCTCCCTCTAAAAGGAAACATTGAAGTTGAATTGAATCTTCCTGATACCTAACCTAGAAAAATTACCACTCACGAAAGTTGTTGAAGAGCTAAAATTCATAGGATTTTCATTTCTTAATAGTGTTAATCATTTGTGTCTAATGGGGTTGAGATATGATATGTTTCATTCAATCAATGGCGCATTAATTAAATCTTTGATCATTGTAGATACTCTGTTAATTATTTTTTGTGGATGATGCATCAGTAAAGTGGATGCATATTAGGAAAGAAAAGGGAAGATATGTGTGCGTTGATTCTCAAAAGAAAGTGTTGGCACATAACAAGAAGATCAATCAATTGAGGGTAGAGATCAGATGGAATCCATATTGAAGGAACTTATAATTTTCGGTGGAGATAGTAGAAGAATCTTAATTATAGTATCCTATATGTATACAGTGACATGGTTTGGTTTAATTGTTCCATATTTTAATATTATGAAAACTCGACGGCGAAGTTAATATATTCCTAAAAGCGAATTATGAAAAAAATGATTTCTATTGGATTTTGAATGATGTTGAGTAATAAGAAATGAAAAGACATTATTTATAATAAAATAAAAGTATTTTATATACCCCTGGGATTTAAGCTTTGTGTTTCTTGTAATATATTATTTTCTGAGTGGAACTAAATATTTGATGTAACTATGGGATTTATTTTTCCCTGAACATAGGCTTTCTAGGAATGTAGACAATATTTTTAGTAATTATTTTTATATATATACAATTGGAAAACTTATAATTTTATTTGTTATATGATTGGTATGCTTATTTATGCTTTCTAGGAATGTAGACAATATTTTTAGTAATATTTTTATCTATATATACAATGGGAAAACTTATAATTTTATTTGTTATAGGATTGGTATGCTTATTTATGTGAAGCTTTTTTTTAATAGAAAAAGAGGGAATGAATTTTCACATTCACTTTTATATTTATTTTTATATTTATTGATGTGAAATGATTATTTATTAATTTTAAATAGTGATAAATTAATAAATTATCATTTAAAAATATTATATTCATATGTATTATTTTATATATTTTTTATTTGATTTATAAAATTAAAATTAAAATATTAAAATATTAAAGATAAAAAATGCAAATATTTATAACAAAATTTCTTAAATTTTCTTTAATTATAAGTTTATATTATAAAATTAAAATTATATAAATATTATAGAGGATAAATCCTTTGTAAAACCTTTAGTATTTTTATTTTATTTTTATTTTATTTTTAACTTCTTGTAACTCAATGGGAAAAAGGTCGTGGACATGAACATTATTAAAACATACAGTTCCTTCTCTAAATTTCTTCTAACTCATTCCATAAAAAAACACATGGATTTATTAATTAATATATTTAGCGTCTAATTTTCTTTAAACTAATCAATACATGTTTTATACTATTTTAGATCTGTGAGAGGCACCTGAATCTAGGATACAATTATGTAGATTCTAGTCGTGGATATTTAAAGTGATGTAAAAAGGATGAACTAAATTACCATCCTTTTGGTTCACATGGCCAAAGTAATTTTAGGCGCATCATCCTGGACGTTGATAATGTCCACTAGCCCAATTTACTGGGACGGTTGGTAGTGATTTTTGAAAAAACAATCAATTTCTTATTTATAGTTAGGAAACTTAACAACTTCGGTTAAAGGCATGCTAATATTGAGTTTTTTTAACTCATTATGTATGTTAATTTTTCATGCAAAAGGTAGATCTACATCAAGAACAGTAGGCTCATGAGGTATGAATGGTTTATCCTTAGCTAGAAGGGGTTGAGAGGTTGGTTCTATATCAGGTACATGGTCCTTTCTAGGTCTGAGATTATACTTTTGTTGAAACTAGGCTTCTATTTGTTGAGAAATTTTTTAGAGTTGAGGATCCCAAAACATCTATACTAAATAATCAGGGAAACCTTCAACCTGCAAGTCAAAATAATTAGTGGAATTTACATTGGGAAATTCTTCTTCTTCAAGATTCATTAGCTGAATAGCCACATAATCATCGTATTCATCAATAAGATTAGCATTATTTCTGATGGTCGGTTGAATAGGGAGTTCATCGGGCCTTTGTACCCTCTGCAACATTTCTTGAGGATGAGTATCATGATAAGGAGCTTGATTTCTAGATGGGAAATTGGGGTTTCTGTTTGAAAGTTTGGGACGAAATTTTTGTTGTACAAGAGGATTCATGCGAGGTGGGGAATTGCTATGTTCTCAACCCCAAGGCATTGGATTTTAGTGGTCAATGAATTAATAAGCTTTGAAATTTCCTCTATCTTATTATCCTAGGAATAATATGAAGCAAGAAGCTAAGGAGATGTATCAACCATATTTTTTTTCCATTAGAACGATTATCATGGGAGGAATGTTTCCCAATAGTTATAAGATTCCCTTCACAAGCACATGACATAGATTGGGCATCAGCTAAAGTACCACGTTATATTTCTCGCAAAGTTTATGACAAATAATCGTTGAGAGTCGTGGAATAAGCCACAACTGCGGTGGTATTAGAGGGTCGAACAAAAATAGATAAAAGGTTATAAAATTTACTAAAACTCTTACTGAGGTCAAAAAATGACTCATTAGTTTTTAATTTTAGAGTATAAAACTCAGTGAGCCACAACTGATTACTTTTTTCGACACCACACTACTGAAAAATAGCACAATTAACACATCCATTGTATTAATAATATTGTGGGGGAGAGTTTTATAACACCTTCCCTTCCAAACTCTGCACGAAATGTCTCATGCAGATGTCATCATATTCGACACTTAAATTCCCACAGTAGTCATGAAATTTGACTGTGTTCTTTAGTATTTCTTTCACCTTCGTTATCTAACATAGGTAAGTTTTTATAATATTTTTAGGTAAAAACATGAATACGCCTCTGTAAATTAAGGGCACGATATGCATGTTCACCCAAGCATTCATGGTTGGCAAAGAAGGAGGCGAGGGCGATACAGTCTAGTAAGGAGAAGGCTAAAAAGTTGATGATGATGGTATAGAATAAGAATTTGAGTGAGAGTTAGAGGAAGAATTTTGTGATACTCTTTGCTTATGAGACAATGGATTATTTTTACTGAAATTGTGAAGGCATCTCCTCCTATTTTCTATAGTAACCAACAATTTTGGGTCCTCTAAACAAGATTGAATACCTAGTCAACCTCTAGAGAGTATCCATATTGAAAATATAAATGGCTAAATGCAGTAATTTCTAAATGAGAACAAGCCCTAGATTTAGCTTTTGGTGATTTTCAAACATAAGTAAACAAACACAACAAGATTCCTCAAAAACACAAGGAAATTTTTTCAAAGATATAACGAAAATATGTATCATGTACAGGAAGTTCTCATGAAATTAAAAATTATTTCTTTTTTCAATAACCCCCATTTACGGGAAACATGGTTTTAAATAATTAGTCTAAAAAATAATTGTTTGAGTAATTGTATTGGATGTAACAAACTCAAATTAAAGTTAAAATAACTCTTAAAATAAAAAATTCAGACATTATGGTGCCTTCCCGACTTGAAATTTTTTATTTTTTCACTATGCCCGTAGGGAAGAAAGTGTGGGATCCACACATCCTGACTATTGGTGCTTGAGTAGTAATTAAAGGAATTTCGCTCCAGTCTTCTAGCTACTCTTTTGTGGGTTGCATTGGTTGAACTAACTGAACATCTTGAGATGTCGAGGATACATGTTCTAAAATGAGGCTTCATTTTAAATGGTTTCTCATTTAATGCAGTTTATCCCATTCTGCAATTGGCAACCAGGGAACATTTTTGTATTTTGTTATAAACACCACCAGTGGAGATATGATCTAGTAATCTAGTACTGTAGAAATATTTTGTCTAATTTCCCTCCATATATCTCCTTTAGCTTCTATTAAAACTTTCTTTTCCATGAGTGTAACTCTAATTACTTCCTACAAGGTATTAATTTCATTATGATTTTCTTTTAGAGAGGTTTGAATTTTCTCAATCTCATCATTATTTCGATTTACCAAATTTTCTCCTCTACGTTTAGGTCTTTTATTTTTTGACTGGGCTAACTACAATTCTTTCTCCAACTAGGTTATCTTAACATGTACCATATTCGCATATTAAGTCTCAGATACCTAAAAACAGTTAAGATATTGATCAACTAAAGCTTTGTATTATGTAAATAGCTTAAGGTGATGCTCCTCTTTTTTGCAAGATTCTACCTTCAGGAGCTCTATTTGTCTAAGGCTCTCTTGATGTTATTCTTCCTTGAGTTGCAAGGCTACTTCCATCTCTTAGGGGTGGGTTTCAATATATTCCCTTATTTCAAATGCACAAATTAGAATGTGAGGGTCATGCTAAGGTATTTTTAGGATAGCCTGTAGAGCTTTGATCTCTTTCTTTCTCCTCTAGAAATTTATTAATTTTCCCAGTGTCTTTAGGATGTCTGAACTACCAAATCACTACATCTTCTAGTTCTTTAATTTTTTTTTTCAACCTTAGAGCCACTTGTGCCACATGCAACTAATGAGAAACCTTTTAAAACATTTCTTTAATTTTTCTATTCCCCCCAATTGAGTCAAGCAATCTCTGGGCCACAATTTCTCCTTCTTATTGGTGAAGGTTGAGCACATCCACATGCAACACTTTCCCCAAGTTAATAGCCAGGGAAGAAGTCTTGGATCCCAACACCTATTGATTTTCCCCCGTCTTTGGTTGGACAACTATAATTTTTAAAATATTTCTTCAAAGTAAGTGGAAGGAATAAATTGGGGTCCACCTATAAAAATTATGTCATTAAGTGTTGGGGCATATTTTAATTGAGATTTTTCTGATAATAAGGCCAAATCTGCACCAATATCCATTATATGTTTCTCTTTAGTAAAGTTGTGTTTAATGTTAATGGCCCGTGCCCCTAAATCTCTTGGCCTTATGTCATTAATAGCTTGTCAGATTTCCTTATCCAACTTCTCAACCTCTCATTCAAAAATTTCAGTGTCAACATCATCCTCCTTTTCCTTTACCCGTCCGGATACTTCAGACGAGGTTAAAATGTGTTGAGGAGGTAAATCCCCTCTGCGGACAGAGGCGATCCCTACTAGCCTAGCACGGGTCTAGAAACAATCATCAAATGCTATAGCGCAAGTTCCTAATTGCGAATAAATAGACCAATGATGGAGGCCTACCTGGAGTCCAGTGCTATGATTCGTAGAAGAGACAGTGTTCTCGTTCCTCAGCCTCAGCAGATCACGATCCCCACGATCTCCGTGAATGGACACCTGCACATCCAAGAAACAACACGAATACAAACATAAAATCTAGAATACACAACTATATATCAGTCAGAAAGGATATAACTCATCATTATCATAAGTGAAAAATAGAGTGGAACCATAACCAGTAGTCATTCATTAATAAGCAATCGAAATAGAGTACAACCAATGTTATGACGCTGAGGTCTCCTTTGGAGGGATCTCTAGTCGTGCACTTCTCGCAAAGCCTGCCAGGGATGGGACAAGCCTCTCCTAGAGTCTCTCGATGATAGTCTCCCTGCTCAAGTTTGGCCTTAAGGGAAAAATGAGGGCTCTTGCAGCATGAAGGCTCTTGGGCATTTGATAACTTGGAGATTCAAGGCTTAGGCACTTCAAGACTAGATTGCAATGGCAATGAGCTAGATTTTATAGATGGAGGAAGGGGACTTGGGATCCCTATAATTGTGGGAGTGGCCCTATCTTCAAGGAAGCTTCCATGAGAGGTGGAAAACCACTTCCCTTCCATGGAACTCCTGGAGCCAAACCTCCCAACTCAAGATAGATAGCAGTTTCTGAGTCTGTTGAAAAGAAACTTCCACCATTCTTATTTAAAAGACACTCCTTAAATTGGCTGGCGCGACTGCGACTCTGGGACAGAGCGCCAATTGGCACGGCCTCTTTGTAGGAATTTCCTCATTGGCGCGAGTGCTAAAATGGATACCTGTACCAGTGCAAAAAGGGATGTTTTTATGGTTTTCTGCAAGGAGATGTCTTTAAGAAAATTGAAGCTCATGTTTAGAGGAATCCAATGATAATGGTTTCAAGGCATGACATTGCTCACAGGTCACAAAATGGGCCCTCCAATGTGTGGGACGGGGAAAGGTAGGGACGGTGACAAATTACTGTGTAACATATGCCCCCTCAAGCATGAGGCCCAAGAGAGAGAGAGGGGTGAAATGCTTTACGAGAATGTGTCCAACTGAAGCTCTGCCGTTGGAAAAACTACGTGGATAAATACAACTGATATATCAAGTACATGATGTATATGTGGTATGGACGCAGCCACCCAAAACAGAGTATACAATAATCCAGATCCAAGGTATGGTCGCAGCCATCCAATGAGGATCGATAAATAGACTCAAGTATGGTCGCAGCCATCCAGTGAATAAGTCATGTAAATAATCATAATAATCCACAATATCGCAGCCTAGATTACAACAGACACAATCCAGGGTCTTGCGCTCCATCTCGACCCGAACAAAGTACAAGTTCAAGCATGTGAATATGTGAGCTGAAGCCGAACATGCAAGAACATCACCTAATTACCAGCCAATGATGAGAACTGTTAACAGACGCGAGAGGAACCACCAATAATGACGATGGCCCTCAAGGTACTACAGGTACAATCTACGGCATGTGAATCAATGAGCTGTCGTCGAACACCCGTAGAATCACTCGATCGGAGGCCAATGATGAAAACCTCACATCGAATGTGACGAACCTGCCATTGAGGCATGCAGGCTCCAAGGTACCATGAAGGAGTCTCTAGATCAGCTTCCTGGATAATGAGCTAAAGTCGACAGGAAGTGACCTTGATCGAAGGTGGGCCATAATGTTTCCCACATCATCGACATGAGACAGAGGAACATGATGTTTTTGTTGTGAATCAGGATCATATGAGAATCATAGGAAGGTTGATATTCGCAGAGGTCAACTTCTCTTGAACATATAATGGCACAAATAGTGGTTTTGGCAGTATTTGACATCAACGGATTAGAGGTCATGGTGACGAGGCAATGAACAGAGGATAGGTAAAAAAGGATTACCCAAACCCATGGAAGCAAGTGAAAAAAACAAGATGAGATGTCCCCAACCCGACACGAATGCAAACAAGTGCCATGTTCAAGAGCGACATACTGCCGACACGACAATGATGATGGTTCCATTTTTCCCCACCATTTCTGGCGAGTACCCCAATTATTTTTGATAACAAGCTTGAAGGGGATAGCATCTGCTTGTAATATAAGTCCGCCCTTCGGGCGAATCCATCCTAGTACATTTAATGTGCCCTAGGAAGGAGGAACTCGGAAAACGTCATTTCGACTGAATCCGATGTCATCAGGGTTTAACGAGTCTGACAAAGGAAGAACTCGGTGTCTTTTCATGTTTAGAGAGTTTGAAAAGACAGCAGAAAAGTAAACTCCAAAGGTCCATTTTCATCAATAGTTCCCCAGATCCGAAAAGGTAGAAAACAATATCCGGGAAAACCTCCTAGTCGCGATAGGCTAGGGTATTCCTTTTTCGTAAATAATCCATCCCAGCCCGAAAAAGGGGTAAACGTATACTGGGTAGATGTCGTTTCGCAGCCACTTTAACGAGATCGAAACGACAAGGGCCTCGACAATCTTTTCATGTTTCGAGAGTCAGAAAAGAGTTGAAAGATGACTCCAAAGTGACTTTTTCGTGTTTTTACCGAGTCCAAAAAAGTATAAAATACAACTCGTTTCGCTGTTTACGTTGCATAAAAACCTGTTGCGGCACAGAAAGGCGAGTGTAAAATCCATTTTCGACAAAACATACAAAGTTTCAATGAAAAATGACTTTTTAAACTTATAATAGAGCTCAAAAAGTTATAAATAGGTCTAAATGGTAAAAATTGAAATTACTTTTACTTTTTACCTGAGTGAAGAGCAACATTGGTCCATTTACCATGCAAACTTCTGATGGCGATTATGACCGATCCGGGCCACCATTAAGAATTCCGTCAGTTCCAAGTAAAAGGCACTTCCTCATCCTTCATTTCAGTCCATTTTTTAATAGTTTTCCATCATGCAGTAGACTTCTGTGGAAACTTTTTGAATTTTTAGGGCTCCGCTCATTGGCGCGGGTATCAGGCACGGACCTGCACCAATGGGCTTTTATATGCAAAGGGATCGCGCCAACTGGTGCGACTGTTCCCAAAATAGCCGTGCCAGCGGCCGAACCTAATTTTTCACCTAAAAAAACAACATTTTGATCAATTTGAATGAAAATTGAAGCTCAACAGAGATCTAATTGAAGGTTTGTGACCATTTTGATGCAGGAAACCAAGAAAAATGGTGATCAAATGGAAAGAAAGAGAGCACGGGGAAGAGGACGAAATGGCCATGGAAAATGAGGCCTGTATGAATGCCCTCAGAAACTGCGGGCTCAAGAAATTCTTCCTGACACCTTGTTTGCGGGCTCAACCTAAGATACTTCAGTACCTGGTGAGCATTTGGGATGAACAAGAACAAGTATTCAAGCTACGAGACCAGGTGTTAGAACTGGACGTTTTTGATGTGTACTTCATAACAGGACTGTCGCGTAGAGGTCCGGTACCCATACTGACAGTGAACAGACCGTCAAATGAAAAAATGGAGGAAGTGATGGCAGGAGTGTGCCCTCGGGCACAAATGGGATCAGGGAGTAAAAAGGTGGATATCCACACTATCCCCGATCTAGCACTACGCGTAGTGCTGCATACCATCACGCGGGCTGCAGGATCGCAGGCACCGCACGAAGCGACGAAAGCCCAACTCTTACTGGCTTCAGAGTGCATGAGTCCCATACTATTTGACTGGGCCACAACAATAACGATCAACATCAAGAGATAGCTGACGAGATGCAAACAAGCCAAGTTGAAGCAGTTTGGCTATGGGTCCATCTTGGTATCGTTCATTCTGGAATGATTACCAATCTTCCAGGGCCAAGGGGCCGTTGTAGCGGAGCCGATTCCACGAGAGCTGAGAATGGCTCGCTGGGCAGCACTGACGCCTAGAGCAGGAGGAGGCCAACAAATGTCCTGGAGGCCAGAGTTTTTTGGGTGGTTGCGGCACCAGTTGATTGTAGTGGAGGACTGGCCTTATGCCGGGACAGACTTTACTGGAGACCCAGATCTCCCACTGCCGGAGGGAGAGGATTGGGACGAAGAGTTGGGTATGATCTGTTTTTATTTTTTATGTTTTATGATTTTTTTTGCTAATACATGCCCGTTCTGATAGTAGTTACATTTGTATGCAGATGTTGGCCCAGAGAGACCAGCAGGGATGTCTCCTATCACACGGAGAACTCAGCTCGCAGTCGATCCTCACGAGGAGGGCGCGAAAGGAGGAGAGTTGGTTTAGAATGTCGAGGGGATTGCCCGAGGGATTCTGGACTACGCCCGGCTGGCGGATGTACCATTAGCATATCAGAGACATACAGTGGGAGTGCCTAGTCGCCTCCACCGTCTACTGAGACACCTAGTGCATGCAGTGACTTTTTATCATGAGCACCATGTAGACTAGCCTCTTAGGGTTTTATTTCATGCATATTTTTGAGAGAC
The DNA here is from genome assembly GCA_034641835.2 of Pinus albicaulis. Lineage (NCBI taxonomy): Eukaryota > Viridiplantae > Streptophyta > Pinopsida > Pinales > Pinaceae > Pinus > Pinus albicaulis. The sequence goes on along the minus strand of CM076575.1, from coordinate 1,709,459,761 downwards.
ATGTCGTCTCCGGATGTAATAAGAAGAACATGTATATTTTTTGATCTTATGCGATGCACACTATGTAAACACTTCGATATCTATATATATACATATCTATTTCTGGATGGATTTTCCTTTTACATGTTATGATGATTTACAAATTGCGCAAATGTCTATCTAACACCAAATTAGCTACTGCATCAGTTAATGTATTCATGTGCCTGGGTATATGCTGATATGTAATATAGTCAAAATTAATTTCCAGTAAACAAATACGTAGATACAGACGTAAAATGGATGGGTTTCTGACGGAATAATGACCGTTCAGTTGTAATACCACAAGTTGTGAGTCTAGATACACAAGCAATTCACGGATACCAAGGTTTACAGCCTCAGTTAATAATTATAATACAGCGCTATATTCCGCGATGTTATTTGTAGTACGTCCCAGACACACACCTTACAGGTTGACCAACTCACCAGCAGGATTGTAGATTACCCAGGCTGTCGAAGACAGATTCCTGGTACTGCGGGAGGCACCATCCGCGAACCCAACAAACAGATTGATGGACATCTGCACAATCAGGAAGACCCAATCAGTAGAAAGATGTTTACACTGCACACCACACCACACATGCACACAAATGAATAGACACACCTATGTACACACACCACACAAAAATGACTTTAAGCGTAGTATTTCTTCAGGTATAGCCCATTTCTGGGCTGCGCCAGCGGAACTCCTTCATAATCTATAAGCTCATAGGCCCCATTATTTAATACCCGTTTAACTATATAGGGCCCATGCCACATGGGTTGGAACTTCCCTGCCCCAAGCTTATCATGTGCTTGATCATACAGGAGGACAAGGTCCCCTTCAATGAAGGAACGTGGTGAAACCGATTGATCGAAGTGAGCTTTGACCCACTTCTTTTGTGCCTTGATGACTAAGGCAGCTAAGCGACGGGTTTCATCTAACCGTTCCAGATACAGGAGACGCTCTTCTTCAGTAGAAGTGCCGGGTAGAAGTTCTACGGCTAATTTCAAAGAAGGAATCTCGCATTCAACCGGAAGAATGGCTTCCAGACCATACACCAATTGAAATGGTGTGAATCCAGTTGCACTCTTAGCAGATGTTCGGTAAGCCCAAAGAGATGAGAACAGTTGGAGGTGCCAATTTGATTTATGAATCCCAACTGTTCGTTGAAGCATGGTGACCAAAACGTTGTTCACTACTTCAACCTGGCCATTTGCCTGAGGGTAATATGGCATTGAGCTATCGTGACGTAAGCCCAACTTTGAAGTCAGCTCAGCCATCATATAATCTCGGAAATGAGTACCATGGTCGGTAACGATGGCCTGTGGGACCCTAAAACGTGCAATGATATGGTTGAATATGAATTGAGCAGCTGTTTTACCATCGGTCGCAAGTGTAGGCATCGCTTCGGCCCACTTGGTGAAGTAGTCAACAGCTACGATTATATACGCATGCCCCCCGGCCGAATGAGGGTTACACGTCATAAAATCCATGCCCCATTTCGCAAACGGGCCAACGGCAACAACAGGATGCAAAGGAAGAGGCGGTGTGCACATCTTTGGCTAAAACACCTGGCACGCGTGACATTTCCGAATTGTTGTAATACAGTCTTTGAATATTGACGGCCAGAAATATCTTGCTCACAAAATATTTTGAGCAGTAGCATATCCGGACATATGTCCACCACAGGCGCCACTGTGGCAGTCATTCAGGGCCCTTTCAGCCTCTTTCATGGTAAGGCACCAGTGGAGCACCAAATCTACTCCAATACGGTATAAAGTATCTCCTACGATGCGATAGGGTTGAGACTGATGCCAAATTCGATGTTGGGCATCTTTAGTCAACTCAGACCGAAATGTGGAGGTCTGAAGATACACGATTATGTCGCCATACCAAGGGTCACGAGTACTGATGGGGAAAAGAGTTTCATCCGGGATATGATCCTCGGAAAGTGAAGGAGTGAAGTCTGTTGGGAGTGAGCATATAAGATCCACGAAAAAAAGTGAGTTGGTTGACTGAGCAGTGGTGAACTCTAAGTCAAACTCCTACAGGATAACAATCCATTTGGAGTATTTTCCCCCCAGAAACTGTCTAGAGAGAATATATGTCATGGGGTTGCAATCCGAAACCACTATTATCGTGCGCAACAGGATGTAATGGCAAAAGCGGTGCACAGCATGTACGGCGGCTAAAGCCAACTTCTCGACATGAGCATAACGCGTTTCTGTATCGAGAAGGTTTCCTGATAGATAATAAACGACATGTTCATTACCATCATCATCATCCTACACTAGAACCATTGCAATGGTGCTAAACGCAGTGGCGAGATATAAAGTGAAGTCATGATGATAGTCTGGAGGACGAAGCAAAGGAGCGTTAACCAATAATGTCTTTAGCTTCTCAAAGGATTGCTGAGCAATTTCGTCCCAACGGAAGGGAACATTCTGCTTTAATAGGCGTGTAAATCCTTTGGCCACCTCAGCATAGTTCGGGATAAAGCATCGAAGGAAGTTCACTTTTCCCTGCAGACTCTGTAACTGATATAACGAGGAGGGTGATGGGAGGTTGATGATAGCCTCGAATTTTAAAGGGTCAAGGCGAATTCCGTCTTTGGAGACTATGAATCCCAAAATACAGCCAGAATCCACACCGAAGACGCACTTATGAGGATTGAGCCTAATATCGTAGCGCCTACAGCGAAGGAAAATCTGGCGGAGGGGTTCAGGGTGATCCTCTCGCCTAGCTGAATGAGCTGGCAAGTCGTCCAGATAAGGCTGAATGATATGGCGAATGTCATGGAAAGCATAAGACATCACACGCTGAAAAGTAGCTCCAGCGTTCTTTAAGCCGAATGGGAGTTTTTATATGCGAAAGTACCCCACGGAAAGATGAACGTAGTCTTGTGTTGATCCTCAGGTGCAATATTGATTGGATTATACCCTGAGAAATCGTCCATCAAGGAATAAATCTCACTTCTGGCACATTCGTCGATAATCTGGTCGATGAACGGAGTGGGATAGTTATCTTTTGGACAGGCGCGATTGATGTCGCGGTAATCAACACAGACCCTAATAGTACCCTGCTTTTTATTGACAGGGATAATGTTAGACACCCATTCTGTGAGGGGGATAGGATAAATAAAACCCGTGTTCAGAATTTTTTCAGCTTCTGCCTTAATTGCAGTGGCTTTCCGAGGATGCATGGGGCGTAAACGTTGGCGCATGGGCTTCGCACCAGGATAGGTTGGAATCTCATGCACTATGATACTGGGATCAATCCCCGGTATTTCCTCGTAGGACTAGGTGAACACATCTCTGAATTCTTTAAAAAGATCAATATAGACTTGAATCTCATCGGGAGAACAAGTCACTCCCACGTGAATATTCTCAACGACCCTCGGTTTAACGGAGATGTTGATCGGGACGGTTTGAGTGATGTTACCCAGGTTACCTTCCGAAAAAACCTCGTGCGTCAAGATGGGCATTTGAAGAGGAGGGGTAGGAACCTGAGAAGCATAACGCTCCAAACAGTCAGTCATTGCCCCTAAGCTAGGCATAAAAGAGGAGCGATGATGTCCATCGCCCCAAGGCAGCTCCTCAAGAGACATAGTTTCAATGATAGCTTCATCAGAAGGAAAAGTCTCTTTGAGAGGATTAGGTGAATCGGCCTGACCAAGCCAGGGGGATTGAGAGTAGACATCGAGAGCCATGCTCAAAGGAGCATGCTGAGGAGGTGGAGGATCAGATGCGGCAACAATTTCACAGTAGCTGATCTCTACTGGAGTCAAGGGCATTGATTCTCCAAACTCAAACACCTGCTGAGGTGTAGGAATAAGCCAGGGGTCATCGGACCTGGAAATCATGTTAACTTGAGCGGTGTGCAGTGGTGGTGCGGGAAAGATACCCATGAGGACGGGGTCTTTGAAGAGACCAGGTCCTACACTGTCAGGGGGATTCAGAATCTGATCCACGTATGGTACGTTTTTCTCAGAAGTAGAGGTGAAGAAGGACAACTGATCCACCGTGACGATTTTGCCCTCATGAGGGAACTTAAGAAGTCTAAAGACAGTGGACGGCATGCAGAGCATGGCATGAGTCCAGCTGCAGCCCAGAAGTATATTGTAGTTGAGCTTGGAGTCAACCACTTCTACTTCTACGTTGACAGTCTTCCCCTATAAAGTGATCGCTAAACTCTCGAGAACACCCAGGTGTTTGGATTCCTGACCATCAAATGCCTCGAGGGCATTAGGAAAGGACGCGAGTGCTGGAGAGCCAATGGCCTTCCAGCAAGCGGATGACATAACACAGGTAGAAGCACCTTCATCCACCACGGCCCTATGGATGTTCAGACCGTTAATCCCGACTTGAATAACAAGAGCGATTTGATGTGGAAGTCGGGGAGTGAAATTCTCTAAATCGAAGGAGAGAAGACTTGAATCGGCAGGATCAATACCACCGATTGCAGACAGTAAAGCCTTCCATTGCGAAGGACAACTTTGAAGAACTTCGAGTGCAAACATAGCAGAAGGTGCTTGTGCCAAATCCTCAACAATGCTGTAGTGTTGAGCGGCACGAGAATTCGGATTATACGAAGATCTCCGAAGAACACCTTTAGAAGGTGGCTTCACAACAGGTTCAAGAGTAGGCTTCTCGATTTCTAAAGAACCGGAGACAGGTAGGGGAGGCGGTCCATCTGCAACTGCCTTCTCGGGTGCCTGCCGCAATTTGTTGTAATCCTTCGAATGCGTAGCGACAAAGATAGGTGTAGCAACCTTCATCATGAAAACTTGGGACCCAAATGGCACAGATGGTGACGGTTGTTCAACCATCTGGGTCTGTTGAGATGGGAATGGATATTTTAGAACTACTGGAGTCCCTCTAGATCCCTTGAGAAGTTGACTAACCTCAGATCATCATGGACAATCCTTAGTATAATTGTCCCATTCACAAATGAGGCAAGGGTACTTCGGTTTACGCTGAGAACCATCCTCAGTGCGAGATTTAGATTCTGGCTTTGCGGCATCAGATTTAGATTTACCTTTGCCCTTCTTTTTCCCTTGGAATTTTTCTCCGTAGGATTGGCCTGAATGGCATTCACCTCCGCAGTTTTTCCAGAATCGGACGGGGCGGGATTAGCAGGAGCATTGTTGGAGGAATTAGACTTCTGCTTCTCATTCAAAGATTTCTTCGAATTCTGAGAGATAGAACCAATGACACCATCCACCGTAGGGGTAGGCGGAGCCTTAAAGGTTCCAGACCGCGGGGCATCAGTCAAGATATCATAAAGCGTGACAGACTGAGAATACACAAGATCTAGATATTGGGCACACGCAATGGCTTGTTCCTCTGTCACACATGCTCCCATCGCAATATCTTGAGCGATTTTATTCACGAAGGAGGTGGTGAACCAGTGAGTTAGTATCTGATCAGGTATGTGAAACTTGATTAGTCTACGATGGCGCCGCCACTCATGAATGTGATCAGAAATGTGAGTGGCTTTATCTTGCTTCAGAGAAGTCAGGAGGTGCGTCCCAGCTTCATAACAAACCAGTAACTGAAAGTGCGTGAGGAAAGCCATGGCTAAAGAATTGAAATCTTGGAAAATGCCACGGGATAACTCTATGTACCACTTAGCAGTAGATCCAGTTAAAGTACGCTGGAAGAGGTGCAGACGAATCGAATCGTCGACCCAAGAGTTAGACGAACACCAAAGATGATACGTCATCACATGCGCCTGGGGGTCCTCTCCAGCTTTTCCCTCAAACTTGGGGCAATCACCTGGTATCTTGGTGGGAACCGGAGACCAATACGATTATGTAAAATCAGATCATTGGTCAATTTTGAAACATTCGACAACTCCAAGGTGGCCAGGAACGACAATGGTGGATTGACCGGCATGCCAGGCCCGAGATGAGGACCATTACCTGTACTCCACGATGGTTGTGAATATCCTTGTCCCCATGGGTTCTGTCCCGTAGGATTCTGACCGTAGGGGGTGTAGGTCGTATAACCAGACTGATTTGGATGCTGGTAACCAGAGTGTGGGGCTTGATAACCAGAGTATGGACCCTGATTATGTGTGGGCCCAGTGTAAGCAGCATTTGGATTTGGCTGCTGAGTGTAGGTAAAACCGGGTGGAGGAGGATAATACTGAGAGCCTCTGGGGTGGTTATAATTCAGTTGAGATTGACCATGAGGATAATAACCACCCTGAGGATGAGTAGGCTACTAAAAAGTGGAACCCTGCGGAGCCTGATAAGTAGGGTGCAGCTGTTGATTTGGCTGCGACATCGAATGAACCGGCTGCTGGGCAGGGTTAATGGAATGAGCGGGATACCCTGAGTGAACAGGTTGACCCGATTGAGAGGGTTGCCCTGAATGAACAGGTTGACCCGGATAGACAGGCTGCGCCGGTTACACAGGCTGAACTGGCTCTGAAGGAGCCCCAGGTTGTACCGGATGGGCCGGTTGGCCTGGAGGCGGAACACTAGGTTGTGCTGGATGGGCCAGTTGGCCTGGTGGAGGAACAGGGCCAGGTGGTTGCTGGAAACTAGTTTGACCTCAAGCAGAACCATAGGGTGGTCCCGGCTGATATGCAACGTTATAAACGATAGGATACTGAGGTTTCATTGGTAGAGAAGGTTGGATTTGCCCCCCAGGACCATAGACCAGTCCCGGTTGGTACCCTGGCTAAGGCTGAACAAGTTGACCGGAAGGGCTGTAATACTGTCCTTGCGGACCGTACGATGGCCTTTGCTGGCCTGCAGGATAGCCTTGGATGGGTTGCCTCTGTGGGTCATAAGGATAGCCAAGTTGGCCTGAAGGTTGGCCTTGGAAAGGTTGCACTTGCGGGTTATAAGCCTGGTTATAAGGTAAACCTTGAGCATGGAGGTAAGCCTCAGGAGCGAGCAGACGTAAAATGTCCCCGTGCTCATCATACTCACCTGGAAAAGCATACGCGGGTGTACCATCCTGTGCATAGTGCGAAAAATAAGAGCGGTTGGGATCTTGGGAGGATGGTCCAACCTCGGGGTTCGGCTATTGCAGAGACAACCGATACTCCTCTAGAGATATGTTCTCCGGTATAGCAGTCGCTAGATAGATATCTTCAAGAGTTGGCATATCCCTGGAAGAGGGTGCTGTGACAACAGGAGAAGAGGCGGCCACACAAATAGTGGGCTGAACGGGTACAGAAGTAACGGGCGTCTGAGGAGACACCCCGGGTGAAGGAGCAGCTGCCCTCGGAGAAGGAGCTAACACTCCCATAGAGGCTGCGACAGAAATGATCTGACCCAAAGACCTGTACCCCGGTGGTAAAGAGGGATTGGCTGTTGACATGTCAGCTAGTTCAGAGTTGTCTCCCGGAAACAATCTTCGTGGGAAGAGCTGATAGTATTCACCAGACGTTGGGATTTCCTCACCAGAATCACTCATGGTTGAGCTTGTCGCTAGATCGCGCAATAGACAGCGAGGACTAGGAGGAAATACAGCAGCAATAAAAGGAAAACCCGATGTAAGAGAAAGAAAATCAGCTCCTAATCTCAATTCAGACATAGGGTCCGAAAAGGGCCAATCGAACTCAACTGGTCCCCCAAAGGGCTGCTCAGAAAGAACCGGTCCCCCGTCAGGAAACTTGGAAACAATAGGTTGCTACGGTTCAGCAGAGGATTGTGACACCTCTGAAGAATCGTCTATGTAAGGACTACCAGTAGACAAAACCGAAGGTTCTGCCACTGTGGCAAACGACAAGCGAAAAAAGAACAAACACACACACGGGTTGAAAAAGAGTCAAGACACACGATCAAATGGTCAACAAGCAAAATCTAAGAGGGCGTGTAATCATAGGTGATTAATTTTTACCACATTGAAAAATAAGAAACTTCACCGTTTCATGTTTTAAGAGTCGAGAAACGATAAAAAGGTGACTCTGTCTCTTTCAGATTTGACACAAGCGTGAAATGACAAGCGCTTGGCGATCTTTTCAAGTTTAGGGAGTCAAAAAAGATCAAATGACTGCTCATGAATACTAGGCAAAAGGGTGTAACAAATAACCGTGAACTGCAATATACACCTTGGTTTCAATAATGAAAGAGAAATCGACCAAGGACTTTCCGTACGTGCAGGCAATCTCCCCGAATGTTGTGTTCGGTGTATCACGGGTATAGGGCGGAAGACTCGGCTTCCTATGGATAAAGGATTGAAAGCTAGAGGGGTCTCCCTTTATATACGTGATGATACGGGGAGCACAAGTCCGTACTGGCGATGTCTAAAGCCAAAAGGCGAACAACAGCTACTAGGTTTAAAGACGCCAGAACACGTCTCTAGCCTAGACCTCTAAATGTGTTTCGTTAGATTTCAATGCTGCCTTACTGTAAATTGAGTAGATTTTAAAGTTGATCTTCAATTATGTTTCATCTTTTAGGCCCTAACGAATGTGTTGTCTCAAAAACTCCTAAATGCAAAGCTACATGCCACAGTACATCATTTGATTCGATGAAAACTAGCTACAGAAGAGTTGAGAGTTTTTACACAAAAAAAATGATCGGAACACAATCAATGATATCTCTAATGCAACTAACGAAATCGAAAACTTTTCATTCAAATCACTAATTACTAGTAAAATTGAAAAGATTTCAATTTTCACTAATCAACCAAAAGAAAAAGAGATTTTTTTTTTTCAATTTCAATGTTTGATGGCTATATGCACTAAACAAACCGAAAACAAAAGAGAAGCAATTTGAGCAACGATATTAAGAGAGAAAAAACAAACAAATTTCACTCAATGACACAAACAATCAGATCTCAAATCGACCAAAGTCTCTCAAAACCAAGAAAAAGTCTCAAAGGTTCCAATGGACCGTGTAATCTAGGTCCAAAGCAAGACCAAATGAAGTTTGAATGAAGAGAAGAGTAATCACCCAAAAATCGCAACGAAATGGTGAACAGCCACTAAGAGAATGCAGAGCAGCAATCAGAGAATTGACTGGACTAACAAAACACCAAAACTCCTAAGGAGGGCTCGATACACAAAGCCACTAGATGCCCTGGGGCTTAAAACGTGAAATCGATGGAGAAAAGCAAACAACCAAAGGACGAAGGCAAATTCCCAATCAAACAAGACTCCAACACACTCAGGTAGCTGAAAACTAAAAAGAAATACACTGATAAGACCCAGAGAGCTCAGAATTGAGAAAAACCTAATGCCTCACAGGAGTGGCGCGACTATGAGGTTGTAACTGGCGCCAGAAAGCAATTGGCGCGGGAAATACAAAAGCAACATGCGCCAATTGGCGTGACTGTCAAGCTAAAAAGCACGTCAGCCGAGTTCCTCAGCCAAAAATAAAAATGAACTGCTCTAGAAGCAGATCAATGATATCCAAGCAAACCAAGAAGCAAAAAACAACAAAAAAACCCAACCCAGAAGGCTAAACAAGCAAGGAAAACCACGAAACAATCAAAACGAGACAATCAAAACTAGGTGATCCCCAGTGGAGTCGCCAAATTGTTGAGGAGGTAAATCCCCTCTGTGGACAGAGGCGATCCCTACTAGCCCAGCACGGGTCTAGCAACAATCATCAAATGCTACAGCGCAAGTTCCTAATTACGAATAAACAGACCAACGATGGAGGCCTACCTAGAGTCTAGTGCTATGATTCGTAGAAGAGACAGCGTTCCCGTTCCTCAGCCTCGGCAGATCACGATCCCCACGATCTCTGTGAATGGACACCTGCACATGCAAGAAACAACACAAATACAAGCATAAAATCCAGAATACGCAACTATATATCAGTCAGAAAGGATATAATTCATCATTATGATAAGTGAAAAATAGAGTGGAACCATAACCAGTAGTCATTCATTAATAAGCAATCGAAAGAGAGTACAACCAATGTTTTGACGTTGAGGTCTCCTTCAGAGGGGTCTCCAGTCATGCACGTCTCGCAAAGCCTGCCAGGGATGGGACAAGCCTCTCCTAGAGTCTCTCGACGATAGTCTCCCTGCTCGAGTTTGGCCTTAAGGGAAAAATGAGGGCTCTTGCAGCATGAAGGCTCTTGGGCATTTGAGAACTTGGAGATTCAAGGCTTAGGCACTTCAAGACTAGCTTGCAATGGCAATGAGCTATATTTTATAGATGGAGGAAGGGGAGTTGGGATCCCTATAATTTTGGAATTGGCCCTATCTTCAAGGAAGCTTCCATGAGAGGTGGCAAACCACTTCCCTTCCATGGAACTCCCGGAGCCAAACCTCCCAACTCAAGATAGATAGCAGTTTCTGAGTCTGTTGAAACGAAACTTCCGCCATTTTTATTTAAAAAACACTCCTTAAATTGGCTGGCGCGACTGCAACTCTGGGACAGAGCGCCAGTTGGCGCGACCTCTTTGTAGGACTTTCCTCATTAGCGCGAGTGCTGAACTGGATACCCGCGCCAGTGCAAAAAGGGATATTTTTATGGTTTTCTGCAAGGAGATGTCTTTAGGGCAATTGAAGCTCATGTTTAGAGGAATGCAATGATAATGGTTTCAAGGCATGACATTGCTCACAGGTCACAAAATGGGCCCTCCAATGTGCAGGATGGGGAAAGGTAGGGACGGTGACAAATTACTGTGTAACAAAATGTATGACTTTCTTTTAGATGTATAGGCTATAGATACATGGGTCACAAGTTCCATATTGATCTTTGGTATTTTCATTTCAGTATGTCTTGAAACAACATGAGCTACAACTTCATCTTCTGTAGGTACAGGTGATACTACCTGTATGACATCATTCATGGGTTATATAACATTCACCATCTTCTCCATTTAAAGATTTCTCTCATGAACATAGACTGACAACCCTGCATGCTTCTTTAATCCTGAGATGATTCCCAAAGGATCATAATGCCATATACTATCCTGAAAAATTATAAAAGACAACATTTCCCTTTCCATGGAATCTATATCATTATTATTTTTACCAATCAGGCATGAAATGGCATGTGGATAAACCAATAATGACCCCCTTTTTTTAGAGACAAAATGTAATTCATTCATGACTATCTTCTTCCTAAGAAATTCATAAGAAAATTGCAAAGAAAAAATGTACTTTGGTAGCTGAAAGGGTTGTTTTTCAAAACCATATAAACGAACTACACTAAAGTTAGGATATAAAAAACAACTCCCTATACTTTTCACCTCAGTAAGCCTTAATATTCTTCTTTGATCTTCTAAAATTATATTAACCTCTAATTATGTTAATTTAGATTTTAGAGGATATGTAAAACAATCCATGTATTGAAAGCACTAATCAAGAATATGTTGACGAGAAATTACATCAATCCATGTATATACTTCCTTTTCCATCTATAAGATTAATGAGGAGCTTGGTATATAGAAAATAGGAGGGGTAATTGAAGAGGACTAGATGAATTAAATATGTGTAGTGGTGGAAAGAAATAAATGGAACAATAGTAGATAGGTCGATAGTGAGGGCTCATGTTAGATATTTGGGAAAATTAATTTGGTGGTCTGGTTGAAGAGTGACGAGTTGTATGGCTAAAAATACTGACTTGTACATCTTTGTATCATTTTCTAACTGAAAGATAATAAAAAAAATAGCAGTTAGTGTCTGAAAAAAGGGTTTTAGCAATTGTGTCAGTATGGGAAACTGCATCTTTATCTTGGGATCCGGACTTTCGAACAAGGTTTTCAATAATTCCAGTTTATAGACTTCCTCCTAAGTAATAAATTATCATTTTAACCCACTATCGATTATAAAAATTCCTTGGGAAGGAATGTGAAACATCTTGGAAATTATTTCTTCATATAAATTCAGGAAAAATTTGCAACTGGACTAAAATAAGAAGGATTTTTTTTCGAGCTCATAGTACCCGACAATCAACAAAATTGTGTGAGGGTCAAAATGAATAGGGGGTAGGGTGGTGTGTAAGACTGCAAACTTCAACAAGCATATATCATCATCTAATACACTGGGGGAAATGGTTAAAGTCTTTTTGAGGGTGAGGACACTTGTAAGACAATATTTAGTGTCTTAAACCCTCACTAGCACATTTACTAGAGATTCATTTAATTATGACTTAGACATTATAAATCTTGGCGACTAAATTACCAGCCTTGTGAAAGAAAATAAAGCGAATGTAACTTACCAGTTTAATGGAAACAAAATCTGTATTCTTTTCATTCTTAAAGTCTAGCCTCCGCCTTCGAAGGGTTCCAAGAATGACATGAAAAAATAAAGAAAAAAGAATGAATTGCAAAAAGGTTGGCAATATTAAGGTTAAATCAGGTTTACGAGGATAATTAATATAGAGCACAATTTTTAACTAGTATTTGGTGGACTCATCGATCAAGAAGATGGATCCTGCCCATCGGGTATAGGTGTGTGGTTAAACTTCGAGCAGGTAGGAGCCTGACAGTCGTTGATGTTCATGAGATTGAATAGTTGGGATGATACTAGGTTGGATGGGAACATTATATATTGTGCAATTTCTGACCCAATATGAATAAGAAACCGTCGGATTAACTTGGTCTTCACGGTTGTAATTTGTTGGGTGGAAAGTTTTACTCTAGCTTCCGCACATGATTGGGTGCTAAGAGGATTGGTTGGTTGATCATATATAGGATGTTTAAGAGATCAAAGAGTTAACCGAATATTATACTCATCGGGGGTTTATGATAAAGTTAAATGTTGTGTATGAATCAAATATAATGGGGCCATATCTGCCGTTGATCTCGTAAGGGATTGAATCAACCATCCAGATTTGCAAGTATTATATCATCTACCCTAACTCGCTCTAATTTAAATATTTTAATTAATTAAGTTATTGATCACACCATAACATTTTGTAACGGGGTGAAAATTAGTGCCTAACACATATTGCTCGAGTTCGTGACAGTGAAAGAACTATGATTTTGGACAAACATTTCTTCTTTCCCCCTTGATTGGAATCTCCTTTGGATTGGGATTTCTTCCCTTTCCCCTTCTTTGCCTTTCCATCCAAGGAAAATTTGTCTTCCTCCTCACCATTGAATGAATTCCACTCTCTACTATTCCACCTTATCTCCTCCTGTACCAAATTAGACCATAGGCATTCCCAATTTGGTAGTTTCTCCCTCCCATTCACTGAATATTTTTAGTTGTGCCAACCCTTGGGAAGTCCTAGAAGGGATAGTATTACCAAATCATTTTCTAAAACATAACCCCAACACTACCAAGTTCATCAAGACATTGTGTGAACCTGCTAAGTTACTGCAGGATGGTTCCACCCTTCTGCATCTTGATATTTCGAAGCTTTTACTTGATTTCCAGCTTCCTATGGTCACTAATGTTATATAACAAATATTTTAATACTTGCCACATTGCATAAAAATTCTATTTCCCATGGATATTTGAGACAATATGGTCTCTTACTCCCTCCAATATGATCCTCCTCGTCCTCGATACACACTTCTTCCATTCTACTAGATTCTGAGTATCAGCTACTGCCAATTTCTAGATCTCAGAATCAAAAAATCCCTTCAACCCATTATCTTCCAACACTGCCTCCATGTGGTCCTTCTAAGAATCATAATTTTAGCTTCCCTCAAGGTCATACTCAAGTCTTCGTCAATAGAAATCCATCCTACTATCTCTAAATAAATTATCCTAAAAATTTGATCCTACTACAATAAAAACTTCGAAATATCTTCTCTACTGTGAATCATGCTCTGACACCATGTATAAATTATTGTGTATATCTGAAACTTCCCATGTAATTTACTAAAACAAAAGACTAAAATATACTCTACTTAATTGTGGAAGTTGATTCACAATTGAGAACACATATCATAAACATGTACAAATATTTATTACACATACAAATAGACTTACCTAGGGGAAAGAAACTGCTCAAAACCCCTTCCTATATGTATTTCATTAATCAAAGAATAGAAAAGAAATACAATGTTTTCTCAAGCCTGAGCACACTCTACAACTGTATAGTATATCCCTCTTCCTCACTAAATAAATATGACCAATACTTAGCCAATTTTACTTTCCTCCAAGCACCTATCTCCTTATGTTGTTCCTTGAGGAATTAGGGCCCTATTAATTAAGAAATTCCTCAATGAGAATTCTAAAATTCATTAGGCTCATCATTTGACTGCATGCACCACTTGTACAACTTGGATTAGTCTACAAATGATTGTATAGTGCCCTTGAACCTCTATATCAATTACTTAACGTTGGTTCTCTGCATGCATTAATTATTTTTGGTTTATTTATTAGTTAATTCAATGATCACTGAAAATGACTTAAGTCACACCCCACTACTAGCTCCTCTAACAATAGGAACTATTTTAACTAACAGTAACTCAATTTAAATTAAAAATATTTATAGAAATTAGAAATAAATCATATTGTACTGAGCTCAAGCTTATCCAACTCGAATAAACTGAGTTAGCTGATTAACAAGTTCCATGTCACCTCGGTTAACTACCTTTATGATTTCTGCTGAAATAGAAATTAAAATTCTCTCTAGTTTGACCAAGGCAAAGTCAAACTAAGAATATCTTGTTGCATTTTCAACATGGGAAGCAATACCTCATGCAATTATTCCCTCCTTAATCCTTCTCATGTTGCCTCATAAGGGGATTCTAGTACCTCATACAATTATTCCCTCCATAAACCTTCTCATGTTGGTTCGTAAGGGGATTCTAGTACCTCATATGCTCCATCTGCATCAATATCTTACTAGGAAATATTGTACACCTACTAGATCATAATAGCAAATATTTATTTTTTGTTTTAATATTCAAGTGTTACAACCCACCAAACATCAACACCTCAAGCTTCCATGCGTCAATACACACCACTTTAGCAAGGCTAATTTTGTGCCGAACAAAATTTCAACAATCCCCTTAATTTAAATAATAGGAATAAGGGGAAGGGAAAATAGAATACCTAGAATTACGGAAACCCAGAAAGTAGGGACAAAAACTAATATGAACACTAAAGGAAACTTAAATACTGCAATATAACACCTAGGAAATCCACCTAAGCAAACAATTTTATTCAAACAAATAATCATTTTTCATATTGTGGTACTTATGGCCATTATACACACAAGTTTCCTCTCCCCTTGTATATGCATCGATTATTGGAAACCCGAAATAATTCTAAGTTGGGTAACCAAACACCTTCTACCTCCGCTCAAGCCCCTTTATAGAAGGCTATTCTTCATAACCCATACCCTATTCAAGGATATGTGGCCACTAATTATGCCCAAAAATCTACACCTATTCCACCCCAAATCAACATGGGAATGGAATATATCATATCACGATGATGGATTTTGTTGATTTCAACCTTTCCACTCAATTATTTCAATAAGATCCCCAACCTAATATTTAATAAACACCATCCACATAGCCTTTGTAGTCACCAAAAGGAACCTTGCATATCCCTTAACCATTGATGTAGGTGCAACCTAATATCACTAAGGGTCCACTACATCAAAATGAATCGAATGGTCTTACATGGACCGCCCAAAATTATAGCCTAGTAGATGACTTGGCACAATCCCCTACTTCCATTTCATCTTTGGAAGTCCTCGAAATGTTCCCTCACAATGATAGGATCTACTCGATGCTTTGGGAATTGTGGACCTCTCTCACGATTTTATGATCATATTTTATTTTGACAAGGTAGACGCTCCTCATCTTCCCCCATCTATTAATTTCCAAGTTTTGGTGTTGTTGAGTCTCAAATCTGCATCTTTTCCATACACTTTTCTATACCTTTTTCACTCACCTAAACCTCCCAAATTGTCAATATCATGTGCAAAAGAGCATCTAACATGGTTTTTAATTATATTTTTGTGTTTGCTATTTGATCTAGATTATGTTCATTCAGCTGCGGAATCTTGCCACTTTCCCCAGCTATTTTGTGAAACTCTATGTTAGAGGTGTCTATAAGGAAAACGAGCCACATGGGTAGGTCAGGAATGACGAGGACATGGTTCATGTCCTATTGGTTCGGGCAAACTCATCTAAAGAAGTTGCGGTCAAAGGCGTCCACATGGAAGTCAACCATAGAGTTTCATGTCGGCCGGACTCTGTTTCGTGTCACATGAAGGTTCATACGGCCGTTTTTAAGTTGCTGAGGATAAATCGACATCTGTGCATGGCTCCTTAGTCGAATTCAAGCATCCACTCCTCGTAGATTTACTTTCCAACACGGCCATGATCCTAGATTCATGGACGTAGTGGTCTACGTGCTCTCCACCAGCATGAACTTTAGGAGACAGTTATATTTCTTTGTTATATATAATGCGTTTGCATACGCATATAGAGTTAGTTGTTGTTAGTCTCTGTTATCTTATATAAGTCTGCTCTGTAGTGTGATTACGCTGCACTTGTGCCGTAACATCACCTTCCTGTAATGACTGCTTTTTAATATAAGAAGACTATGTTTTGTTAACCGAAATTCGTATTTGAAGATCGTTGCCAAGGCTGGTGTAGAGGGCCCCTGCTCAGCTAAGGTTTTGTGCATTAGTGTAAAATTCTCATTTTGTTTCTTTAAAGCTCATTGTGCCATAATCCATTCATATGTTTATACATTGCATTTGCTTCATTTCTGTTTATAAACTTCCATAGTTTCCATTTCACTTCTGTCTTTCATGTTTTATGATTGTTAATCGCTGATCAGTGTTCTTGTTTCAGGTTATAGATAGGCAGCCCGGGCATTTTCATAGCTTTTTAACTAATGACATGGAACTAACATTGTTCTACTGCTAATTTTCTTTTCATAGTTTCTGTTTAAATTCAGTATTGCTATGTTTATTTCAGTTTTGCTTATTTGTTTCAGTAGTTAAATTTAGACATATTAAGCTGCTCATAGCATCTTCAGTTGCCTCCGAAAGCCACAGCTGGACTGATGGTGAGGGATTGTATTATGAAATGTGTAGTTTAGTATTAGTTTCTTTTCTGCAAATGTAAATATATTAAGCTACTCATAGCATCTTCAGTTGCTTCCGAAAGCCACAGTTGGACTGATGGTGAGGGATTGTATTATGAAATGTGTAGTTTAGTATTAGTATCTTTTCTGCAAATGTAAATATATTAAGCTGCTCATAGCATCTTCAGTTGCCTCCGAAAGCCACAGCTGGACTGATGGTGAGGGATTGTATTATGAAATGTGTAGTTTAGTATTAGTTTCTTTTCTGCAAATGTAAGATATATTAAATTGTGCATAACATCTTTAGTTGCCTCCGAAAGCCACAACTGGACTGATGGTGAGGGATTGAATCATGAATGTATGGTTTGATATTAGTTTTCTTTCTGCAAGTTAGATATCAGTTACTCAAGCTATTTATGATTACTTCCGAAAATCATAGCTGGGCTAATGATGAAGGATCAGAAGATAAATTGATGTAATCTGATTTAGATTTATTTTGTTGCAATTTTGAATTTCCTTAATCATTGTTTCTTTTGTGTTTAGTCAGCAGCAAGAATAGTTTGGTTTTCATGCTCACTAGTTCACTGTTTTGATTTATTAGATTAGCAGCACCTTTTCATTTCAGCAGCACATTTTCATCTCCTTTCAAGTCTTGTCATTGTGAATTTCAAATTTCTTTTTAAGATTTCAAGTTGGTAAATCATTATAGGGAATATCATTTCCTTGAACAAACATAACCAAACTTGTTTTCATCTTAGAATTTCCATTTCATCTTAGAAAACCAAAAACGACAAAAAGTTAAGAAATAGGTTATCTTGCACATATAGTGCGCCGCACTTCATCAGCTTACGATTCCCGGATTGACAAATTAAATGCAGCAATTTAGGACACACTAAATTGACCAAACAGGTGTCCATCAATAATGTTATTATTCTATGATGCAATATTGATGAAGGGTCATACACCTATGTAATGTATTCCAAAGTGTAGATACAAGTAAACATCCTTGAACTTGTTCCATCTATGATCATAGTATGAGTGTAAGATTGTCGCCCTTGGCAACCTAAAGGTTTGTTCAAAAATTTCCCTAAAGAGTGAACCAACAATAAAGTATTTCTTGATGTGGAGGTTATTGATGACTCTGTATACTATAATTTAATCATAGGACATAGGTTCATGTATGCCACAAAGGTGATGTACTCTTATATATATTTTATCATTATCCTCCCTCATAATGAGAAGATTGTGACCATTGACCAACTCACATACTACGGTCCTAAGCTTAAAGTAAATCTTGACAATTTTGTATCCTTGATGATTGGAAACGAAACCATGCTTTCTATAACCAAAATAATCCATGAGGTTTAAAAATAATATTCACTGCTTTGGGCATAATGTGGCCCACCACCTATTTTCACTAAACCTAGCACCTTTCAAGTGTGCATGGTGTCTAGGTCCTTAGCTTCTTCACATAACCATCTACTTAGCATTTCCCCCTACAAATTCAACACCTATAATTATGGGTGTTCCCCTTAGTCACTATATAACTTACCATATTCCTTTTTTATTCCCAAATCCAGGAGTCATTAATACACCCGTAATTTCCACGTTGAATTTTCCCATCATAAATTTGTGGATTCCAATTTGGTACCTAGATCCTCCATCTCCAAACCCACAAAAATAACTCAAATATTGTGTAGCTTTCACACCTATTCAGCCCATTTTGATATACCATTTTTCTACTTCAATTCCACATCAACCCTAACTATATTTTTCTCTTAGTTTATTAATAAGAAAACTCAATTTGTGGCCATCCAAATTGCTACACTAAATTTTTCATCTCCTTGTGCTTTGTGTGATCTTAATGGCCACAATACAAACAATTATACTTACCTCCCTAGCCTCAAATGTCTCGGCAATTTGGGTGAAATTAAACAAAATTAAAAAATCCCAAAAGTGCAATTCAATATTTCTAAATCATCCAAGAAAAACGAAAGTATACATACAAATAAGTACCTAATATCTATTTTGTGCAACACATACAAACATTACTCTCATTAACGCTCTCAAATTCCACACTTCTACGATACCCTATTTTTTCTTCATGAATTACATGCCACTAGTTGTTTAAGGTAATGTTCCCAATTTTTAGCCTCAAGCTAAAAGTAACATTATAGCTAGCAGTGTTTTATTTAATTAAATAAAATGGAGAAGAAGACCCCATAATCCTTAAGAAGGAAGAATAAATACTCCTCATGTGAAAGGAGGAAGAATAAAGCAGCTAAATTGAGCACCACATGGTGTGAACATGATTGGATCATGCTTGATCTAGACATTTTGACCAAGTCCACATGCACTGTCTAGATACAATGTATCTCCTTGATGGACTGCGCAGTTTTAGAGGAGGATCACATGCATAAGTTGGAAGGCACATGTGGATGGGACCCATGGTGGAGAGGAGCACTTGCTATATAAGGAGAGGAGGAGAGCCATTGTTCTTCATGCTTGATTATTATTTTGCTAAGTCTGTTGAGACTTCGCTCCTCTTGCTATTTAGAAAGAGTGCAGTGCTGCATAGCACTAGGGTGTTCCTGGTCGGGAATCCCTACCTCATCCTCAGGGAAGGAGAGGTTCTATAGTTTCATTTCCTCATTTCGGCATTTGGCCAAAGCTAGCTCCTTCAGTCACAGCGTTATTCCTGGAGCAGGATAATTTTGTGCTGCAGGTTACAACAATAAAGGATCTCTTGAGTTGTTCCTTGGCTTGTTTTTAGTGGAAGGATCAACTATTCATTGGAATATCAGTGAGGAGGACTCCCGGGCTTATTTTCATATCATTGGCATTAGGCCAACCATCCAGCTTCCCTCACAGCGCAGTTTCCAGCTTGATCTGTGTTATTTTGGCTAGTAGTTGCTGGGAGGGTTATTTGAGCTCATCAGGGGGAGTTGTTTCTGAGTAAAAGGATCAGAATTTTTTTTATATACACTATCAAATTATAGCATCACTATTTCTGATCTTCTTCGGCCTCATTCCATATTTTTATTTAGTTGCAGTGACAAGTCAGATTGTCACATTGTACATTTTCCGGCATTTCTAGCAATCTCTTTTAGATTGGCTAGAAATCTTGTATTGGAGCCCATTCTTCTATTCTTGGGAGTTTCTTGTATATTTCAGCCATATTTCATGTTTATTCATCTATATCAACAACTACTCTAACATAGGCAGTGCTATCACTGCTCTCCGACATTTTGTGCAGTTGCAGCAACTCATGTATTTCATAGTTTGATCATTGGAGATTCATTCCTGTGACTTGAGTGGCTTGTCCCTCAACATCTTTTTGTATATTATAGCTGATTTATTAATAAACATGGTGGCTGTATTATATTCCATATATTGATATGTACATTTTTGCAGAGTTTCATGATTATGCTCATATGTTGTTGTAAGATCACTCTTTGAGCACTTTTTCAAGATACCAAGGAGAAGGAGATCTGAATAACCCTCCTAGGGTTATTTCTTTGAGATCTAATTTTCAAAGTGTAACTTATGGTGTGTTAAATAAGGGATCTAAGTCCCCTTTTAGCTTATTTTTACACTACCTTCCTTATACAACATCCTCATGGACCATAATGCAGAAATTTCTGAAAAAGGAATATTACAGTGGTATCAGAGCAAGATCTTTGGCTCAGCCTGTGGCTTCGAGCCAAAGTTTGGAATCCTGGAAGGAGTAATATTTCAAGCTCTATAGACATATTCTACAGATGTCCAGGCAGCCTTTGGATCTCATCTTTTTTTTCAAAGGTGAAATATCCAGTAAATGCCCCTGCAATCAATCTCCGAAATAGAATTTTTATATTCTTGAAAAGGGAACTATGCAGCCCAAGATTATATGCCAATAGAAGGAGAAGCTCCTAATTCAGAAGATGAGATATACAGAGAAAGCAAGAAAAGAGGAATGACAGAAGAGGACGTTTCCCTTCTTCTTTTCCAGACCCTAGAGGGTATCTTTAAAGATCTTGAGGAAATAGAAAGGGAATATTGGAGAGATTTTCTGAAAGGGTTTGTGGATGAAGCAAGCCCTAGTTGTGGCCACGTTGGGTTTGAGCATTCAGCCACACATGCAGATCCACAATGTAGTACATTTCCCATATCTACTGCAGGGAGAATGGAGGAAGATGAGTCACCAAGGGAGGAGACCTTGAGTGATTTTCTTTGGGAGTATGAATCTCAAACATGGAGATTCGAAGTGCACTTGGACTTTCAAGATTTTTTCAGACTCAAGGGAGCAAGATCCAGCAGCTACAAAGGGAGAAAGAAATATATGTTCTTTCTATCTACTTTCAATGGATCAGCAAGATACAAAGCCACAGCTTGGGTGGAGGAGATTGATGCATATTTTCACCTACACCAAGTTGCAGCCAAGGAGGCCATCACTATAGTAGCGCTGCATCTTAGAGGTATGGCCCATGATTGGTGGTTAAAATTTATGTTTCATGTTATCATGAAAATGTAAAAACCTATGATGAATTCACTAAGTTTTTGGTGAAGAAATTTTATGGGAGTCAATGTGAATCATCATCCATCATATCTTCAAACACTTTGCATGAATTGGAAGGAAACATGAAAAAAACTCCACTCCATGTTTCTAGAGGGGAAGAAAACCGGGATGATGACTTGCTAGAGGAAAGACCCCCATTGTATGAAGGGCACTCTTCCATTTGTGATAATATGAAGGTCCTTCTTCCAAAAGAAGTCTGAAATCCATGGTCTCTCATTGAAGAGGAGGCACACTCACATATTGATGAAGAGAAGATGCATAGAAGAACCCACATATTTGTATCATTAGAGGGAGATCCATCACCACATGGAGATGAGATGGGAACCATTGCTTCCATGAGGGGAGTCCTTATTTCTATGCAAGGGATTCCAAGGGGTACTACATGTGGGTACCTAGTCACAATTCCTGAGCAGCATGTAGTAGTATGGGAGGATTTTAAAATGAAGGATGGAGGAGAAGAAAGGGATCAGAATTCCGGGGGAATGAGCATTCACCCTTATCTTTTGAGGAGAGTTTCTTCATAGAGGATAGAGACTGCACTGCGTAATGGAGAGAGGGATCATCCATTCCTCTCATATACACAGTCTACTTCTCATTTTGATGTCTCACTATACGGAGGCATTCCACCTCGGAGGCCACTGGACCCGGCATTGATGAGAGGCATCTTACTTTGGGATTCATCCCTCTTGGATTTAGGAGAGGTGAAGGTTGTAGGGGATGACTACTCCACAGAATTGGAGAGACAGAGGATACTTCCTTTAAGGGAGGACTCTTTCATACATGGGAGTAGATGGAGGTCACTCATTCTTACACTAATCAGGATTGGGAGATTCCTCTTGGATGACAGCTTCTCATGGGAGGCCAACTTCCAAGGGTCAGCATTACTATTTCAGCATGAGCAGTTGCATGATAGGAATGGCAGCATATTGGAGGATGAATTTGGCATGGGGGATGTCAAATTAGTAGGCAGCAGCATGAGGTGAGCATCACATTGCAGATTACCAGCGCTGCCTCTGAGGTGGGTAGATCCAGATTGGAGGTCTCAACTCTTAGTAGAGTACTCCCAGGATCTAGATGCATGCATGACTCTTGATGACCCAAATAGAGATGACAGGCACATGATTGATGAGATGGTCATCTATACTAATGGCAGGATCTTCTTGACTAGAGCTTCTAGTCTCAAGGAGGAATTATTGCATGCAACATATGAGGACTTTCTAGCTATGCACTTTGATGCATATTTTTCTTTGCTAGAGGAGTTCATTTGGGAGAAAATTCAGCATGATCTATATCAAAATATGGATATATGCATAGCCCGAATTATTTTTGAGAGGTTGGCACAACCATTTCCCTACTCATTGGGGGTGAGGGAGAGCACTCAGATGAGCCATTTCAGCTCAAGATCTCAAGTACATGGTAGAGAAGGTATAATTTCACATTATGTATTGTAATTATTTACTTTATATGAGTAGCATATTGTATCAAGGAGGATCATCCCTTCTTGCATTTTCTATGATGTACTTGCAGCTACTTGTAGCATTGATTTTGGCTACCTTAATGGTGGTTTGTGGGGGAAGCCACATACTTCTTGGTGTGCACCATTAGCACCAAATTGTACTTACAATTTTTTGACTTATGAGATGTTTGTGGTAGCAAACAAGTGGCTATTAAAGCACTTGTTATATTTTATTTTGAGGCAGGCATGGAATGCACTACACTGGTTCCTCATATGGAACTATGATTCACTCTCTGGTTGCCATGTGGCAACTTGTTTTCCTTATATTTTTCTCCCATATGTTATCGATGTTTGTATACTCATGGGAGGCTTTGTTTGGAGAGTGGGCTTGGAGTTGAATATGCCCATTGGGAGTATGATTCTCCCCTTTTCACATGTTTTATGTTTCAGGAGAAACAATGGGCACACCATGATTGCCATGTCACTACTTCTCTCTTCATGTAGGAGGTGCTATTGGGAGAGAGTGCGTTGTTGGAGGAGGCACTTCATGGTTAATTCATTTGGTGGGGAGGCTTGGGCCAATTTTGGAGGCCATGAAATTTCAGCCCAATATAAACAACCCCCTCACACTTATCATAAATGGAGGGAGAAACCAATTGGATGGAAAAATCTAAACTCTCCATTCAGCCCCAACATGTTGCATAGATCCGGGGTTGAGAACTGCTTTGATGAGCTACCTAGGATGGCTCATTTCATTTGGATGATTGGATGGGTGAAGGAGTCACTCATTGGGAATAATAATTCCCATGCTTTCCATCACTCCTACCTTGAGGAGGCCATTAAACAACAAGGAGACTTCCACTTGCATCTTCTATTATCTCATGATGTATACTTTGGTTTTACACACTTGGAGCGATACATGGAGGATAGATTCATTGAAAATTTTGATGAGCTATGGTGGGGTCTATTGATGAGGAGGCCACAGGAAGAGGAGGAGGAAATTTTTCTCTACCTTGCAGTTGCTTGAGGACAAGCAACATTTTGAAGGGGGGGAACTGTAATGTTCCTAATTTTTAGCCTCAAGCTAAAAGGAACATTATAGTTAGCAGTATTTTATTTAATTAAATAAAATGGGTAAGAAGGCCCCATAATCCTTAAGAAGGAAGAATAAACACTCCTCATGTGAAAGGAGGAAGAATAAAGCAGCTAAATTGAGCACCATATGGTGTGAACAGGACTGTATCATGCTTGATCTAGACATTTTGACCAAGTCAACATGAACTGTCTAGATACAATGTATCTCCTTGATGGACTGTGCAGTTTTAGAGGAGGATCACATGCATGAGTTGGAAGACACATGTGGATGGGACCCATGGTGGAGAGGAGCACTTTCTATATAAGGAGAGGAGGAGAGCCATTTTTCTTCATGCTTGATTATTATTTTGCTGAGTCTGTTGATATTTTGCTCTTCTTGCTATTTAGCAAGAGTGCAGTGCTGCATAGCACTAAGGTGTTCCCTATCGGGAATCCCTACCTCATCCTCAGGGAAGGAGAGTTTCCAGAGCTGCATTTCCTCATTCCAAAATTTTCCCAAAGCTAGCTCCTTCAGTCACAGCGTTATTCCTGGAGTGGGATAATTTTGTGCTGCAAGGTCCAGCAACAGTGGATCTCTTGAGTTGTTCCTTGGCTTGTTTTTCAGTGGAGGGCTCAGATATTTATTGGAATATCAGTGAGGAGGACTCCCAGGCTTATTTTCATATCATTGGCATTAGGCCAATCATCTATCTTCCCTCACAGCACAGTTTCCAGCTTGATCTACGTTATTTTGGCTAGCAGTTGTTGGGAGGGTTATTTGAGCTCATCAGGGGGAGTTGTTTCGAAGTAAAAGGATCATCATTTTGAATAGATACACTATCAAAGGAGGGCATCAATATTTCTCATCTACTTCAGCTTCATTATATATTTTGATTTAGTTTCAGTGACAAGTCAGATTGTCACATTGTACATTTTACAGCATTTCTAGCAATCTCTTCTAGATTCGCTAGAAATATTGTATTGGAGCCCATTCTTCTATTCTTGGGAATTTCTTGTATATTTCAGCCATATGTCATGTTTATGCATCTATATCAACAACTAATCTAACATAGGCAGCGCTGTCACTGCTCTCCGGCATTTTGTGCAGTTGCAGCAACTCATGTATTTGATAGTTTGATCATTGGAGATTCATTCCTATGACTTGAGTGGCTTGTCCCTCAACATATTTCTGTATATTGTAGCTGATTTATTAATAAAAATGGTGGCTTTATTAAGTTCCATATATTGATATGTACATTTTTGCAGAGTTTCATGATTATGCTCATATGTTGTTGTAAGCTCACTCTTTGAGCACTTTTTCAAGATACATGTTGTTGTAAGCTCACTCTTTGAGCACTTTTTCAAGATACCGAGGAGAAGGAGATCTTTATAACCCTCCTAGGGTTATTTCTTTGAGCTCTACTTCTGGAAGTGTAATTTATGGTGTGTTAAATAAGGGATCTAAGTCCCCTTTTAGCTTATTTTTACACTGCCTTCCTTATACAACGTCCTCATGGACCATAATGCATAAATTTCTAAAAAAGTAATATTACATTTAATTTATACTCCTCTAATCGTGACCCCTACTACCTCTTCTTCAACATGGTAGGGAACCAATCAATAAATCATTGATATTGTTCCCCCGAATGTAGAAATGGTCATGAATACCATACACATCCTTTATCTACCATCATCTGTGAGATCTACTTCTTTATAACCACTTGTATATTTTAATAAAATACATCCAAACATACTTCTTATGTCCCATATCGCCTTGACCTCAACATTCGTGAAACTTCATTCCACTAGTATTCAGTCTACCCCTCTAGACATTGCGCATGTGAAACATGTTTCTAATTCCAATGGAGATGATTCAGGATTAACTTAACCTTCATTGCATATGGTAGTGTAGACTATGGTACCATTATTCTTCCCTATTATGAAGAAATTCTATAATCCCATATCAATATAAATCACATTGGGGATAATACATCTGATCATTCGTACTTCTGACCTTAGAAGATAAATCCCTCTAATAATCATGTTGTTGAATCCTATTCTTATCTAGATGATAATTTCTTCACTACATCCCAAAATACTCCTTGGTATGATGACACCATTGTATGAACCAAAAAAAATTGGCCCTCTTGACTCCTATATGTAGTACCAAGTTAGATCGGAACTCCATTATTTCCTTTCTCCTACTGCGTTATTGCATCCATATCTAGAATAGAACCAAATCCACAAGATGGTGATAAAAAAAAAAATATGCATAGTAATATTATGTATCATGATCTAGGTGTATATTGGTGACCACCCACCTATTCAAATTGGACCCCCACCATTTTTTATTTCATTTTTTCAGTTTCCTTAATTGTAGCATAGTTTACTATTTTTTGCATTTTTTTGGGTCCTGAACTTCTAGAGCCGTTTCCAGGCCCTAAACAATGTTTTGGGGGGGAATCGGGACAAACATGGGTCTTTGACCGATGTTCCTCACTCAAAAGTTGTATTCCTTGGATATATAATTCTAATGAGGTATTGCTCGCATCAAACATAGATCGTATGCTAAAGTTACATACCTATGTAGTTGATGTACCAATTTACCCAAATGGGGCCCATAGTTTTGGTGCTTCATCTGCTAGGGTTATTTTTTTGGAGGTTTAGGGTTTCCCATTGTTTCTCAATAATAAAAAGGCCTTCGAGCCTCATTGTAAAATAGTTCAAAGGCCTATAGCCGTCACATATCTTCTCAGAGATAAGCTACCAGTGCCCTAGCTAGTTTATTTCCATTATGTCTGTAAGCATATTTCAATTATTTGATATTAATGAAATGAAGTGTTATTTCTTATGCAAATTTGTATTTATGGTTATATCTATATTTTTTTGTGTTCTTGCATAAATCTAGATCAGTGCTATCAGATAAATCTTCTCTTTCTCGATCCTTATTTGCATGTACCCAATGAGGTCTCGGTATAAGGAGTTAGGGCTCTATCTGGTTGAACCTTTGCAATACCAACCTTGCAAACCCCGATGATCACCCATGGGGGAAGAAAAGAAAGATGCGGGAGCATGACATCCTATAAAAATATTTCTTGAGGAGGCTCTCGAGAAACAAAGCAATCTGATGATGGATAACTTTGTCTAGATCCTTCAACAGATACCCACCAGTGGTGCATCTGCATCCAGCAACCACTCTTGGGGGGGCACTCCTTTTAAGGTACAAGTAAACTTTGAAATTCCCATATTTGAGGGAAAGATAAATGTAGACGTCATAGATAGATGGTTGAATCTACTAGAAGGATATTTATCGACTCATAACTTTTCCAACCGGGAAAATATTACTTTTTCACTCCTCAAAGCCACCCCCCATGTCAAGGACTGGTGGGAAACCTACTGTGAGAAAAAGGATAGGAGGGAACCCTCTCTGTTCTTGGCCGCACCCACTTGGTATTATTTCTAAGACACCATCAATAAAAAATATTATCCCGTGGGGAGCTATGAGTACAAATACATATAATGGACTATGTTGCATTAGAAAAGGGATCGAGATGTGCATGAGATGACAAATCTATTCCATACCTTGCACACAAAGTTGGATATAAAATATTCAGAGAAAAATTTGGTGTTGAAGTACCACAGTTGTTTGCACATATATATTAATGAGTAAATGCAGTTCCTTGACATCTCCTCTCTTGGTGCATCATACCATTATGCTACCAATATTGAGCAACAGTTCAAACAGAAGAAGTGATACTTTCGATCTGTCAATCAGAAGCAAGGGAAAGGTGCCCCCAAACTGTAGAACAAAGGATAAAGCTAAAGTGGAGTAGCTCACGACAACCCTTCAAAGCCACAAGAAAAGAAAAACACTCTGAATTAAAATAAGGACATGGGAAAGTGGTGTGAGTTTCATAAGAAAGCCTCCCACAACAAAAGTGTGTGTCAAGCCAAGCAGTCACTAGTGGTTGAGTTGAAGGCTTCTGAATTGGATGCATGCTCTGATTATGAATCCGAACCTGATAAGGTGAATGAAAAATGGAAGAAAATTGTCGATGCGGAGCCCAACACCACCGTTGCCAGCACGAAGATCTAGAAGGAAGAACCAGAAGATCCAAAGGAGGGGGGACGCCTCTTCCATTCCCAAATATGGGCAAAGGGTTCCCCGCTGCAGTTCATTTTTGATAGAGGGAGCCAAAAGAACCTCATCTCAGTAGATGTCATCAAGAAATTGGGCTTACCTACCACTTCACATCCACAATTGTACATAATCGAGTGGCTTCACTAAGGATGGGATCTCCACATCTGCCAGCAATGTCGCCTTCCCTACAACATGATGCCCTTCACAAATCAACTATTATGTGACATTTCTCCTCTTGATGTTTCTGATGTATTATTAGGCCAACCATACTTGTGGAAGAAACATGTTGTCTATGAGTCGAGACCTCATGTTGTTATTATTACTTTGGGAAATAAGTTGTATAGGATACTGAAGGTAGCACTTCCTACCACCATCTCTTTGGTTACCACAAAATAATGAAGTAAGCTCATTTCCAAAACCAATAAAATTTATTCCTAATGATACGCCCTCAGTGCAAGAAGAATATTATGGCCAAGACCTCCATATAGGGCTCCTTTGCACGATAGCAACAAATGGATAAGGTCGTGGAGGAGTACAAGGACATCTTCACCTCACTCGCAGGGGTGCCCCTGCACTCTCAGTTAAATAAATTCATTGATCTAACCTGAGGTATGCCACTAACCAATCGACCAATCTATCAGTGCTTTATTTTGGAGAAAAACAAAATGAAGATGTAGATTCAAGAGTTGCTACAGAAAGGTCACATCCGACTGACTTCATCACTGTGTCAGAGCTCGATCGTGTTGGTGTAGAAGAAGGATTGGACTTGGAGACTCTATATTGACTATCAAGCACTGACCAAGATCACTATTCGGAAGAGGTACCTGATCCCATGGATTTATGGCCTTCTAGACCAACTCAAGGGGGGAATTTCTTTTAGCAAGATTGACTTGAAGTCTGGGTATCACCAGGTACCAATTGAACCCTTGGATGTGTGGAAGACTACCTTCAAATCCAAGGAGGGAATGTTTGAATGGCTGGTCATGCCTTTCGAGTTGAAAAATTCTCCCGAAACCTTCATGAGGCTAATGGATTACATCTTACAGCTATTCACCAACTCATTTGTAGTGGTGTACTTGGATTACATCCTGATCTTTAGGCAGACTTGGGAAGAGCACCTCCACCACATCCGTCAGGTCCTCCAAACACCACAACAACACAAGTTGTGTGCCAATTTGGAGAAGTGAAATTTTTGCATGATCCAAGTTCAGTATCTAGGACACATTATTGATGAGCGCGGGTTGCATGTGGATCCAACCAAGATCCATGTCATTCTAGATTGGCCGGCCCCAACCACTCTAATAGAGCTCTGCATCTTTCTGGGTCTTTCCAATTTCTACCAGAGGTTCATATTGGGATTCTCTCATATCACTTGGCCCTTCAGTCAAGTCACCAAGGGAGGAGAAAAATCAAAATTATTTTGTTATGAATCTAAACAGAAGGCGTTCATAAAGTTGAAACATTACCTCTATTCTGCACCAGTACTCACATTACCTGACCTGCAACAACCATTTGAGATTGAGACATATGCCTCTGTCCATGCTATTAGGGTAGTTCTTACTCAACAGGGGCATCCAATGGCATATCAGAGTGAAACACTTTTCGACGCAATTCAGAATTATCCAACTTATGAACAAGAGATGTATTCCATTATGTAGTGTTACTGACAATGTACGAATTTCATTTTTGGAAATGAAATGATAATTCACATAGACCACCGACCCCCATAGTTCATACAGACAGAAGGGAAGTTGCAGAACGATCACCATTAGAAGTGGTCCACATATCTGTAACAATTTTATTTGAACATGGAGTAAAATAAGGGCAACATAAATAATGTTATAGACTACCTCAGCTGACCACCGATCATGGCACTAACCACTGTTCTCAAATTTTGTGGGCACGAGACTTCCCATTGGCCACTTCTCTACAAAAGTGATCCATAATTCGGCCACACATACAAGACACTCTTAGAGGGTATGAAAGTTTCATTTTTTCACCTCAAGGATGCCCTATTATGTCACATGGGACACCTTTGTGTTCCTTCAAGCTAGTGTGCTAAGATGATTAGGGAATCACACTACAGTTAGGTCATTGGGCATTTTAGGGTCAAGAAAATAGTGGCAGTACTACATAAGTATTTCTATTGGCTGAAACTTCCATAGGATGTCAGGAATTACATCAGGTTTTGTACTCCCTGCGTCATTGCAAAACCAACCATCAAGAAGCGAGGTCTCTATACTCAAATTCCTACCCCTAGTGGACCTTGGGAATCCATATCCATGGATTACATGTCAGGCCTTCGTTATCCTAAGCATGAAAACGACTATGTTTTTGTGGCCATCGACAAATTCTCGAAGATGGCCATTATGACGGCCTGCAAGAATAATATCACAATATAAGCCACTGATAAAATCTTCATTGAATGAGTGTGGGTACACTTTGGTATCCCATAGTCTATCATCTCAGATCAGGACATCAAGTTCCTCAGTACATTCTGGTCTAGCCTCTGGTCGATGATCGACACGAAGCTTAGCAAGTCCACAACTTTCCATCCCCATATTGATGGCCAGGAATAGGTCATCAACAGGATGATCATACATATGATGTGTATGTATAACTCAAAGCATCCATGAACATGGGATCAGAGCCTCCCCTATGCACAACACAACTATAATCAGCCTTTCCATAGCTCAACTAACCACAAAATCTTTTAGGTGAGCTTAGGATTCCAGCCACTATGTCTCATTAACGTAGCCATGCCATTTGAAGCTACTCATGCAGATTCGGCTCATGTCTAGTCTAAAGCTGACAAGGGTAACAACTTCATTGAGAACATTCAGCACATCGCCTAATAGGTTCATGAAATATTGGACAGAGCCAATGCTAAGTACAAGCAGCGACATGATCAACATCAGGTGCCACATAAATTCCAAGTGGACGACAAAGTGTGGCTACATTTGCAAAAGGATCGCCTTGGCAGACTCCACCGCAAGCTTCGCCTGCTTCGATATGGGCCATACACTATCACCAAGGTTGTAGGGGACAATGCCTTCGAGCTCAATATTCCACCATTCCTTTGGTCTGCACCTGGTGTTCAATTTGGACTACCTTCGGCCTTACTTTCCACCTCTACTGGACACATACAACATGGCAGAACAACTCACACCAACAGAGATAAACATAGACTGCATGAAATAGGCCACCACTGATCATATAATGGATAGATAGATTAATAACACCCGAAAAAAAAGGATCTATCTATATCAAGTTTTCAAAGTAGGCCAACACCTTCACCAAGGCAAGTGGCTCACCAAGGACTAAGTTCAGCAGAAGTTTCCTCATCTCATGGAAGAACTCAATGCAACGGGGACCATTGCTTCCTAAGGGGCGAGGAATGATCCAGGTGGATATTGGTGGCCACCTACCTATTCCAACTGGAGCCCCACCATTGTTTCTTTTTGTTTTTCATTTTCCTTAATTGTAGCACAATTTACTATTTTTAGTTTTTTTTTAGGTCCTGAACTTCTGGAGCCATTTTGAGGCCCTGAACTATGTTTTTTGGGAAAAATCAAGAGAAACATGGGTCTTTAATTAATGTTTCTCACTCAAAATTTTTATTCGTCGTATATATCTTTCTAACGAGGTATTGTGCACATCAAACAGAGATTGTATGTCAAAGTTACATCCCCGGGAAGTTGATGTACCAATTTTCCCAAACATAGCCCATAGTTTTGCCGCTTCATCTCCTAGGGTTAGGTTTTTGGATGTTTAGGGTTTTAAATTATTTCTCAATAATAAATAGGCCTTCTAGCCTCATTGTAACATAATTCAGAGGCTTGTAGCCACCACATCTCTTCTCAGAGATAAGCTACCAACACCCTAGCTATTTTATTTCCATTTTGTCTGTAAGCATATTTCAGTTATTTGATATTAATGAAATGAAGTGCTATTTCCATTGCATATTTGTATTTATGGTTATATTCATATTATGTTATGTTCCTGCATAAATCTAGATCATATAACCTCATATAATATATTCATCAATAAATTGTTTGGATTCCATTAATCTAAAAACATTCAACATGTCCATAACATTCTAAAACCTAGGGACACACTCACACCCATATAATCCTCCTTAGATGAAGGGTCTTGTTGTAGCTCTTAGAGATAACCCCCAGGTTGAGGATAGTTTAGTGGCTAGGACATATTTCAAGTGTTTGTAAGATTTGATGGAATTGTTCATTTACATTCAACATTCAAACACAATTTGAATTAGAACTGGTTCAAAATATCCTTCAAGAGGGTAGATGCAATTAATATCAGAACAATCTCATAGAGATCGTAATAATAAATTTTGGTGGCTAACTTATAGAAGCATATGTTTCATTGGTCATTATAGAATATGTGAAATAAGAATGTGGAGAGGATAAATCAAATACACATGGCTTAACATAAAATCCCATGTATTGAACTTTAGTAAGAAACTTGTTGGAATCATGATTTTTGTTAGACCAAAACCCACATACATTAGTCTCCACTAAAATCTCCAGAGTTTGGATCCACGAGAGGAGGTTAGTCCATGTCGTGAAACACACGGGGAGCGTTGATCCCAATGTCCAACAATCCCCCCCCCCCCCCCCCAATGCAAGCCGGGTGAGTTCGAACTCGAGACCTGTCGCTCCGATACCACTTGTTGGAATCACGATTTCCGTTAGAAAAAAACCCACAGGCATTAGTCTCCACTACAATTTCCAGAGTTAGGATCCATGAGAGGCGGTTACTCCATGTCGTGAAACACACGGGGAGCGTTGAACCCAATTTCCAACAAAATGAAGAGATGAAACATTAAATTATATTTCAGATTGCATGGAGCATGTATTCAGGATTTTAAATCTCCTTAGTCACAAACATATTCAATAAAAATTAAACATAGATCAATACATGATTCCAAAAACTACATCTAGGATCTACTATTACATGTCATTTAAGAAGAAAGAAGAAGATAATGGAATGAACATAGGAGAGAGTAAATACTACAACCTTATGCAAGAATAATCAGCAAAAATTTTCATTAATCTCGAAATAGAGAATACATTTTTCCTTTCTCCATTAACAATTCAAAAGCCCTTTGAAACAAAAATTTGTAACACTTCAAAAAATTTCATAAACAGTTCTTATAGGGTATTAAGACAATTACCCCTTACAAAATATTCCTTCTTGATCTGCTAATGACTCACCACAACAAAAATTATGTGAGCGTGCTACTTGCACAATTATACAAACTAAACCCTAACTAACTTAAGTTCAATTCTTGAAATGTGATATTTACAACAAACATAAAGACAATAAAATGTCATGATTGACACGATAAGAAAAATATTCATCCCTACTGGTGAGTTTCTGGAGTGAGAGTTATTGGATCGATGATCTGGAATTGTGGAGGATTGATGAACTGGTAACATCTCTTCCATAATGGCCGGCTTAGTAAAGGAGAGCAAGTGAAACTTTGATAGGAAATATTAATACCTATGATACCTAAATAATTTTGCCTTCCGTGAAACAAGGTCCACACCATCCATAGTAACTGAAAATACCTCTTCATATGTTTCACTATTGTCTTTCCCTTTAAGGATGATGTCTTCCCTTAAGAGGAGTCAACTCTACTCTTAGCCTCTACTAGCATTTGATTATACTGATCCAATGGGATCAATGCTCCTACAAGGTCGTAACAGTTTGGAAATCCAACTCAAATACTCTGCTCTAACTCTGATTCAAACTAAACTACATACCTTAACACCCTTTTTAGACATTCCTTAGCCTTGGCTCTAGCAGCTTCCTTTTGGATCATCTTGGAGACCTCCAAGATTGTAGTTGCTCAGTCTACCATGTCTATGGTCCTCAACTCACTAGTTTTTTTTTCATTAATATACTGAATGAACATTTTGGTTGTCGCAACATTTCTTTCATCCTCCTCCTTGGCCATTAGGATAAAGAATTCTTAGTCCTTGGTTGCAATTATTTTCTCTACCATCAAGTTTATACTCTCCCAATTATTCTCTTCCTCTATTATTATTTCATCCCATTTCAGTTTTTTGGCTTGGAGGATGGACATGTTACCTTTCTGCCTATTTTTTAGTCTAGTATTTCCTTTGTTTTCTTCCTATATATTTTTACAGATTATATTTTCATTTTTCTTTTCAATATATAGTTTTTTCTTCTCTTGTTTAGGATACGTTTGGCACTATCCAAATCCACTTTCACCTTCTTGAGTTATCCCTCAGAGAAATGCAACTCGATGAGGGTCTTAGTGAGTTTATGAATAGCATTTTGAGGATTCTCTGGTACAAACACTACAAAAATATGAGTCAATTTTTTGTTGTGTTGATTCCTAGAAATTTCCTCTATTAGGGTCTCATGATTTGGTAGATTTCTATACCAAATGACAGGGTACAATGGAACCAGTATTTGTGTAATATCCCAAAATAGGGAAATTCTACAACAATAAGAATATCTGAAGATATTCTAAAGTTGGAGATCCAACAATACATAAACATAAAATGAAAATAGCAATGAATAAAAATCATACCAAAATGTATGGAAACCATAGAGCCATTTTATTATGAATCAGAAGCAAATAATAGCAATACAACTCAAAGGGTCAAGGCAAACAAGCCTCCCATCAATACACATGCTAAAAGTAGAATACTGCTACATGGCAGAGTGTTTATGAACAAGAATTGCATAGTCATCGATGGAGCACTACTACAGGAAGTGTAAAATATAATAGATCTACATATATGTGACTCATACAATATTGGGAGAGAATATATATGCTCCTAATCACTACCTCAAGACAATCCTGGAAGGATTGGCTGAAATATGCAAGAACTGCAAAATGTCAGAGTTGCAGGATAGTAGCTGCAACTCAAGAACTGGAAATGGATGGAGAAGGCTGAAGATGTTGCATCCGATGAACAGAACTCCTCCAATGGATCTTCCAATTGAAATTCTGATCCTAACACTGAAGATCTCACCCTCCAATAATCACTGCAATCACTCACTACAAATATCTCTTAAAAATAATGAATCACTGAGGGATATTGCGCTGTAGGTGCAAGAAAAAGTGTTGGCCAAGTGCCAAGATCTGAAATATGCTTCAAGGGCTTCCAAACTGGTCTCTCAAAGGAAATATAGCCTCCTCCTTTGAAAAAAAGTGATGGAAGTGGTGTTGTGAACCCTCACTGTAACACCCTGCAACACAACGTTATACTATTGTAGAAATAACATTGTAGCTAAAGGAGGATGCTTGGCCTCAAGCCTGGATGTGAGGAAAATTAGTACAACTCCTTCAAGAGGCCTCTCAAGAAAGGATAAGGATTCCTAAATAGGAAATCCTTGTGCTTAGCAGCACTGCAACTTTTCTAAACAGCAGAAGAATGCACAAAGTTTGAATAGACAATGAAATCAATAATACATATCATGAATAACAATGGTTGCCTTTCCCTCCCTTTAAACAAGTGAAAGCCCTCTCTCCATGGGTCCCACTCATTAGGGTTTCCTCCACCAAATAACCCTCTTCCCATTCATACTACACTGTATATAAAAATTTTCTCCACCTCCCATCCCAGTGTTGCTGACTTGGTCAAACTTGACCTTGTCTCCCTGCAAATGTCCTCTTTCACACATAAGGGTGTTAAATCCAGCTCTTATGACCATCCCCTTTCAAATTTGAGGGATTTTATTCATTTTTTTAATATGCATGGGCTTCCTTACCATTTATTTAGTTTCTAGGTGATAAAAACAAAATTTTAATATTCCATTTAGTTGTGTGCTAAAGTGGGAATATTACAGTCCTACCCTCCCAAATGTTTCTTGTCCTCAAGAAACTGCAAGGATAGAACTGGAAAGTCTCCACCCAAGGCATGGAGTTTGAAATGTGTTGTGTAACATCTTCCCCATGTGGATCCTCCATCCCAAAAGCAATCATCCATACAAAATGATTTACCTCCCAACATGGCAACTCCAGAAAATTCTCCTCCACCTTTGGCTCCTACAATGTAGGTGGGTTGAAAATTTTATCTTGGTAGACAAAATAGCCTACCCCACCCTATCCTCCTCTCCACTCAAGATAAGTGTAAAGTGTTTTTTTATCCTGGGCTGCAATAATTTTTCCCTCAAGTGGCAAGAAGAAGACTTGATCCTCAAGGATCTCTTCTCCAACGTTATGGAACATGTTGGCCCAAATCATCTCATATGTGATGACTTGGAAGTCACAATCATATGGCATCCAATCAATCATATGGCTCACCTCAAATGGAAACAAGTGTTTTTTCTCTAGTGGCCACATACGCTCTCATGCTCCCATCAGAACATGCAAGGCAAACAATGTGGGAAATCTCTCTCCCAAGGGACACATCCAACCAATGTGCCACCCCCCCAATCATTCTCCCAATAAAAATAAGAACCACAGCAGCATAAGGAACTACAATGAGAATCATGCTAGCTGCCATATGAAGCAAAGTAGAAGGAAAATGGTCCCTCAGATGAAGCCAACGTAGTTTTATCCTCAACTGCAAGAGAGAGTGACAAAAAGTGTAGTTTCTCAGCCACTTTCTTGCTATCCCACTCTCCTCATATTTTTGGAGAAAGTGAACGATGTATGTTTCAAAGTGATCATGTTCTCCAAAATACATCTCCTCCCCAAGTCCTCCTAGGGAGTGGTCATCAATAAGTCTCATGGCCTCAAGTAGACCATGAGGACTATAAGGAATAATGTTTCTTCCTTGAGCAATATCCTGCACATATATGGTTAAGGGATGCATATTTATACAAATCATTATGCAAAAAAACAATATCCTCACCATATACTTTTCTCATACAAATGGAGTGCCTCATAGATGAGTCTCCTCTCATCCTTAAAGAGAAAAGAGGTGGTTGTGCTAACTCTTCCAAAGATTTATGTATCTCCTCCATCTCAACATGATCCATGCATCTCCTCATATGTTGATCATCCAATATCATAACAATGAAAGAATCCTTAGAACACTCCACCAACAGCTGGGACTTCTAGTATGGACCTATCCTCCATAGTGACAACGCTGATGATCTCTCATGAAGAACATCTGTCATATGATTATCCTCTCCTTTGATGCCAAAGATGCAATTTGGAAGGCTATTATCCTTCCCTTGCTGCTTCTGCCATAGCACAGAATCTTAAATGAGAGTGGGTAAAGATGATGTTGAGAGAATGCCTCTCTCCTCCTTGAGTCTACCCAAGATTCTCAGCACTATAGAATGACCTCCCAAGGTCTCCACGCCTCTAAAATGAATGAATGGTGCCTCAAAATGTGAAGAATCTCTCATCATCTGCTGATCTGGGGGTCTCCTTGGTGAAATGTCTCCATGCAATGAGACATCATCATCAAGAGTAGACTACATATATGAATAGAAAAACTTGTCCCTGCTCTCACTATGCAATCCAGTCTCCCTCTTAGGTGCATCAATCTCATAAAATAGGCAGGGGTGTGTGCTCCTCATCACATGATGTCGGTCAACCTCCCTATCTCCTCCTTTTATCTCCACAGTTCTACACCCTATCATCAATGGCACATGTGAATCATGAGTTGTGCCTTGATCTCTACATGTGAGATCCTGGGGAATTTCTTGTAATGATACAAGAATCCCTCTATTTGGAGCAAGAGATCCTCCTTCCTCTGTATGAGGTGCTAGATCAACTCTAGACATGACAGAGCTATTGTCATCCTCCTCATTAACATGTATGTGCAACCTCTCAAGAAATGGATCCTGTCTTGAATAAGAGATCTCCATGCCCTCTTGTTCAGGAATATGAGATAGAGGCTTTGCCTCTAACAAGGTATGTTGCAAGATGTAAGTCTCCTCCATGGGTTTCTAAAGTAGATTTGAGTTTATAGTTTTCTCCATCACATGCAAGGGATTTTTTGGTTTATGTTTGTTTAACTTATCCACATGTGTTGCACAAATTTTTCCATCAAACCTTCTCATCAATGCCTTAATAAACCTTGCATAAGAAGAAGTATTTGCATTTTTCAAAGAGAAAGACTCAAATATTTACCATGCATAGGCCTTACCTCCAAAATCCAGTCCTGCTACTCTGATGGCTTCATCTTTAGAAATGTGGCGCTACTGCAAAAAGGTGTCCAGCTCTTCCACCCAAGCCCTGGCTGAACATGTAGGGGAACCATCAAAGGTAGATAGAAGAAATATATCCACATTATGCTTCTTGCTCCTTCTCACATTGATCTTGAAAAACTCTGGGAAAGTGATATGATCACTAAAATTCTGAGTTTGAGACTCATATTCATGCAAGAAACCACTAAGAGTTCCCCTCTTAGGCATTCCTTCTTCCTCCCTCTCTCTCATGGCAAAACTAGGCATGTGACTGCACTGTGTAGCATAGGGTGTGGCTGCATTCTGACACTCCCCATAAGAAAATCTATAGTTTGACTCAGTTTCAAACCCTCTTGGAGATTATGTACACATCTCCCTCCTTATCTTCTTGAAATATTCATGAATGCTCTGCACAGATCTTGGAAGAAGCTTTGTGAGCCTATCTTCCTTTATTTCTTCACATAATGGAGTCTTCATCTTCTCTTTTCTTGATAGCATCATGGATGAGATCCATAAGCTGAGCCAACATTATGCTTTAATACAACTGTAATATCCCAAAATAGGTAAATTCTACAAAAATAAGAATATCTTAAGATATTCTAAAGTTGGAGATCCAGCAATACATAAAAATAAACTGGAAATAGCAGTGAATAAAAATCATACCAAAATGTATGGAAACCATATAACCATTTATTATGAATCGGTAGTAAATCATAGCAATACAACTCAAAGGATCAAGGCAAACAAGCCTCCCATCAATAAACATGCTAAAAGTAGAACACTGCTACATGGCAGAGTGTTTATGAACAAGAACTGCCCAGTCATAGATGGAGCACTGCTACAGGAAGTGTAAAATGTTAGTCGTCAGTATTTTTACCATGTTTTGATGACTAGATTCCTTGGCTGAGTTTTCTAGAAGCTAATCTCAATATGTCAATTTGTCATCTAGAAAACACCTCAAACAACTTTGTGTCTTTCTACCGCTCCCTTTCAGCCTATAATGAGAAAGACCCTTCATTTTCCCTACCTGTCTCAATTCAGGAAAGCCTCCCTGTCTATAGTTGTTACAAGTGTGTCTCTCTACCATCCAAATCCTTTGTTTTTCATACAAATCACTTTCCAACATGTAACAAAGTGTCTACCCCTCTCTCATTGATCACTTTGTCATGTGATAACCCACTCATGCCCAAGAAGCCATTCAAAATCCATGACAAAGTATGTAGGTATAGGTGGTGGTGTTTTAGGGGAAATTCCTTGGCAAGACTGTTTTGAGCCAAAAACCCTATCTTCAATATCAGTCAGCCATCATGTCTTGTTAATTGCCAAAGAAAAACATTTGTCTATCCCTAGGTCATGCACCATCAAAGAGGTCACTTTGTTTTGTTTCTAGCAAGGCCCAAGAATGTTCAAATCAGGAAAAGTGAAGGATTTTTCCCTATTTGAAAGAAATATGATTAGATCAGGCATGATTCCCATGAAACATCAAAGAAGCCCTCCAAACTTCAAAAGCATCTGTTTTTACATCTTTGTAGGGATGCACTAACTGATGACACCAAGCAGAGTGTGAGCAAAAAGAGCACCTCAGGAGAATGTTTCATGTTGTGTCAGTTTACTATGGAAGTTAGAGAAAGTGAAAATT
This sequence comes from Pinus albicaulis, assembly GCA_034641835.2. Taxonomy (NCBI): domain Eukaryota; kingdom Viridiplantae; phylum Streptophyta; class Pinopsida; order Pinales; family Pinaceae; genus Pinus; species Pinus albicaulis. Next base: position 1,709,419,788 of record CM076575.1, on the reverse strand, counting down.
GTGGCCAGCTCTCAAAATCATTCTCATAAAACCAAGAGTGATAGTCCTTTGGAAAAATGCCTCTAGCAGATTAGGCATCAGAATGAAAGGTGTAAAAGGAACAACTGCCTTTTATCCTACTTTAGCCTAGCTTCTAAAAAACATTCAAGGAAAACTTCATCATCAGAAGAGCTAAAAGCCAATACCAAGAAGATGTCATTTCCAAGATAGGCATAGTAAACATTTATCAGTTGGAAATGCATTACCTGCTTTTTTTTTTCACAGTGAGTTTTGCAAGAATTCATATCTTAAAAGCAGAATAGGCACAAGGTGCAGAATTTGGTTTTCAAAAAGAGCCTCCTTCATCACAAGCAGATGGCCCACAGAAAACTGGTTCAAAGAAAGTTTTCAATGGTAGCAAGGATGAAAGTAAACTTTATGTTTATAGTGTCTTTTGGAGCAAAAGGAAAAAGCCCTAAATTTTCAAGAAGCCTCCTTCATAAATAAGAAGATGACACTCTGTTGGTCTGAAGGTTTTTTGTGAAGGAAAAGAACAATCAAGTAATGACCTCTATCAGTGATAAGAAAGAGACCTACACAGTAGCTTTGATAAACTTAGGTAGTTGCATCCTGCATTACCTCCTCCTAAGGATAAAAAAAGAACATCTCATCATAATCAAGTCACATTTTTGGTCTAAATTTTCAAAGTGATATGGTGAGATAAAGGCATAGCTTGCAGGTAAGATGTCATATAGCAAAGGGCACTTAGTTTGTTTGAAGATATTCAAGAATGACAAGTATTCAAAGTAGCAGAGAAGACTTATATGAAAAGACCTCCTTCACATTAAATATAGAGGATTTGCAAGATGATGTTTAGATGCTGCAGTAGTGATGTTTTTGTAAACCTTTTTCAGAAGATAAGGACAAGGTGAAAGTTTTGAGGGAAACTTTCTTGATAGACAGAGCTTAGATGCATAAAGTTGAAACCTAAAAATATCAAAGAATGCCCAGAAAGTGTTTTAAAAAGGTCTCATTCACAAATGAGTTGAGGGCAAATCAACAAGGGTTAAAATTTGTTTGAAAAAGGAGAGATATTGTGTTTTGAGAAAACTTTTAGTTTGACAACAATTACAAGGGTAAAATGTTGAGGAGGAACTTTTTCAATTGATAAAAAGTTGGGCACGTTTTTGTTTAAAGGCATAATTTCAAAATCACCACAAGGAGGGAAGAAGCATTTCAAAACATTTTAAAAAGGAGCTATAAAAACCCTCAAAGTTAAAGTTCATTTCTATTGTGCAAAGAGACAAAGAAAAAGCGTTTTTTCAAAACCTGGGCGAGCAGTTTGCAGAGTTTTCAGGACGTGACGCGCTTGTAGGTGTTCGGAGAAGGAATTTACACACGGCGCAATGCGCCTGTAGGATACTGTGAAGTGCCTGTGTGTGTCAACTGACCAGCCCGCCCGGTGTTCAGCAAGCGCCCAGGGCCCGACCCGACAGCTCCACCGCGACGTGCAGGTGCTACGCGCTTGTGCATAGGAGTGTAGCACCACTCAACACACCTTCAATTCATCTCAAAGCGTAGTTCTTTCACATTGAAATTATCTCCAATATAGATAATACATTTTTGAGAGGTATTTCACTATTTTCTTTGCATAAGCTTGTGAGTTTGGGGGTTGTTAAGAATTAGTTTTGTTAAAAAACAAAAACACAGTCTTATAAAAGAAAAAAAACACTGTTTGTTCTAAAAGCCACCATGTTTACAAAGAGGAAACAAAACAGTGATTGAGGACGAAGGCCCTACTGACTGGTTGCAAAAGGCCTGCTTGTTGAGTAAAGAGAAAAAACCCAATTTTTGAGAAAGGGATTGATATCAGTTGAAAGGCCTTGTTTTGATTGAAAAACCAAACATAGTTTTAAAGGAGAAAAACAGTGATTAAAAAGGAGTTCTATTTTTAGTTCATTTCAAAGGCCTTTTTTGATTAAGAGAGTGAAGGAAACCTAAAGCATACATGCCTCCAAATAAGATTCTAATCAAAGCATTGGTGGTAAAAAACATAACAACCCTCAACATGAACAAAGTCATGAAAGCAAGCATAGTGGCAATCAACATGATAGTGATGGAGGAAGTATTAATGATGAAAAACAAGATGGTACTCAGAAAAGCAGTGAAAACAAATAGAGTGAAAATCATCAAGGCAGTGGGCATGATGAAAGCCCTCAAATAGCTAGTGAAGATAATCTCCAAGAAGATAGCAAGTAGGATCAGGAAGACAACCATCACTCATTTGAGGAAAAAGACAGTGGTAACGTGCAGCAAGATAAAGAAGACATTCAAGAAGAAAGCCCTCAAGATAAAGGTAGCCACAATGATGATAAATAGGTACAAAAAAGTGAGCATTCTAAGGGTGGCAGCATGGAACAAAAAGGAAAAAACAGTCCTAAGGACAGTCAATATCAAATCAGGGACAGTGAACAAGGTAGCCCAAAAGAAGATAGTAAAAACAATGAGCCTAAAAAGAGTCCTCAAAAAACATGTGCTAGCTGTCTCTCCTAAGCAAGGGGCCATGAATATTTCTCCAAAAGTGGTAAAGCCTAAAACCTCTAAATCTTCAAAGAATAATACTATTCAAGATGTAACTACTAATGTCACTAAAGCGCTCAGGAGTAGAGGTGAATTGCCCAAGCCAAGTTCAAAACTGCCCAAAGGAGGCGCCCAGTGACAAAAGGGGAAAAAGACATTTCTAGGCTTGGAATCTTGGATTCACCTTCCTTTCATATTTCTAGAAACCCATAAGGGGCTTGCTCACCAAAATTGAGCAAATTTTGACATGATCTTGTTTTTTGTGTTTTTTGGCCCTAATTGCACATTTTTCTAGGCACTGCCATGGGTTCTAGGAGCATATTCAGCTCATGAAAGTCATTTTTTTGGATGTATTAAATTTTTTGGAAGCTACTCACAATTTTTCAGATCAAAATAAGGTGTTTTTCTCCCCCAAAGAGGCAAAAAACAGTCAAGTTTTACCTTTCTACCTCAAATATCAGCAGGTGAGACCCTCCTGGGTTTTTTCACTCAGTCCACTTTTTGACAAACTTTTAGGGATCAGTTTGAGAAAAATCAAGTAGTTCTAGAAACTAGACATATAGAGATTTCCAACTAGCTATCACTAGCCTCATTTTGACATCAGGAAGTCCCTCAAAAGTTGTCTACAAAATAGGCTTCTTTCTGCTGCTACACTCCTGTAACATTTTGGCTAAAAAGGCAGTTTTCTGAAGGTGGCCATCCAAATGTGCGTTAATCTATTTTTAGATATTTTCAGTAGTAAAAATGATTTTTACTTGTCATTTTTAGTATTTTAAGATATTTTAGAAGATATTTTGTGCCTTGGGCTTTGCAAAGCCTCAAGGACAAAATCAGATATTTGCATTAGACCAATGAGCTTCCTGATGCTCTTGTGAGCTTATCTACTCATTCCCTATATAACTTATGAAGACTCGTTGTAAATTTTTGGAGGTTTTAGAGGCTTAACTTGATGTTATAGAGAAAATACATAGCATTATAAGCTTTGAAGAAATACTTGTCGTATGAAGTGGATAATCTCTTACTTGACTTGGATGGTGGAGGAGGATTGTTTGTAGGATTCCATGGCTTGGTGAATGGTATTTTTTTCCTTATCTGTTATGTTTCCTTAGTTTATCATACATTTTTTCATGCTTCTTTCTTGATGTAGGTCAGTAAAGAATAGATTTGAGATATGCCCATGGAGGCACCTCAAGTTTCCTGATTCATAATAGCTTCTATGTTTTCATCTTTCTTGGTTATGTCAAATAATTTTTAACTACTCTTTAGTACCCTAAGAACTTGTTATCAGTTTCATTAATGGTTACTATGTGTGCTATCTAGTATGATTCATGGTATGCCTTGCTTACTCATAGCTAATCAAAACTCCATTTCTGAAATCTCTCTCTGAATTATTGTTTGTCTAAGTTAAGTCAAACAGGTCTTGTTTCAATCTTGCCCTTTGTCCATGCTTTGCAGTCTTATTTCAAAATTCCCAATAGCTCAAGATATGATGTTTAGGATTTCCCTATTCATAGATTGATTTGTTTTTTATTATTATTTGTTTTCCCAAAGTCTGAAGGTGATTTTCCAAAAGTTAGAGGGTCTTATACTTCTATGCATCACCTGATTTTTATTTTCTGCATCTATCAATTTGAGTTTCATTTATTGTGGTTAATGGTTAGCCCTACCACATTAATTCTTGCTTTTTAACTATTTATGCTTAAAACCTCTCTGTCTCTCACAAACTTAGTGTCCATCTCATTTCACTTACACCCAAAGAATCCATTTATCTTGACCAAATCGGCCCTATAGTAATACATTGCCCACCATTTGAGACAATCTCGACCTTTTCGACCCCATAGCCCGGTTGATCTGACAAACTTTTATCTATTTATCCTTTGATCAATTCCCCTTCAAAAACCCAAAACAAACTAAAATCACACTTAAAAACTAGCCTAAAATAAAATACATAAAAAGAAAACAAGTTTACATACTTTGCATAATAGAGAGAGCCCTCTCTGAGTCCAGGAAGGCTAGGTCCTAGGGCTCCAAAGTTGGTTTGATGTTACCCTATCATTTGGCTTGCCAATCTTCCAAATCACGAGACCATAACATAATGGCGATGACGGTGGGACTTCTCTGAGTTAGTGACAAACTAAGTATACCTTAGGACTCCAGAAATCCCTTGTATTCAAGAATATCCAGTGAATCAACCACCTCATCGCCACTCCAACATAATGGCGATCATGGTGGGACCTAATGAGTGCATAACAGTCTAGCAAACTCTTGTAGACTCATTAGTCCTTCAAAATTAAAATCATACAAACAGCCTATAAAATCATTTAGAGTAAACTCTTATTGTTTCACCACCTTAGGTAAGTGATGAACCAATTTTAGGACATTCTTATAAACTAGGCTACATATAGGAACTTAGAAAACCCCAAAAAAATCCCTAGATTAGATTTTATCAGTTATTGGTGGTGGACCATAAATACATATATCTTCAAAAAAAACTAAAATATCCACCAGACGACTCCACAACTCTCAATTAACCTAAAGACTCCACTGGAGGAAGAACCTGAAACATGACCAGTCATCCTAGAAAGAAAAAGCACTCAGGCCTTAGTTAGATTCAAGAAATTATTGTTTTTATCTATAACTATGTTCTATCCTACTTTGAGCCTGATCAAGAATACACTGATGAGATCTACATTGATCATTGGAAAGATCTCAAACCTTGAAAATCTAAGCCTTAATTTTCAAACCATGAGCAGACTTATACACCTGTGCTTACCCCAGATTCACCTATGGAAAACCTAGTGAAACATGAGCCTCATGCTACCTTTCCAACTTTGGCTGAAACCTCAAACATTCATAAATCTCTTTTTACACTACCTATATCCACAAAGGTCCCAGAAAGATACAAGCCTCTGGTTTTACCTCCCATCTTCCAAGCCCTCCCTACAAATCTTCAAAATAAATTACCCACATTTGATGGAGAAAGCTCAAAAGTCACCGCTGAAGAGCACATCCAAAATCTTGAGAATTTACTTGACCTTTTTGAAATAGAAGAAGATGATGTGCGTATTAGAATGTTTTCCTTATAATTACAAGGAAAAATTAAGAGTTGGTTTAAGGACCTTCCAGCTACAAGCATTACCAATTTTCATCAGTTCACTCAAATCTTCCTAGATAGGTGGGTGGTCATGGGTAATAAAGTTCTCATCATAGAGGAATAAAATCATTTAAAAAGACAACCAGGGGAGACAATACAAGACTTTTCATCCAGGTTCAATAAATTATACAATGCAATACCTACTAACATAAATCCACCCCTCGGATGGGCTCTCTTGCACTACCCAAGTTCTTTTGACCTAGGGATGGTTTTCTGGATAATAGAAAGAGATCCTTTGACCCTGGAAGAAATGCAAAGGATAGCAGTTGATGTGGAAGTCAACATACTAAATAGGGAGGTACAACTAAGAATAATAGAGAAAGACAAAGAAAATCAAGAAATACTAATCTCTTCAGAGGTGGAATTGGAAATATTGATAGATACATTCAGCAAAATAATGCATCTACTTGACAGGAAAAGAGAAAGACACAAAGTTAAAGTTAACACTACTTATTCAAACCAAACTACACTTTTTCCTTGGGAAGAACACACTCAACCATTACAATACAAGAGTAACAAACAAAATGTGCCTAATGAGAATGTTGCAAATAAGAACATAGAGGAATGCTCTAAAGAATCTATCAGCCATATTGAAATCATAGAATCTGAAATGGAAGAAAAATCAAAACCTGTAGGATCTCTACCTTTATGCTTTGAGTCATTTCAATTCATACAAGCAAATTGGCCTCCTAAGAATCTATCAGAGGCAACTCATGAATCCCATTATTATTATCCAAAACATCAAGAAGAGTTGATTGAGGATGAATTCAAATCTGAAATAGAAGAAAAATCAAAAACTGTAGTATCTCTACCTTTATGCTTTGAGTCATTTGAGTTCATACGAGTAAATTGGCCTCCTAAGAATCTATCAGAGGGTACTCATGAATCCCATGCTTATTATCCCAAAAATCAAGAAGAGTTGAATAAGGATGAATTCAAACCTGAAATAAAAGAAAAATCAAAACTTGTAGGATCTATACCTTTATGCTTTGATTCATTTGAGTTAATACGAGCAAATTGGCCTCCTAAAAATCTATCAGAAGCACTCATGAATTACATGCTAACTATCCCGAACATCACGAATAATTGGTTGAAGATGAAAACAATCAAGAAATTAAAGAGAACCCACAGGATATCTAAAGGCACAAGTTGTGATTCATCATCTCTCGTAGGTGAGGCCAAAAAATATATTTATCCTCTTTATTGTAGTTATATCCAAAGAGAGATGAAAATGCATCCCTTTTTAACTGAAGAAGAGATAGATCAACGTATAAACATGTAGACAACCTCTAAAACTTCTTATGACTAAAACTTTTCTGATCATTCTCCTATTAATATTGCATACCATGAGTCAAAAAATAGATTTGCAAATCAATTTGAAGAGAAGCAATCTGATAGTCCAATATGCATGGCTGGTGAAATTACTTATATTAATGATTCTCCAAGGTTTTATCAATATGTTGATGATTATGATATCCAAACAGAAACTAAACTTGCAGAGCAATCAATAGTTGATTTATGGGATGAAGTTCATTATCATCATGTTGAAAAAAGTAAGCAGCCAATACAGGTAACCTATGACACTAATGAGGAAAGCCTTGAGAGTTTAGAAGTAAGTGAAGAGTCTCTGACTCTTTTCTCTACTTCACTTCAGTCCATCAAAAATAACATTCACATAATTGGAAATAAGCAGTCTTTCAGCTTTGATAATGAGGTTAAGGAAGATGATGAAATTCTTCAGCAAGTTGTCAATGAGAAGCCTTCTCCTGAAATGGTTGAGGAAATCATTTTGGACATAAAATCCTCCTTGAGTCCAGATTTCTAGCCACCAAGTTCCATTGAGTTACAAATTGTAGATGAAGAAATAGAATTTGATAATCACATGAGAGTTGTCACACTATCCTCCCAAGAGTATTTATTGCCAAAGTGTATCCCTGATCATCAACAAGATGACCTTCACACAATTTTCAGTCCACTTAATCAGAACAAATCAGCTTGGAAAGAAGACTACACTGCAATATATGATGAGTCTGACAGTTCAAGTGATCATGAGGAAGGGGAAGAGTTTCTTTCCCAAGAGAGTCCCAAACATAGCCAAGTGGAAGAAAGAGTAGTCCTGAATGAAGCTTATATATCAAATCCTCTAGATCAGGTATTATTCCAAGATCCATTTGTTGTTTTCCTTGAGAAATATGAAGGAGTAGTGTGTTCCACCCAGAACAGTTTGTTGCAAAGTGTGAGAAAAAATTTAGGCACTACTATTCGAAAACAAGAAAGGTGGAAGTGTCCTTTTCTTTTCTTCAGCACTCTCAAAAAGCTGAAACAAAATCCCTCATGGGATCATCTGCTTTATTGGCTTTGTTAGAAGAGATAATTCACTAAATGAATGTATATTGTGTATAGGTTAGATTAGGATTGATAGATAGGTGTGAAAAATAAGCTCAGCCTTGTGAGCATATTTTTAGTCCTAGATTGTTTGAAGAAAAAGTAGAGAGAGAAAATACAAAAAACAATAGGAAAAGTAGAAAAAGAGGGCAGATTCTAAAAGAAATGGTACAACCCCATACCCAAAAAACAGTCATGCTGAAAGTGCGCAAGTCTAAATGCCACTACTAGTGCTCAAAAGATGTCTTGTTCAGTTATCTAGCCTAACCATAGCTGGACATGTTTTAAATTGATTGCTGATAAGTTAGTGAAAGAAGTGATAGTCAAAGTGTGTAAGCTTGACTTATCTATGAAATTAGATTAGGAAAAGATATTGGTTCCACACGCTCAAAACAAAACCAAAGAGGAAAATAGGGATGAAAAACAAACTATGTATCCTAGCCCTGATTTTTCAAAATCTCATTTTGTGCGAAAACAATATTTGTGTGGAGCTTGTCTTTTATGCCACAAACACATGACAAATCAGACCGTCTAATCCTGATTTGGTCATTTTTCAATTTCATGTTTTAGTTCATTGAATGAAATCCTATAAAACAGCTTAATCTTGACAGTCGATCTAGCATAGGTAGAGAATCAAAGGAGGTCATCAGTTTAATCTGAACTCTCGGAAGATATAAGTGTAGAATTAGATAGTTTTCCTTTTTTCAAAAACATCATGTCAAAAGGTTGCTAGTCCAAATGCACCTAAAGAAGAAAAAATGTTAGGAAATATAGCTGGGTAGGTAGAGATCACTTTGATGCTAATCATGCTGTGAATTTTTAGAAATAGCATCAAGAAAGAGAGAAATTTGTGCCAATGGATAAGGCACTCATCTTCATAAGCCAAATATCTGCAATTCTGGACACCTCTTGAAAAGGAGATGCCCTCCCCAAATGGAGCCACTGTTAGTCATCAGTATTTTTACCATGTTTTGATGACTAGATTCCTTGGTTGAGTTTTCTAGAAGCTAATCTCAATATGTCAATTTTTCATCTAGAAAACACCTCAAACAACTTTTTTTCTTTCTACCCCTCCCTTTCAGCCTATAATGAGAAATACCCTTCAGTTTCCCTACCTATCTCAATTCAGCAAAGCCTCCCTGTCTATAGTTGTTACAAGTGTGTCTCTCTACCATCAAAATCCTTTGTTTTTCATACAACTCACTGTCCAACATGTAACAAAGTGTCTACCCCTCTCTCACTGATCACTTTGTCATGTGATAACCTACTCATGCCCAAGAAGCCATTCAAAATCCATGACAAAGTATGCAGGTCTAAGTGGTGGTGTTTTAGGGGAAGTTCCTTGGCAAGACTATTTTGAGCCAAAAACCCTGTCTTCAATATCAGTTAGCCATCATGTCTTGTTAATTTCCAAAGAAAAACCCTTGTCTATCCCTAGGTCACGCACCATCAAAGAGGTCACTTTGTTTTGTTTCTAGCAAGGCCCAGGAATGTTCAAATCAGGAAAAGAGAAGGAATTTTCCCTGTCTAAAAGAAATATGATTAGATCAAGAACGATCCCCATGAAACATCAAAGAAGCCCTCCAAACTTCAAAAGCATCTATTTTTACATCTCTGCAAGGCTGTACTGACTAATGATAGCAAGCAGAGTTTGAGCAAAAAGAGCACCTCAAGAGAAATTTTCATGTTGTGTCAGTTTACTATGCAAGTCAGAGAAAGTGTAGATTGTGGCCAGCTCTCAAAATCAGTCTCATAAAACCAAGAGTGATAGTCCTTTGGCAAAAGGCCTCTAGAAGATTAGGCATAAAAATGAAAGGTGTAAAAGGAACAGCTGCCTTTTATCCTACTTTAGCCTAGCTTCTAAAAAACATTCAAGGACAACATCATCATCAAAAGAGCTAAAATCCAATACCAAGAAGATGTCATTTCCAAGATAGGCACAGTAAAAATTATCAGTTGGAAATGCATTACCTGCTTTTGTTTTTCACAGTGATTTTTGCAAGAAGTCATATCTTAAAATCAGAGAAGGCACAGGGTGCAGAATTTGGTTTTCAAAAAGAGCCTTCTTCATGACAAGCAGAGGGCCCACACAAAAATTGTTCAAAGAAAGCTTTCAATGGTAGTAAGGATGAAAGGAAACTTTATGTTTATAGTGTATTTTGTAGCAAAAGGCAAAAGCCCTAAATTTTCAAGAAGCCTCCTTCATAAATAAGCAGATGGCACTCAGTTGGTCTGAAGGTTTTTGGTGAAGGAAAACAACTGTCAAGTAAGGACCTTCATCAGTGATAAGAAAGAGACCTACACAGTAGCTTTGATAAACTTAGGTAGTTGCATCCTGCATTACCTCCTCCTAAGGATAAATAGAGAACATATCATCATAATCAAGTCACATTTTTGGTCTAAAGTTTCAAAGTGATATGGTGAGATAAAGGCATAGGTTGCAGGTAAGATTTCATATAGCGAAGGGCACTTAGTTTGTTTGAAGATATTCAAGAATGACAAGTATTCAATGTAATAGAGAAGACTTATATGAAAATACCTCCTTCACATCATAAACATAGGATTTGCATGATGGTGTTGAGATGCTGCAGTAGTGATGTTTTTGTAAACCTTTTTCAGATGATAAGGACAAGGTGAAAGTTTTGAGGGAAAATTTCTTGACAGACAGAGCTTAGATGCATAAAATTGAAACCTAAAAATATCAAAGAATGCCAAAAAACTATTTTAAAAAGGCCTCATTCACAAATGAGCATAGGGAAAATAAAAAAGGGTTGAAATTTGTTTGAAAAAGGAGAGATACTATGTTTTGAGAAAACTTTCAGTTTGACGACAATTACAAGGGTAAAATGTTGAGGAGGAACTTTTCCAATTGATAAAACATTGGGCAAGTTTCTGTTTAAAGGAACAATTTTAAAATCACCACGAGTGAAAAATAATTTCAAAATATTTTAAAAAGGAGCTATAAAAACCCTCAAAGTTAAAGTTCATTTCTATTGTGCAAAGAGACAAGAAAAAATGTTTCTCAAAACTTGGGCGAGCTCTTTGCAGAGTTTTCAAGATGCAATGCGCCTGTGGCAGGATGTGACGTGCCTGTAGGTGTTCGCAGAAGGAATTTACACACGGCGTGACATGCGTGTAGGATACCGCGACATGCCTGTTTGTGTCAACCGACCGGCCTGCCCGGCATTAAGTAGGTGCTTAGGGCCAGACCCGACAGCTCCACCGCGGCGTGCAGGTGCTACGCGCATGTGCACAAGAGCGTAGCACCGCTCAACACACCTTCAATTCACCTCAAAGCGTATTTCTTGCATAGTGAACTTATCTCCAATACAGCTAATACATTTTTGAGAGGTATTTCACTATTTTCTTCGCATAAGCTTGTGATTTTGGGAGGTGTTAAGAATAATTTTTGTTAAAAAAATAAACACAGTCTTATAAAGGCAAAAAAGCACTGTTTGTTCTAAAAACCACCATGTTTAAAAAGAGGAAACAAAATAGTGATTGAGGAGGAAGGGCCTATTGACTGGTTACAAAAGGCCTGCTTGTTGAGTAAAGAGCAAAAGCCTAGTTTTTGAGAAAGGGATTGATATCAGTTGAAAGGCCTTGTTTTGATTAAAAAACCAAACATAGTTTTAAAGGAGAAAAATAGTGATTAAAAAGGAGTTCTATTTTTACTTCATTTCAAAGTCTTGTTTTGATTAAGAGAGTGAAGGAAACCTAAAGCATACACACCTCCAAAGAAGAGTCTAATCAAAGCAGTGGTGGTAAAAGACATAACATCCCTTAGCATGAACAAAGTCATGAAGCAAGCATAGTGGCAGTCGGCATGACAGCGATGGAGGAAGTATTAATGATGAAAAACAAGATGGTACTCATCAAATCAGTGAAAACAAACAGAGTGAAAATTAGCAAGGCAGTGAGCATGATGAAAGCCCTCAAACAGCTAGTGAAGATAATCTCCAAGAAGACAGCAAGCAGGATCAGGAAGACAACCATCACTCATTTGAGGAAAAATACAGTGGTAACCTACAGCAAGATAAAGAAGAAATCCCTCAAGATAAAGGGAGCCACAATGATGATAAATAGGTACAAAAAAAGTGAGCATTCTAAGGGTGGCAGCATGGAACAAAAAGGACAAAACATTCCCAAGGACAGTCAAGATCAAATTAAGGACAATGAACAAGGTAGCCCAAAAGAAGATAGTCAAAATAGTGAGCCTAAAAAGAGTCCTCAAAAAACATGTGCTAGCTGTCTCTCCTAAGCAAGGGGCCATGAATTTTTCTCCAAAAGTGGTAAAGCCTAAAATCTCTAAACCTGCAAAGAAGAAGACTATTCAAGTTGTAACTACTAATGTCACTAAAGCACTCAAGAGTAGAGGCGAATTGCCCAAGCCAAGTTCAAAACTGCCCAAAGGAGGCACCTAGTGAAAAAATGGGAAAAAGACATATCTAGGCTTGGAATCTTGGCTTCATCTTCCTTGCATGTTTCTAGAAACCCATAAGGGGCTTTCTCTCCAAAATTGAGAAAATTTTGACATGATCTTGTTTTTTGTGTTTTTTGGCCCTAATTGCACATTTTTCTAGGCATTGCCATGGGTGCTAGGAGCATCCTCAGCTCATGAAAGTCATTTTTTTGGATGTATTAAATTTGGGGGCGGCTACTCACAAATTTTCAAATCAAAAGAAGGTGTTTTGGTCCCCCAAAGAGGCAAAGTCAAATTTTACCTTTCTGCCTCAAATATCAGCAGGTGAGACCCTCCTAGGTTTTTTAACTCAATCCAATTTTTAATAGACTTCTAGGGATCAGTTTGAGGAAACTCAAGTAGTTCCAGAAACCAGACATCCATGGATTTCCAATGAGCTATCATGAGCCTCGTTTCGACATCAGGAAGCCCCTCAAAAGTTGTCTACAAAACAGGCTTCTTTCTGTTGCTACGCTCCTGTAACATTTTGGCTAAAAAGGAAATTTTCTGAAGGTGGCCATCAAAATGTGCGTTAAGATATTTTTAACTCTTGTCAGTAGTAAAAAGGATTTTTACTTGTCATTTTTAGCATTTTAATATATTTTAGAAGATTTTTTGTGCCTTGGGCTTTGCAAAGCCTCAAGGACAAAATCAAATATTTGTATTAGACCAATGAGCTTCTAGATGCTCTTGTGAGCTTATCTACTCATTCCATATATAACTTATGAAGACTCATTATAAATCTTTGGAGGTTTTAGAGGCTGAACTTGATGTTATAGAGAAAATACATAGCATTATGATCTTTGAAGAAATACTTGTCTTATGAAGTGGATAATCTCTTGCTTGACTTGGATGGTGGAGGAGGATTGTTTGTGGGATTCCATGGCTTGGTGAATGGTATTGTGTTCCTTATCTGTTATGTTTCCTTAGTTTATCATACATGTTTCCATGCTTCTTTCTTGTTGTAGGTCAATAAAGAATAAATTTGAGATATGCCCATGGAGGCAACTCAATTTTCCTGATTCATTACAGCTTCTATGTTTTCATCTTTCTTGGTTATGTCAAAGAATTCTTAAATGCTCTTTGGTACCCTAATAATTTTTTATCAGTTTCATTAATGGTTATTATGTTTGATGTCTAGTATGTTTCACGGTATGCCTTGCTTACTCATAGCTAATCAAAAATCCATTTCTGAAATCTTTCTCTGAATTATTGGTTGTCTAAGTTAAGTCAAAGAGGTCTTGTTTCAATCTTGCCCTTTGTCCATGATTTGCAGTCTTATTTCAAAGTTCCCAATAGCTCAAGATATGATGTTTAGGAGTTCCCTCTTCATAGATTGAGTTTTTTGTTTGTTTTATTTGTTTTCCCAAAGTTAGAGGGTCTTATACTTCTATGCATCACCTGATTCTTTATTTTCTGCATCTATCAGTTTGAGTTTCATTTATTGTGATTAATGGTTAGCCCTATGACATGAATTCTTTCTGTTTGACTATTTATGCTTAAAACCTATTTGTCTCTCACAAACTTAGTGTCCATCTCTTTTCACTTACACCTAAAGAATCCATTTATCTCGACCAAATCAGCCTTGTAGTAATACCTTGTCCACCATTTGAGACAGTCTCAACCTTTTCGACCCCATAGCCCAGTTGATCTGACAAAATTTTATCTATTTATCCTTTGATCAATTCCCCCTCAAAAACAAAAAACAAACAAAAAACACACTTAACAACTAGCCTAAAATAAAATACATAAAAATCAAACAAGTTTGCATCCTTTGCATAATAGAGAGAGCCCTCTCTGAGTCCAGGAAGGCTAGGTCCTAGGGCTCCAAAGTTGGTTTGATGTTACCCTGTCATTTGGCTTGCCAATCTGCCAAATCACGGGACCATAACATAAAATATCATAGATATAAATATATATGACTCCTACAATATTGGGAGAGAAGATCTATGATCCCAATCACTACCTCAAGACAATCCTGGAAGGATTGGCTGAAATATGCAAGAACTACAAAATGCCAGAGTTGCAGGGTAGCAACTGCAACTCAAGAAATGGAAATGGATGGATAAGGTTGAAGATTTTTCATCCTATGAACATACCTCCTCCAATGGATCTTCCAAGTGAAAGGCTGATCCTAACACTAAATTTCTCACACTCCAACAATCACTACAATTCCTCACTACAAATACCTCCTGAAAATAACGCACTGACTGAGGGATACTACGCTGTAGGTGCAAGAAAAAGTGATGGCCAAGTGCCAAGATATACAATATGCTCCAAGGGCTTTCAAACTGGTCTCCCAAAGGAAAGAGAGCCTCCTCCTTTGAAAAACAAGTGATGGAAGTGGTGTTGTGAACCCTCACTGCAACACCCTGCAACACAACAATATACTGCTGCAAAAATAACATTGTAGCTGAAGGAGGATTCTTGGCCTCAAGCATGGATGTGAGGCAAATCAGTACAACTCCTTCAAGAGGCCTCTCAAGAAAGGAGAAGGATTCCTAAACCGGAAATCCTTGTGCTAAGCAGCACTGCAACTCTGCTAAACAGCAGAAGAGTGCACAAAGTCTAAACAGACAATGAAATCAATAATAAATATCATGAATAAAAATGGCTACCTTGCCCTCCTTTTAAAAAAGTGAAAGCCCTCTCTCCATGGGTCCCACTCATTAGGGTTTCCTCCACCAAATAACCCTCTTCCTATTCATACTGCTTTGTCTATCAAAGTGTTCTCCACCTCCCATCCTAGTGTTGTTGACTTGGTCAAACTTGACCTTGTCTCCTAGCAAATGTCCTCTTTCAAACATAAGGGTGTGAAATCCAGCTCTTATGACTATCCCCTTTCACATTTGAGGGATTTTATGCATGTTTTTAATATGCATGGGCTTCCTTACCAATTTATTTAGCTACTAGGTGATAAAAACAAAATTTTAATATTCCATTTAGCTTTGTGTTAAAGTGGGAATATTACAGTCCTCCCCTCCCAAATGTTGCTTGTCCTCAAGAAACTGCAAGGATAGAACTGGAAAGTCTCCACCCAAGGCATGGAGTTTGAAATGTGTTGGGGAACATCTTCCCCATGTGGATCCTCCATCCCCCAAACAATCATCCATACAAAATGAGTCACCTCCCAACATGGCAACTCCAGAAAATTCTCCTCCAGCTTTGGCTGCTGCAATGTAGGTGGGCTGAAAATCTAATCTTGGTAGACAAAATAACCTACCCCACCCTGTCCTCCTCTCCACTCAAGTTAAGTGTAGATTTTTTGTTGATCCTGGGCTGCAATAATTTTTCCCTCAAGTGGCAAGAAGAAGACTAGATCCTCAAGGATCTCTTCTCCAACGTTATGGAACATGTTGGCCCAAATCATCTCATATGTGATGAGTTGGAAGTCACCATCATATGAAATCGAATCAATCATATGGCTCCCCTCAAATGGAAACAAGTGTTTTTCTGTAGTGGCCACATACTCTTTCATTTTCCCATCAGAACATGCAAGGCAGACAATGTGGGAAATCTCTCCCCCAAGGGACACATTGAACCAATGTGCCATTCCCCAAATCATGCTTCCAAAAAATATAAAAACAACAGAAAAATAAGGAACCATAGTGAGAACCATGCTTGCTGCCATATGTAGTAAGGGAGAAGGAGAATGGTCCCTTAAATGTAACCAACGCAGTTTGACCCTCAATTGCAAAAGAGTGTGATAAAAAGTGTGGTTTCTCAACCACTTTCTTGCTGTCCCACTCTCCTCATATGTTTGGAGAAAGTGAATGATGTATGGTGCAAAGTGAGCATGTTCTCCAAAATACATCTCCTCCCCAACTCCTCCTAGGGAGTGCTCACCAATACTGCTCATGGCCTCAAGTAGACCATGAGGTCTAGGAAAAATATTGCTCCTCCTTGGAGCAACATCCTGCACATGTATGGTTAAGGGATGCATATATACATTATACAAATCATTATGCAAACAAACAATACCCTTACCATATGTCTTGCTCATGCAAATGGAGTGGCTCATAGATGAGTCTCCTCTCATCCTTAAAGAGAAAAGAGGTGGTTGTGCTAACTCTTCCAAAGATTTATGTATCTCCTACATCTTCGCATGATCCATGCATCTCCTCATATGATGATCATCCAATATTATGCAAGCAAAATGATTCTTGGAATACTCCATCAACAGCCAGGAGCTCCAACATGGATCTATCCTCCATAGTGACAGCATTGATGATCTATCATGAAGAACATCTGTCATATGGTTATCCTCTCCTTTGACATCTCCCATGCCAAAGATGAAAGTTCGAAGGCTGCTATCCTTCCCTTGCTGCTTCTTCCACAGTGCAGAATATGAAATGAGAGTGGGTAAATATGATGTTGAGAGAATGCTTCTCTCCTCCTTGAGTCTACCCAAGACTCTCAGTGCTGTAAAATGACCTCCCAAGGTCTCCAATCTTCTGAAATCAATGAATGGTGCCTCAAAATGTGAAGCATCTCTCATCATTTGATGATCTGGTGGTCTCCTTGGTGAAATGCCTCCATGCAATGAGACCTAATCATCAAGAGTAGACTACATATATGATTGGACAGGCTTGTCCTTGCTCTCTACGCAATCCAATCTCCCTCTTAGGTGCATCAACCTCATGAAATAGACAGGGGTTTTTGCTCCTCATCACATGATACTGGTCATCCTCCCTATCTCCTCCTTTTATCTCCACATTTATACACCCTATCATCAATGGCACATGTGAATCATGAGTTGTGCCTTGATCTCCACATGTGAGATCCTACGGAATTTCTTGCAATGATACAATAATCCCTCTAGTTGGAGCAAGAGCTCCTCCTTCCTCTGCATGAGGTGCTAGATCAACTCTAGACATGACAACGTTGTTGCCCTCCTCATCAACATGTATGGGAAACCTCTCAAGAAATGGATCCTCTCTTGAAAAAGAGATCTCCATGCCCTCTTGTTTAGGAAGATGAGATAGAGGATTTTCCTCTAACAAGGTATGTTGCAAGATGTCAGTCTCCTCCATGGGTTTCTGAAGTGGATTTGATTTTATAGTTTTCTCCATCACATGCAAGGGTTTTGTTTGTTTATGTTTGTTTAACTTCTCCACATGTGTTGCAGAAAGTTTTCCATCAAACCTTCCCATCAATGCCTTAATAAATCTTGCATAAGAAGAAGTATTTTCATTTTTCAAAGAGAAAGACTCAAATATCCACCATGCATAGGCCTTACCTCCAAGATGCAGCGCTGTAACTCTAATGGTTTCATCTTCAGAAATTTGATGTTGCTGCAAAAAGGTGTCTAGCTCTTCCACCCAAGCCCTAGTTGAACATGTAGGGGAACCATCAAAGGTAGATAGAAGAAATCTATCCAAATTATGCTACTTGCTCCTCCTCACCTTGATCTTGCAAAACTCTGGGAAAGTGATATGATCTCTAAACTTCTGAGTTTGAGATTCATATTCATGCAAGAAACCACTAAGAGTTCCCCTCTTAGGCATCCCTTCTTCCTCCCTCTCTCTCATGGAAAAATTGGGCATGTGACTACGTTGTGCATAATAGGGTGTGGCTGCATGCTCACACTCCCCATAATAGAATCTAGAGTTTGAATCAGTTCCAAACCCTCTTGGAGATTATGTACACATCTCCCTCCTTACCTTCTTGAAATCTTCATGAATGCTCTGTACATATGTTGGAAGAAGATTTGTAAGCCTATATCCATTTATTTATCCACATAATTGAGTCTTCATCTTCTCTTTTTTTGATATCATCATGGCTAAGATCCACATGCTAAGCCAAGATTATGATTTGATACCACTGTAATATCCCAAAATAGGAAAATTCTACACTATTGGGAATATCTTAAGATATTCCAAATGTGGAGATCCAGCAATACATAAACATAAACTGGAAATAATAGTGAATAAACATCATACCAAAATGTATGGAAACCATAGAGCCATTTTATTATGAATGAGGAGAAAATAATAGCAATACAACTCAAAGGATCAAGGCAAACAAGCCTCCCATCAATACACATGCTAAAAGTAGAATATTGCTACATGGTAGAGTGTCTATGAACAAGAACTGCACAGTAATAGATGTATCACTACTACAGGAAGTGTAAAATATCACATATTTTCATATATATGACTCATACAATATAGGGAGAGAATATCTATGCTTTCAATCACTACCTCAAGACAATACTGGAAGGATTGGTTGAAATATGAAAAACTGCAAAATGTTGGAGTTGTAGGGTAGCAGTTGCAACTCAAGAACTAGAAATGGATGGAGAAGGCTAAAGATGATGCATCAGATAAGAAGAAATCCTCCAATGGATCTTCCAAGTGAATGGCTGATCCTAACACTGAAGATCTCACCCTCCGACAATCACTGCAATCCCTGACTGCAAATACCTCCTGAAAATAACGCACTCACTGAGGGATACTACACTGTAGGTGCAAGAAAAAGTGTTGGCCAAGTGCCAAGATCTGAAATATGGTCGAAGGGCTTCCAAAATAATCTCTTAAAGGAAAGAGAGCCTCCTCCTTTGAAAAACAAGTGCTGGAAGTGGTGTTGTGAACCCTCACTGCAACACCCTGCAACACAACATTATTCTGCTGCAGAAATAACGCTGTTGCTGAAGGAGGATAGCAGCCTCAGAAAGCCTAGATGTGAGGCAAATCGAGTACAACTCCTTAGGAGGCCTCTCAAGAAAGGAGAAGGATTCCTAAGCAGGAAATCCTTGTGCTATATAGCAACCTTTGCAACTCTTCTAAATAGTACAAGAATGCACGAAAGTCTAAACGGACAAATGAAATCAATAATACATATCATGCGCATGTTGCCTTGTCCTCCTTTTAAACAAGTAAGCCCTCTCATGGGTCCCACTCCTGTCGTTTCCTCCACCAAATAAACCAGCACCATTCATCACTGCGTTGTCTCTCAAAGTGTTCTCCACCTCCTATCCCAGCGCTATTGACTTGGTCAAACTTGACCTTGTCTCCATGCAAATGTCCTCTTTCACACATAAGGGTGTGAAATCCAGCTCTTATGACTATCCCCTTTCATTTTATGAGGGAATTTATTCATTTTTTTAATATGCATGGGCTTCCTTACCCATTTATTTAGCTGTTAGATGATAAAAACAAAATTTCAATATTCCATTTAGCTATGTGCTAAAGTGGGAATATTATACTTTGGAGACCTAGGACCTAGCCTTCCTGGACTCAGAGAGGAATATCTCTATTAGATGCAAAGGATGTGTTCTTGTTTGCTTTAGATGGTTGATTTTAGGCTAGTTGTTAAATATAGGGTTTGTTGATTGTTTTGGTTGGGTAAGATGGTCAAGTGGAATAGGTGGAGTGAGAGGTCTTTAAATAATTGGGCTATGGAGTAAATAAATTCATGACTATCTCAATGATGAATCAGAGTGTGTTGCAGGGCTAATCTAGTAAGGTTAATGGATCCTTAAGGTAATGTGTGAGGTTGGGTGGACATCAAGTTTGGGAAAAACAAGGTAGGGCAAAGGGCAGTGAAGTATCCTTTGTCATTTACCTATGAACAAGGAGGTCTTAAATATGATTAGCACAAGATACTAAGCATGAGCTAGGGAAAACCATTTACTCTATGATAATACTTTAAACCAATAAATATCCAAGATAAACATTCCAGTGAAAGATAGAAAGCATAAGAGCTTATAACTTTAGTAAATTCACCTTCAGAATTTGGGAAAACATACAAGATAGCACAATAAATTTAATCAAGCAAAGAGGGAACTCCTAAACATTGTTGATCAAGCTATAAAGAACTCTAAGGCAAGCTGATAGGCATGGACAAAGGGCAAGATCGGAACAAGACCTCTTTGACTTAACCTAGAAAGCAATACTTCAAAGAAAGGTTCCAAGCCAGAGTTTAGACAGTCTCAAATAAGCAGGGCTTACCGTGAATCATATTTTTTAACCAGAATATTAATCCATAATTGAAACAAACAAGCATGGAAAGGCTTGAGGATTAGTTAAGAATTCCTCAAACACATCCAGTAGAGGAAAACATCAGGGCCATAGCAAACAAGAGGACTAAGGTGCTTCAAAGATAATTTCTCACCCTATACTTTTATGTTCTATAGCAACTAAGAAGAATGAAACATAATGATAACAAGAAAACATAAACAAATTAAGAAGTCATCACCATTAACCAAGCTTAGGAATCCTGTAAACAGGCTTCTCCATCATCAATCCAAGCAAGCCATTTATCAACTTCACAAAACCAATTTATTCTCCAAGCTCATAAAAACCATGTATTGCTCTCCAAGTTCATCAAAAGCCAACATTTACAATGAAGCCCTCATGCTATATTTATCTTATCAAGAGATGAAAAAAACCCTAAATATGGTAGGAAAATGTCAAATTCATTCATAAATGTCATTTATGGCCAAGAGACCATGCAAGGCCCAAGGCACATAATATCATAAGAAATAGATGCCAAAATAACTTCTTGCACCTAATTCTAGAGTGATTTGCATAAAAAAACTCAAAAATGTCATTTTTCAATAAATGAGTGTGTTTTGTTGACTTTTGGTCCAAAACACACTTAGACAGTCTATTTTCGTAGCGCCACTTTAGCATAAAATAGGGTCTTTTGTGACTAAGTTTTGGACCCCTTCACGATGTCGGATTTGGCTCCATGATGGCTCATTGGAAAGCCTGATGAGTCTAATTTCCATAAATTCTTGTGGTTTTTTGATGCATCTCCCGTATCCTAGTTAAAAATGAAAAAATCTCCAAACAGTCATTTGCGTAGTGCCAAGCCCAAAATAGTGGCAGAAAGGTGAAAAAAGTGGGGTTTTTTGACCTTTTGAGGGGTCAAACCTGTTCCAAATATTTTGAAATTTGGTGAGCATGATGTGCAGGTTGAGATAAATCAAAAAATTTCAAGTTCTCCTCTTTGGGATGCTCCATGTGTTTGCATAGCGCCAGTGGCGCTGCGCAAATGAGCCTAAAAATCTCAAAAAACCAAAAATGTGCCAAATCCTCTCAAAATTGGTGGAGAGCCTATCGGGGTTCCCATGTTTTGGAAAGTCTGGTAATACCAAAATATGAGACAACATCAGAACCACTTTTAGACCTAAGGATATAGCCCTCCTGGTTCCAGAGAGGGATCTCTTTATAAAGCAAAGGTATATGTCTTTGAAGTTCAGTTTTAAAGATATCATGCTATCTATAAGGCACAAGGTTTTGTTTTGTTTGTTTGGTTGTTGGGAATGATGGAAGGAAGGGTTCAATATAAGACAAGGATGAGAAAAGAGGATTTTAGGAAAAGGAGAGATAATTCAGAGAACACTCAAGACCATTGGGCAATGGAGTCATCAAAGGGTTTATTTTCTATTCAGTATTCAAGGCTTTCAATTGGGCTAGTCATCTAAAGCATAGGATCTTAAAGATGATAGTGTGGTATGAAATGGTAAGGAAAGAACGTGAATGACAAGGAAACCTCCAAGGTGACCATTTAGGAATCAAATCTAGGGACAGGACATGCCATTAAACACCTATGATCCAACTCCTAAAAGGTTAACTCTTCATACAAAGGAACATAAAAGATTTAAACACAAAGGTGAAAACTTGAGATCAAAGAAAGGCTTTGAACTTTCAATGCTTCGGCATCCAACTTAAGGGAACTTAGAAAGGTTAAATTGATTGAAAAGGACCCTAGTGAGACAAAATCAGCATTCTAAACTCCCAGTATCCTAATTATTTCAATTAAAACCCAGCAAGAACATCTAAGAACATATTCATAAATTCATACATCAGCTAGCAGTGAATAACAGCTACTACACTGGTTAAATTATCCTGAATCAGTACTCAGATAACACATTCAGTAGAAAACATCAAAGGTAAGGAGAGTAGAAGCATTAGGGTACCATGCAAGGGTATATCCTAAGCCATATTTCTGATGCTTACCAGAGAAATGAAATGTAATGAATTACAGAAGGAAAACAGAGAAAAAGGCAGAAAACATCACCGCTACTTTAAATCAGGATCCAAAGAAATGTGCTTGTCATATTAAAGAGCAACACCATTCATGTACAACATTTTCCAACAGCTTGATATTGAGTTTGAAAACATCTTCTCGATCATCTTACAACTTTACACGAGAGAACTATATCTCAAGAAACGGCACAGTCCCGAGATATCCGATCAACAACCTTCACAATGAGTTTCTTCTACCATGAGTTTTATAGCTGAAAGAGAGGTAGAGGAGGTAGACGAAACAATAAATGAAACATTAAAATAGAGTAGGAGAAGAGGGTCGAGGCCCATTCTGTCTTAATATCTATGCATTAATCTTCAATACTCTTTGGGTGAAAGAGTGGTCTTCGACAAGCTGAAATTACTCCAGGTATGTCCTTTGATGTACTTTGCTATAGTACTCTGTAGTACTCTTGTGAATAATAATAAAGGTAGATAAATGACTTCAAGGTCTGCCATACTGTGTAACAAATGCTCTGGTAGTATAGAATTGCTGTCAAGGTAGAAATATTCTCAGGAACACGGTATAGAATGAATACAGTATGGGTATTGTGTCCTTCTCGGGAGGAAACTTATGCTGATGTGAAACACTGTCAATATATTTTTATGTGCGTTAGGCCTCATTAGGCCCTCTGTGTTAATCTCAAGGTCTCCAATCTGGTACATTTTTCCTTTGATTATTTAGTTAAAGCTTAAAATCTTCAATTAGAGGCTTTAAAACTCTTTAATATTGTACTGATACTCTTTTCCGCTTCATGACTGTCTCTATCTGTGAAATCTGATCTTTAATGATGTTGGAGAGGTTTTACATTGTTAAACTCTGTACTTTGATGAAATATTTCATTCCAAACACCTTCCCAAGCTTTTCTCTGTAATATCAGGCTTTGAAAATGCTTCCTCTGCGCTATAGTGTCACTAACAGTGACTGTGTGGAACAGAATGGTTTTCACCATCAATATTCCTGCAAAACACACATAAATGTTAAGAAAATCCATGCATGGGGGAGGATGGATGCAGTGGAATTTTGTTAGAATGGCAGCGCAGCATGGTGGAAACGGTGGATGCAAGGGAAAACTGGTGAAAATGCAGTGTAATGGTGAAAAATGCAGCTGATGGAGATTTGGTGGAGGAATGAATGTGGACCGTCTGATCATATCTGGAGGTGATGATCGATGGTGGAAATAAGCTAATGAAATGACCTTTGAAGGTTGGGCGAAGGAGTTGAACTTTTAATGTAAAACATTAAAATTCTAATGTAAGCGGAATGGTATAACTTTCAATGTAAAACATGAAAATTCGACCTTTGAATGAAATACAAAGGGAATTGGTGAAAATGAAATGAAAACATATGGAATGGGTTTGAATGGTGGGACCCAGTTATGGGCGGAGGGTGATTTGATATGAGCCGTCAGATCTCAGGAGGAGATCGACGGTTGCGATGATGCGATGCAGCCTAATGGTTGCGTGATGAAAAAATATGCAGGTGATGCGAGATGCATTGTGGGCCATTGATCGAAACAGATGAGCGGTCGGGATCTGTAGATGAGGCTTTGGGAAATATAGTGGGTAAGTGGTTTTTGGGATCAAAACAGCTATTTTTGCACAACTAAAAGCGGGTAAGGCAGTTTTCGCTTTTTGAACGTGATATGGGTCTCCAGCTGACCGTGGCTCTGGAAAACTGCCCATATCGCGTGAATTTAAAATGTTAAAATTCAAATTCCCAAACTGTACGATATTGATGTGGGCCATTGGATCTGGGCCCATGATATCCGATGGTGATGGAGGAGTGCAATACAAGGAATGTGCGTGGACAATAGAGTAGAGGCCAACAGACGGCGGTTTAGTTGTGGACCGTCCGATCGGTGCAATGGACGGCTAAGATATGGAGAGAGAAACACAGGCGAAGGATGTGGTTAATGGTCGGGATTGATACAGGCCATTGGATCCAAAGGATTGGACGACGGAGATCCAATCGGAGGGAGAGCAATGGAGGGCAGAACTCCGATGGGTGATGGTTGCGATTGGCTCTGGACCGTTAGATCTACGGGGGATCGATGGCTATGATTGGATCGAAGGATGACCAATCGGGGAAACAAGGTGGAGTAAGAATAAGTCTGGGCCGTAGGATTAGAATGGGCAAACGGCTCTGATTCGATTCGGGATTGGCGAATCAGGGCATCGCAAGGTGGCATATTTCAAAGTTTTTGATTGGCGATGGAGGTGGTGCAGCGATGGCCGTCAGATCTAAATATGAATCAATGGTGGAGAAGATCATCAGAGGTTTTACAAAGGGGATAGGCGGGCGTGGTAAAACCTGTGTGGGCCGTTAGATCTTTTCAGATCAACGGCAGGGATTGCTTCAAAAGGCCGACAGGCTTAACACTCTCGCATCGAAACTTTTATGGTTTACAAAGTAAAAGAGTGTTCCACTCTGAATCTCCGATGCGATTAGTGCCTTTTGACTTAGCACTTGGTCTTAGTGCTCAGGCTTATGGATGGGAATTGGTTAGGGGCTAGCCGAAAAGGGGCTAAGCCTTTTTTACAATAAAAATGTGTTTTTTAGCCAAAAAACATATTTTAAGGCTGAACAGAGGCTTTCGGTAGAGGCAAAAAAGGGATTTAAAATCAAATGAAGGGACTTCACTTGGTTTAAAGGAGGAATTAGATGATTTGGGAGACTTAGGGGGGATTTTTGGGGCTAAAGGGGAAACTTTGAAAGGGGAAAAAAGGGTTAAAATGTGGAAATTTTCAGGGATACAAAGGGCAAATCAAGGCCTTTTCTGAGCACAATTTTTTCACAGACAATGTGGCTTTTGGATGGAAACAACAGTGAAGATTTTTTTTTTTAAAAGGCAATGGACACATAGAGGCTTCAAGGATGAGAGATTTTCATAGGAAATGTATCTCTTGAAGGCTCATAAAAATATTTAGCCACCTGTTTTCTTGCCAAAAAATTCATAGGTGGCTAACAGTGGCTCCACATGGGGATGGATTCTTCTTGAAGGAGTCAAGAATTCAGAAAATAAATCTTTGGATTAGGCCAGATGCCTGATATTTGAACCATATTTCTTCTTTGATTCATCTGTACCAACATGATGGATATTAATCAGTAAAAAACATTCCCCAAACAATCTACCTACCCATCCTACAATCCTAACATTTTTTCTTCAAGGTGCATTTGAATTTGCAGACCTTCTTCATCATTTTTTTTTTAAAGCAAAAAACAAACTAGTCTAATTCTACCCTTATTACTCCATGAGACCATATTAAACTATTGGCCTCATAGCTTCTCTACCTAATCTAATATCTGCTAGGATTAAACAGTCTAGCAGATTTCATCTCTACATTCTACGACAGAAATTTAAAAACAGTCAAACTAGGATTAGATAGTCTAGTGTGTTGTGAATCCAAGGCATAAAGACAACTACACATGGACTGAAATTATAGAAAATTGGAAACAAAATTTCAAAGGCTTGAAATTTGAAACTTTGAAGCATCCTTCTTTTCTTTGTGACTCAAGTTTTGAGCTTGTTAGAGTCACTTTTCTTCTTCATTTCAGCTTTGGATTTGGGCTTCTTAGAGCTGATCTTTTTTCTTTTTGCTGGCTCAGATTTTGAGCGTATTAGAACCAGCTTCTTTACTTCCTTTGGCTCAGGTTTTGATCATGTTAGAGCCAATATTTTTCACTTCAGAGGTCCAAGTTTTGAGCATGTTTGAACCTCTCTTTCCCTGTTTTTTTGAAACATTTTCTCTTTTTCTTGAGAACAAAATGCAGCAATGGTATTTACAATGGAAATGAAAAATGTAAATTGGAATTCAGCAGTAGTAATGTTTGAGCATCCTACCATTGACAAGACCCCCAAACAGCGTTGTACCATCTAGCTCTTGCAGAAAAAAGGCATTTGGACCCACAATGGTCTGGATGATGTATGGACCCTGCCACAAACTGTCAAATTTGCCATGCTTTCCTTTTTCTTCTCTCCTAGAGTCCCACTTTAAAAATTTATCTCCAATTTTGAAGTCACAAGCTTTTTTTCTCTTATCAAATAACTTTTTTATGTTTTCCTGCACTTTCAGAGCTTTGTTGTAAACTTTTTCTCTTGTTTGTTGGAGATGAATTGTTTTATTTATCCTCCTTACCATGCTGTCCTCTTTTGTCTGAATCTCTTGGACTGGTTTAATCACTAGTACCCCAAGGCTGGTAGGAAAAACTACCTTTGTTCCATAGACAAGCTGATATGGTGACATGCCAATGGACTTCTTTGTTGTTAGCCTGTCAGCCCACAAAACATGCACTAACTTGTTATGCCATGACTTCTTATTTTCTTCAAGCAGCTTTTTGATGATGTTTACCAAGCTCTTGTTTTATGATTCAGCTAACCCATTACATTGTGGGTAATAAGCAGTTGAATGACCAAGTGCTATTTGATACCTATGACAAAAATCAATCATTTTCTTGGACCCAAAAGCAGCAGCGTTATCAATGATTATTTTTCTTGGGCAGCCAAATCTAGAGAGGACGTGGTCTTCTAGGAACTTAATTGTAACAGAATCTGTGGCATTCCTAGAAGGTATGGCCTCTATCCATTTTGTGAAATATTCTGTGGCTGTAAGGATCCACTTGTGTTGTGTAGAATAAGCACGATGTATTTCCCCTATGAAATCTAGGCCCCATTGTTGAAAGGGAGCCTTAACAGCAATGGGCTGTAATGGCAAAGGGAGGAGGTTTGTTTTTCCTTTGAAAATCTGGCACTTATGGCAGGAAATTATCATTTTGTGTATATCATTGAAGAGTGTAGGCCAGTAATAGCCAGCTTTGAGTATTTTGTTAGCAGTGGCCTTCCAGTTTAAATGGCCTCCACACTCTCCTGCATGGAACTCCTCTTTAATCCTCTCTGCTTCAGTTTCAGGAAAAAGATTAAGCAATAAACCATTTGTATTTTTCCACTATAAACATTCATTCAGTATGAAATAGTTTCTGGATTTTAACTTTAGGAATCTGGCCTTAGTATTTGATAGATCAGGAGGGGCATTGAGGTTTGTGAGCACATACAGGATATCAGAATACCAAGGACAATTTTGAAATTGTTCCTCAACAGTAGGATCGGGAAATCCTTCTTGTTCATCCAAGGCATCTACCATGTTTATGTTAAGGGCTTGCAAATTTGATTCAGCCATTAGTTGAGCTAAGCCCTGACCTTTGATCAGTTTTGTGGGTTTTATTTCCAGTTCATATTCTAATATTACTGTAATCCATTTGCCCCTCTTTCCATTGGGATCTTGGGACAAAATTTCTTTAACCACTATGTTTGGCACGTAAGCTATAATGTGAGAATGCAATATATACACCCTAAAGTCTTTCAAGGCCTTTACCAAGGCATAGGCTTGTTTTTCCATTATGTTATATTTCAAGGGTGCATCCCTCAGGGCTTTGCTGAAGAAAGCAATAGGCTGTTCCATTCCCTCTGGATTTTTCTACAGTAAAACTTCAGCCACTGTATGCTCGGAGGCAAAGGAAAATATCAGGAAATCCTTTGAGAAATCTGGGCTAATTAGGATAGGTGCCCGGGTGAGTGCAAGTTTAACTGATTAAGAATATTTTTTTTCCTCTACAGTCCACTTAACCCCTACACCTTTTTTCAACATGTTTTTCATATTTTTAAGGTGCTTAGCTAAGTTGGGAATAAACCTCCTTAAGAAGTTAATTTTCCAAATAAACTACTGTAACTCTTTTAATTTTATCGGGTGTGTAATCTGAAGTATTCCCTCAACTCTCTGTGGGTATATCTTAATTCCCTTATCCGATATAATATGGCCAAGAAGCTTACCTTCCTGAAGCTCGAATACAGTCTTCTTGGGATTTAAAGACAGGCCGAACCTTCGACATTTTTCAAACACTCTCCTAAGATGTTTTAGGTGCTCCTCATCAATCTTGGAGTAGACTATTATGTCATCCAGATAGATGACAATGAAATGCCCTACCTCCTCTGAAAAGGCTATGTCCATTGCTCATTGGAAGGTCGCAACAGCGTTCATCAGTCCAAAAGGCATTTTTACGTACATAAAGGTGCCCCATGGACTGGTGAAAGAGGTCTTGAGTTGGTCTTCTGGGAGTACTAAAACTTGGTTATAAACTAAAAATCCATCTAACAGGGAGATCCTTTTTGAGCCAACTACCCTTTGTAATATGTGTTCCATCTTTGGTAAGGGGTAATTGTCCTTAAGTGAGGCTCTGTTAAGGTTTTTGAAATCTATGCACAACCTGATCTCACCTGTTTTCTTTCTCACAGCTACATGGTTGGAAACCCAATCAGAAAACCTCACATGAACTATAATTCCTGCCTCGTACATATTTTTTATTTCCTTTTCAACTAGAGGCAGTTGTTTTGGGTTAATCCTGCAAAGTTTCTGTCTGAAGGGTTTTTGGTTCTCCTTTAAAGGGATTTTGTGCTGTATGATGTTTGTATAGTAGTATTTTAAGTCCTCATAGCTCCATGCAAACACATCAATGAATTCTTTAAATAAGTCAACATATTTCTTTTTCATGTCTGTAGGTAAGGACTTTGCCAGCTTAATCATCTTAGGCTTATCTTCTATGCCCATGTTGCATTCCTCAACATCAGAGTCTGAGTGTGCTATAGTGGGATTTTTCGCTACATCATCTGGAGTGTAAAAACTTTGGTAACTTTATAAGTATATAATATTATTGATAAAAGATGAGATGATTACAAGTGAGGATCACCAAGGCTTTAAATATAGCCTTATAGTGTCCCTTGGCGAAGAGGCATGATCATTGATCATGCCCTTCCACATTAATAAACCTAAGATAACTATATCTAACTAATAATTAATAAAGTATACATAACATTGCCCCTCTCTTAAAGATGCTTTGTCCTCAAAGCATATATAATGAAGGACATCGTTGATGAATGTATGGGTTTCTCGAGCGGCGGGCTCTTGCTTCCCACATTTCAAAAAGATTGTGGAGCATCTTCTCCAGTTCAATATTTTGGTGATGTGGATAGTGACAAGATTTGATATTGACGGGGTCAGGTCCTTTCTTGACTTCCATTGGATGTTCATGTTCCTTATTAGGATGTATTTTTATTGGCAGGTCTTGGAAGACTTTTTCGTGTTTCCTAACTATTCCTTGTTCTTCTGGTGATTTTTCATGATTCCTTTTTAGATTTAGAGGTAAGTTACCAACAATTATCATTCGATGCAACTTCTCCTCATCATCAAATGCTTCATTCTTAACAACCATATCTGCTTCATCACCGAAGGCCTCAACAGCTTTTGGAACTGTATCAGTGGCTTTGGATGTGTTTGTCTCTTCACATTTTTCTTTCAATTCCGGGGATGAAACATTTTGTTGTTTATAAGCATCTGTATTTTCATGGTTTCTTTCATTTTCAATGACTATGTCTGTTGTTGCATCTGTGATAGCAGTCACGTTGAATACCAACATTGTTTCTTTTTCTACCATTGGATTTTCATTTATATAAACGTTCTCAATAACTTCTGTTGCTGCATTACTGGCTTTATTAGTGGATTGAGTTGCATTTTCTTCTCTTGGTTTCTCAGCTCTATAATTTTCATGGTTGATCTCAGAGTCTCTACTTCTAGGTGGTTCAACACTATAGCCTTCATGTGAGTTGATTTCCAATTCAACCTCATTTAATTGCTCTTTTTCAAACATGTTATATTCATGATGATGATCTGAATTAGTTGAATTTTTCAGTTGATTATGTTCGACATTTGGAAATATTGGAGGTTGTGTGTGACTTAACTTATCTATCTTATCGTTTAGCTTATCAAAGAGTTCTGTCATATTTTCTGTGGCCTCGTGATGATTTAGCCACATTTGTCTTTCTATTCGATTTGTCGTCTCATGAACCTTTTTGATGTCGTTGGAGTGTCTTGCAACTGTACCTTCAAGATCAACTAATCTTTTTCCAAAGTCATATGAATTATTATTGATCTGTTTCTTGAGATCCAACAATTTTTTCTGGAATCTAGCCATTGACATTGATGACGACATACTCCTCATACTCCTTGTTAGGGCTTATCCCCTTTTCCTTAAAAGCTTTGTCCTCAAAGCTGTATTTTTTGACAAGTTTCTTTACTTAATATTTATCTTCTTTGGCGTATGTCATTCACCACTAGTACCTTCTCTTGTAATGTTGTCCTTGAAAATATGATTTTTTTTAATTAATTAATTAATTAATTTTTTTTAAATAATAATAATAATAATTATTTTTTTTATTATTATATTATTTGAATTATATATATATATATATATAAAACTATGGGGAATTTTTTTTTTTGTTAATTTTGAAAAGTCACGTTGTTTTGAAAAGGGGGAATGGGTTTTAATACCATGGGCAATTACCATGGGCTCCAAAACCACGAGCTTGTAAACCACGAGCAATTACTCTTCCTTATTTCTTTTTACTTCTTTATATATATCTCTTTTTTCTTTTTCTTTTTTTCTTCTTTTTAATTTATTTCCCCCTTTATGTTGACTTTCCTTCTCTCTTTCGATTTTATATATATATGTATATTTTATATATATTTCTTCCTTTTTTTTTTTAAACAAATGTTGTTGCCCACAAGCACTTGGTTTTAAAAAAATCTACAATTCTGGAATTTTCTTGTAATTCCTTAATTCTGGGTGATCACACAAATCCCGAAGAGTGGTGGCTCCAATACCAATGGAGTGTAAAAACTCTGGTAACTTTATAAGTATATATTATTATTGATAAAATATGAGATGATTACAAGTGAGGATCACCAAGGCTTTAAATACAGCCTTATAGTGTCCCTTGGCGAAGAGCCATGATCGTTGATCATGCCCTTCCACATTAATAAACCTAAGATAACTATATCTAACTAATAATTAATAAAATATACATAACATCGTCAAAGTCAAAAAGGTCCTCTAAAGGTGCCAATCCCCTGGGTATATTCTTATCTTTCGACTGCAGCACCTCTATTTCCTCTTTATCTGCATTCTTATATTCTTCGGTTGGATTTCCAATTCCTTACGTTAACACGTTTATTTCTATGTTATGGGGTGATTTTTCTTTGTTGGAGGGCTCCTCACTCAGGCAGCTATCATCAGATTTAGAGTCTGAATCAGAGAATTCAAACTTATTTCTGCCAAGCAGAAAATCCTCTATCTGCTTGTCGCCCTCAAAGACCTGCCAATATTTCTCATTATCAAGCACTGCAGGTCTGTATTTGGTCTGAATGATTATTTGTTTGTCACTGGGGGTTTTATTATATGAACTAGCTATGCAGGCTAATCCATTCACAATTATGTTCTGACTCCTAGGAACGAACACCAATTCATATTCTACAAAGGTTTTCAATAAATCCATAGCATCATTCCTGTACGCTATCAATCTAGGGTGTTTAGCTGTATATTCTTCGTTCACTTGTTTTATGATTAGCTTAGAGTCTCCATGCACAGCTATCCTGCGGGCTCCTAGTTTTTTCAATAAATTCAAGCCTAGGATGAGAGCCTCATACTCTGCGATATTGTTTGTACATTTGAAGTTCAAATTGAAGGCATGACTCACAGCATAGTCACTCTCAGTGTTATGTAACCATACTCCCACTCCTGCAGTCTTTCTAGTGCAAGGCCCATCGAAATTCATTCTCCATAAGGGATCATTTTCCTCCCTATCATTGGTTTCACTGGTCTGTTGTATTGTGGGGTCTACACCATGGTGTGGAGGGTTCTATCCTTCATGACGAGTATGTAGTCCAGAGAGATGACCAGTCATTTGTTTGCATTCTTGACCTTGTTTTTTCAAAGTTTCTATTTTAGTGCATTGTCCAAAGGTTTCTTCTTCATTTTCTTCTAAGTCCAGAGTGGCCATTATGTTGAAATCTATGGGCTCTGTTTCTTTGCTTGTATCTCGGTTCTCTAGTTCTGCCTCACCTATGGATTCATCGTTGCAAAGGATGAAGGAGTCCAGATCTGTGTGTACAGAGTACAGGGGTGAATTTTTAGGCTTTTCAGGGCTGCTAACCATGAACTTCATTTGTGCCTCTCTATACAGTATCCTAAGCTGGCTAAAGACAGGGATTGTGGCATATGAGCCATCCATCTGCATTGTACCTTGCAGCTTGGCTCTCGATGACCTTGATAGTAACATGCCATACTCAGGTGGCACATCTGCCACCACAACATCCATAACCATGCATTTTGCTGGAATTTAGGTCAAGTTCACACAAAGGTCTTTGATTAGGCCAAGGCATTTTACTCTGCTAGAGTCAAATGAATACAAATCTTTGTAGGGTCATGTTATCTCTAGGCCTAGCCTCTCCATAACTACCTTAGGCATTAGGTTGTGTGATGCCCCAGATTCATGCATTGCGTTGTGAAGGATCTTGTCATGGATATTGAGGCTGATATAAAAAGGAGGTACTACCCCTTCCTGAAAGTTCCCTTCTATATTTGGACCAAACAAAAGGGCTGGTTGATCATCACTCAGATTGACAGTGTCACTGTTTTCACCTAGATTTAACACTTTCAAAATTTGCCCCTTCTATACATCCTGAGCAGCCAACTCAGAGAGTGGGATAGAGATTTTAATTTTTGAAATCTCACTCTCCAAATTGAAGGAACATTGACTCTTTGTAAGACTCAACTCTGCTTTGTTAGCCACTGCTTTAGTGGTAGAATCAATGTGCGGATTCTCACTATGTACAGTGCTAGGAACTGTTTTATCAGGAGCACTAACCATAGTGCTAGTGCTACTAGTTGGTTGACTTTGTTTATCAGTAATTTGGTTGTCTTTTTCTTTGTTCTTCCCAGAATTCTAAGCTGTTGATTTGCTACTTTCTGCAGTCACCTTAGAAGTTTTCTCAGGCATTTTCTTAATGGTAATCTTAAAAGCTTTGGGTTTGGAAGTGTCTAAGCTCCTTTTGCTTCTAAGTTCATACTATTCTCTGACCTGCATGATGGCATTTTCAAATCCAAGCCTATAATCCTCAGATCCCAACCTTTCCTCATCCCGATATGAGGGTGAGGCCTGATCTTATTCTATGGAACATTTTTGGATCGAGTTGTCTATTTCAAACATATTTATTGTGTTTCCCTCGAACTCTTCTATTATACCCTCATCCTCATCAAGAAATTTCTCTTGAAATGGGGGTATGACTTGTTGATCAGAGTCTCTTTATCTGTTGGGAGTGGTATTGTTTCTCCTAAAGTTCTGGTTCTGGTTATGATTATGGTTTCTATTCTAATTACTAACTGAGACAACCATTTCTTCCATCATTTGTTGTAGCCTTTCCATTTTTTTGGCTAAACTTTCATACTTGGGATCAGATGTGGAAACTGCAGCGTCACCCCTATATGTTACCCTTTTCTCAGCCCTCATTCTGGCTTTCTTCTCAATCAGGTTAGCTTCTACACTCACTGCTCCTTTTTTCATATCTTCCAATGTGTTGTAATCTCTCTCCCTAAGCTGGTAGGCCATGTCATCATCAAAGCCTTCGGGATATTTGACCAAATCCATACCTTAGGGAGGGTTCATATGTGGAGGAAGAGAATTGTAAACGTTGTTAAACCTTGTAGAATAGTCATGGACACTCTCTCCTACATTTCTTTCAAGGTTCTTGTATTTCGCTAAGAATTGGAGAGGGTTGGTCTTGACTTCCCATTTGTTTATGAAGGTCTAATATAAAGAGGGAAGATCCTAGACACTATTAGGAGGTAGGCCTTTAAACCACTTCTTCACATCACCTCCTAAACTCTGTGCAAATATTCTCATCTTGATTGTCTCATCATCTATCTCCATATAGTCGAAGGAATCTTCCATTCTATCTAGGTGGTGTTGAGCCGTGGTAGACTCTTTTGTAGTGAAATGTGGGATTTTTTATTGATAATTGTTTGGTAGGGGCACTAGAGGCTGAGGTAACAACATAGGTGCATACTAGGCTACCATAATGATGTTATGAGGAGGTAAAGGATTGGCTTGAGCAGCGGGTATGTGGATGACAGGAATACTAGGACTAGCAATGCTCTGATGAGCTGATCTAGGGTGACAGAGCCCCAAGTTTTGAATGAAATGAATGTCGGGAGGAGTAGATGGGGGAGTCTCTCTATCTCTAATGTGTTGACCACTGTGAGATGGTGAACCAGGAAGCTCAAGGTCTGGTTGGTCTAGAACACTGAATGACCTAGTTCTAGGTAAACCGCTTGGTAAGTCTAGGTCAAAAAGAGGTTCTCATGGAGCCGTAAAGTCTTCTGGTACAGAGTTAGCTCTATGGATATGTCTGGAAGTAGTTGGCTTTCTAGGTGTAGGAGGTTTCCTGAGAATTCTCTCAGGGTTTTCAACTATTTCAAGTGGGTTTCGGTTAGGATAAGCTCTTGTATGAATGGTTCTTGAAGCCGGAATGTTGTTTTCAAAAAAATCAGCTTAATCCTACTTGCTACTTCTAATATGGTTGATGTTGTAATGGAGGCTGGTCTCCCAGTGGAGTCTTATGTAAACCAAGATAATCAGCAGGCCTACTAATCACTACTGGAGTCTTTTAACCGTTGAATAACTAATGGAGTTGCCAGGTGGAAGGTTCAGAATGTTTCAAGAAGGTATACTGTCCACCACAGTGATTAACCACCAATATAAGGCTACTATGGTCTCCTTTGAGTCTTGGAAGTGTTTAAAGGTGTGTTTCACTCAAAGTCCCCAGTGGAGTCGCCATTATGTTGGGGTTCCCATGTTTTGGAAATTCTGGTAATACCAAAAGATGAGACAACATCAGAACCACTTTTATACCTCAGGATCTAGTCGTCCTGGGTCGAGAGAGGGATCTCTCTATAAAGCAAAGGTATATGTCTTTGAATTTCAGTTTAAAGGTTTTAGGCTAGTTATATGGCACAAGGTTTGTTTGTTTTGTTTGTTTGGTTGTTGGGAATTAGGAAGAAAGGGTTCAATACAAGACAAAGGGTGAGAAAATAGGATTTTAGGCAAAGGAGAAAGAATTCAAAGAACACTTGAGACCATTGGGCAATGGAGTCAGGAAAGGGTTTACTTGCTATTCAGTATTCAAGCTTTCAATTGGGCTAGTCATCTAAAGCATTGGATCTTAAAGATGATAGTGTGGTGTGAAATTATGGGAAAGGAGTGAATGACAAGGAAACCTCCAAGGTGACCTCTTAGAAAATAGATCCAAGGATAGGGCATGCCGTTAGAAACCTGTGATCCACCTCCTAAAGGTTAACTCTTCAGACAAAGGGAACATTTAAGATTTAAACACAAAGGTGAAGGCCTGAGATTAGAGAGAGACTTTGATCTCTCAATTCTTCGACATCCAACTTAAGGGAACTTAGAAAGGTTCAATTGATTGAAAAATACCCTAGTGAGACATAAAAAACATTCTAAACTCCCATTATCTCAATTCTTTCAATTAAAACCCAACAAGAACATCTAAGAATAGATTCATTAATTCATACATTAGCTAGAAGTAAATATTAGCTACACACTGGTTAAATTAACTTGAATCAATACTCAGATAACACAATCAGCGAAAAACATCAAACGTAAGGAGAGCAGAAGCATTAGGGTACCATGCGCGGGTGTATCCTAAGCCAGATTTTTGATGCTTACCATAGAAATTAAATGTGATGAATTACAAAGGAAAACAGAGAAAAAGTAAGAAAACATCATTGTTGCTTTAAATCAGGATCCAAAGAAATGTGCTTGTCATATTAAAGATCAACACCAGTCATGTACAACATTGTCCAACAGCTTGATATTCAGTCTGAAAACATCTTCCTCAACCTATCTTACAACTTTAAACAGAGAACTATATCTCAAGAGAAACAACTTACAATTCACAGATATCCGATCAACAACCTTTACAATGAGTTTCTTCATGAGTTTTATATCTGAAAGAGAGGCAAAGGAGGTAGATGAAACACTAAATGAAACATTAAAACAAAGTAGGAGAAGAGGTTAGAGGCCCATTCTTTCTTAATATCTATGCATTAATCTTCAATACACTTTGGGTGAAAGAGTGGTCTTCGACAGGCTGAAATTACTCCAGGTATGTCCTTTGATGTAATTTGTTGTAGTACTTTGCAGTACTCTGGTGAATAATAAAAAAGGTAGATAAATGACTTCAAGGTCTGCCATACTGTGTAACAAATGCTCTGGTATCATAGGACTGTTGGCAAGGTAGAAATATTCTCAGGAACACGGTATAGAATGAATACAGTATGGGTACTGTGTCCTTCTCAGGAGGAAACTTCTGCTGATGTGAAACACTGTCAATATAGTTTTCTATGCATTAGGCCTCATTAGGCCCTCTATTTTAATCTCAAGGTCTCCAATCTAGTACATTTTTCCTTTGATTATTTAGTTAAAGCTTAAAATCTTCAATTAGAGGCTTTAAAACTCTTTAATCTTGTATTGATACTCTTTGCCATTTCATGACTGTCTCTGTCTGTGAAGTCTGAGCTTTAATGATGCTGGAGAGCTTTTACAGAGTTAAACTCTGTACTTTGATGAAATATTTCATTCCAAACACCTTCCCAGGCATTTCTCTGTAATATCAGGCTCTGAAAATGCTTCCTCTACGCTACTGTGTCACTAATAGTGACTGTGTGGAACATAATGGTTTTCACTATCAATATTCCTGCAAAACACATAGAAATGTGAAGACAATCCATGCATGGGGGAGGATGGATGTGGTGGAATGCTGTTATAATGGCAATGCAGCATGGTGGAAATGCTGGATGCAAGGGAAAACTAGTGAAAATGCGGTGTAATGGTGAAAAATGCAGTTGATGGAGATTTGGTGGAGGAATGCATGTGGACCACCCGATCATATCTGGAGGTGATGATCGACGGTGGAAATAAGCTAATTAAATGACCTTTGAAGGTTGGGCGAAGGAGTTGAACTTTTAATGTAAAACATTAAAATTATAATGTAAGCGGAATGGTATAACTTTCAATGTTAAACATGAAAATTCGACCTTTGAATGAAATACAAAGAGAATGGGTGAAAATTCAATGAAAACATATGGAATGGTTTTGAATGGTGGGACCCAGTCATGGGTGGAGGGTGATTTGATATGAGCCGTCAGATCTCAGGAGGAGATCGATGGTTGTGATGATGCGATGCAGCCCAATGGTCGCACAATGAAAAAATATGCAAGTGATGCGAGATGCATTGTGGGCAATTGATCGAAACAGATCAATGGTCGGGATCTGTATGTGAGGCTTCGATAAATATAGTGGGGAAGTGGTTTTTGGGATCAAAACAGATGTTTTCACGCGTCCAAAAGTGGGTAAGGCAGTTTTCACTTTTTGAGCGCGATATGGGTCTCCAGCTGACACGTGGCTCTGGAAAACTACCCATATCGCGTGAATTTTAAATTTTAAACTTCGGATGACTAAACTACGTGATATTGATGTGGGTCATTAGATCTGGGCCCGTGAGATCTGACAGTGATGGAGGAGCACGATACGAGGAACATGCACGAACAGTAGAGTGGGGGCCAACGAACGGCGGTTTAGTTGTGGCCAGTCCGATCAGTGCGATGGACGGCTAAGATCTGGAGAGAGAAACACAGGCGGAGGATGTGGTTAGTGGTCGGGAGTGATAAATGCCATTGGATCCAAAGGATTGGATGGTGGAAATCCAATTGGAGGGATAGTGATGGAGGGCAGAACTCCGATGGGTGATGGTTGCGATTGGCTCCGAACCGTTAGATCTATGGGGGGTCGACGGCTATGATTGGATCAGAGGATGACCAATTAGGGAAACAAGGCAGAGTAAGAAGACATCTATGATGCAGGATTAGAATGGGTGGACAACTCTGATTCGATTGGGGATCAGCCAATTGGAGCATCGGAAGGTGGCGTATTTCAAATTTTCCGATTGGCGATGGAAGCGGTGCAGCGATGGCCGTCGGATCTAAATATGAATCGACAGTGGAGAAGATCATCGGAGGTTTTACAAGGGGATAGGTGGGTGCAGTGAAACCTGCACGGGCCGTTAGATATTTTTAGATCAACGGTGGAGATTTCTTCAAAAGGACGACGGGCTTAACACTCTCGCATCGGAACTTTTATGGTTTACAAAGGAAAAGAGTGTTCCGCTCCAAATCTCCGATGTGATTAGCGCCTTTTGACTTAGTGCTTGGTCTTAGTGCTCAGGGTTATGGAGGGGAAGTGGTTAGGGGCTTGCTAAAAAAGAGCTAAGCCTATTTTACAATAAAAATGTGTTTTTTAGCCAAAAAACAGAGTTTAAGGCTGAACAGAGGCTTTCGGTAGAGTAAAAAAGGGATTTAAAATCAAACGAAGGGACTTCACTTGGTTTAAAGGAGGAATTAGATGGTTTTGGAGACTTAGGGGGGATTTTTAGGGATAAAGGGGAAACTTTGAAAGGGGAAAAAAGGGTTAAAATGTGGAAATTTGCAGGGATACAAAGGGAAAATCAAGGCCTTTTCTGAGCACAATTTTTTCACAGGCAGTGTGACTTTTGGATGGAAACAACAGTGAAGATTTTTTTTTTTTTAAAGGCAATGGACACAAAGAGGCTTCAAGGATGACATATTTTCATAGGAAATGTATCTCTTGAAGGCTCATAAAAATATTTAGCCACCTGTTTTCTTGCCAAAAAATTCATAGGTGGCTAACAGAGCCTTCTTAAAGGATTTTGGATACCCGTTGAGAAGCCTCAGCCAAAACTCCAAGGCTTTCATGTTCTTTTTCCTCCTTTATTTTTTGGACTTTAAGGAGGGCTTCCTCTAGTTTGGGACAAACAAGCTTGTGTTTCTATGCATAGTGCTTAGTCATTTTTTTCTGGAGACCAAGGCCCATTTTCACCTTCTTGAAGTGCTTGTGCTCATTCTTGTAATACTGAATGCCATGTTGTGCCATCTCGAAATCTCTCTCCCATTCCTTAATTTTTGCATCTTTGGTTAGGAGTAGCAATCTGGTGGTCATCTCCTTCTCCTCATTGTCACTATCTAGATCAATGAATTGAGGCACTTGAGTAGTTTTCTTGACTCTCTTACTTCTCCTCAACTTACCCACTTTTTCTTTTCCCTTGTCAAGCTTTGGAATTGATGTAGGTGACAAGGACCCTTGCCTTTTGGAGGCAGCAAAAACTTGTCTTGACCCACTTTTATATGTGCATGGAAGAGGTATAATGGTATTTTTGAAAGTATTTTCATCATGGTTGTGACCCTTGGCTTTGTCACCAGCTTTTTCATTTTTACTATGGTTTCCATGAGTCACCTCATGACCCATTTGACCCCTGCTTTCTTGACCTTCAGCACCATCATCATCATTATCTTCCTCACTACCTTCTATACTGTCACTTTGGGCTTTAAATTTATCATCATCTTCTGCACTTGCCTCACTTTGACCTTGTTCCTCATTAGTGTCCTCTTCTTCATCATTCCCTGTACTATTGCTTTCATTCTCATTGTCACCAAGAGACTGATTAGTGTCATGACATTCATGACATTTTTCATGACTGTCATGATTATTCCTTTTGCTGTCTATTTCCTCACTGACTATCCTATCAGTGTTATTTCCTTGGTTTCTGCCTACCTCTTCAAACTTTGTTTCAGCCTCATTATTTCCCTATTCTTGTTCTTCTATTGCCTCTTTATCACCTTCTATTTCTTCATGTTCATTATCTTCATCCATATTGTCCTGTTTGCACTATGATTGTGCTCATTGTCATGCTCATGCACATTTTCTTCTTGACTGTCATGTTTATTTTCTTGTTGAATTTCATCCTCATCATTGTCTTCACTATCTTCTAGGTCCTCATTTTGTTCATCAGCACCACCTTTTTCTGTACTTGGGACTGACTCATTAGTATCATTACCATCACTACCTTCCTCCAAATGTTCACTATTTTTGTCTTCATGACTGCCATGTTCATCTCCCTCTTCCTTGTCATCATTACCCTCCTGTTCTTATTCATTGTTTTTTGTCTCTACCTCACTGATTCCATCATCTCCACTGTAATCTTCTTGCTCATTATTTCCACTGTCATCCTCTTCATTTGATGCATCAATAAAAGGGGAAGGAGGGAGATTTTCTTTGGGTGAGGGTACTTGTGCAGATGAGGAAGGCAGATTTGATTGACGAAGAGGTTGTGGGTTTGTAAAGGCTTCGTGGTTTATGAAAACATCCCACAGTATACCATGCTACTCCAACTAATGTTTCACCACCATCTTGATCAGGGGATGGTGGAATAAGCTATGCATGTTTTGTGTGGGATTCCTCCTTAAGAAAATAGAGAACATCTTCATAATTCTCCTATAGAGATAATAGGGTAGGTTGAGGGCCTTAACTCCTGTGAAATGCATGAGGAGTCTGAGATGATAGGTATAGAGACTCGAGTACCTCCCCTCACAGGTGAATTAAGTCATGATAACCAACATCAAGGAGGCATATCTATGCTTGAGGTGTGAGAATGGGAAAACTGTTTTGTTGCCTCCTCTGTACCTTGGTTTGATGAAGGGCTCAAAGAAATATTTTTCTAACTTTCCCTTTTAAAACCACTTTTCACCCAGAGAAGGGATACCAGTGGCTTCAGATATGGAACCTGCTAAAATCTCAAACTTTACTCCTGCAATGTTTGAATGTTTGTTCTGTAAATTGAGGATGAAGAGCCTTGTAAGCTCAGGATGGGTCTTCACTTATTTGACCTTCTCACAAAACTGAAATCACCTTATATTCTGAAATCATGACAAGATCTTAGGAGAGGACGTGATGGCTGCAACCTGTTCACTTTCCCTCCTTTTTTCTTTGGCCTTGGAGGCCTTTGATCACCTTCACTACCACTATTGTTTTCAGCTCCTGACATAGTGATAGGAGAGATGGTTTTGACAATTATTTTAGGGTTTGGTGTAACAAGGTGAAACAATGATGATGAGGTCAATTTTTTAAAATGAGGGGTGTGTAGGTTATGATTTTTAGGTTTTGAATGGCTTTAGAGCTTAAGGAAGCTCTTCTCTCAGTGTAGTATCCTCGAAGGGAAAACTCAGCAATGCATGCACTGAAAACGCTTTTTTTAGGAAAATATGTGAAAAAAGTGAGAATTATCTAATATAATGTGTTAAGAAACACATAGCCATCAATTACATGTACAGAAGCAAGAAATTTGATCCATTACATCAGCCAAAAGTGGGGAAAAGCAGTAATGTATGCCCTAAAAACGTTATATTTGGAAAATTGCGTTATATTATGGGAAAATAACACTAGGATACCTTATTATATGTAATTTAGGAATCACAACTAGAAAATATTCCAAAACAAATCACTTTTACATATTTAAACAGATCTCTCGGTCCCAGTACGACTTAAAAAGGTTGAAATCCCATGACTTGACTAAACAGAAAGTTTTTGAAGCATGCATAGGGTCATTTTAAGAGGGTTTCTGATACAATATGCTGAAAATATCAAATCAGGAGTTTTATCTCTCAAAACATGAAGAAAAATGGAGATCTAGCTCCTTTTACACCTCAGAAAGATCACCCATAAAGGGTTTCATGAAGGCATAAGTATAAGATGCATAGATCTGCAGATCTGGATCTGAAATAACGTATTCAGCTGAAGAACTATATATAAATGGATTTATAATACAAAAATGAAGGAGGATCCTTCTTACAAGTCTTTCCGAGAGGAGGGTTGGCCCTTTCCCTCAGAAAGCAAGACAAGGTTGAGGGGATTGAGCCTCTCACTGCAACACTGCAAAGAATGATGTGGTTCTTGAAATGGAATGCACTGTAGGAGATGTAAAATACATTGGCCATATGCCAAGATCTAAAATTAAGCTCAAATACTTCCTTAATGACCTCATAGAGAAATGAAGGCTTCCTTCTCTGAAACATAAGCTTCGGAAGTGGTGTTGTGAACCCTCACTGCAACACCCTGCAACACAACATTATATTGCTGCATAAATAATGTTGTAGCTGAAGGAGGATGCTTGGCCTCAAGCCTGGATGTGAGGCAAATTAGTACAATCTCCTTCAAGAGGCTTCTCAAGAAAGGATAAGGATTCCTAAATAGGAAATCCTTGTGCTAAGCAGCACAGCAACTCTGCTAAACAGCAAGAGGATGCAAAAAATTCTAAGCAGACAAATCAAATATCATTCCAAAGATGTCTTGCTATGGCTGCCTTGCCCTCCTTTTATACATGTGTGAGCCTTCTTGCCTTGGGCCCCACTCAATTCTAGATTCCTCCACCAAGGAATCTTCCTCCCACTATCTCTGCAATGTCTTACAAGATGCTCTCCACCTCCTATCCCAGCACTGTTGACTTGGTCAAACTTGACCTTGTCCACATGCAAAATTCCTTGTTCACACATCAAGGTGTGAAATCCAGCCTTTATGTTGATACCTTTTTACATTATGAGGGATTTTATTTAGATTTTTACTATGCATGGGCCTCCTTACCCATTTATCCATCTCCTAAGTGAAATCAACAAAATTTAATGTTCCAATTTGCTGCATGCAAATTTTGGAATATTACATTCCTCCCCTCCCAAATGTTGCTTTTCCTCAAGCAACTGCAAGGATAGAACTGAAAATTCTCCATTCCTCCTACTATAGCATCCGCATATGATGTACTCCTCCAAGGAATGAGTTGTTGTCTCATCAGTGAATCTCCAAATTGCTTCTCCCAAGCATGAAAGCTAGCCAAATGGCTATCATCATGAATAAGTAAAGTACTCAAGGAGGCAATAAGGTGTTTTCTAGAGGTCCTCTAAAGGCATGGAGTCTGAAATGTATTTGGAAACATCCTTCCCATGTGGATCCTCCATCCCCAAGCAATCATCCATACAAAATGAGTCACCTCCCAACATGGCAACTCCTGAAAATGATCCTCCACCTTGAGCTCATGCAATGTAGGTGGGCTAAAAATCTACACATGGTAGACATAGGAGCCTACCCCACACTATCCTCCTCTCCACTTTTGATAAGTGTAGAGCATATGCTAATCTTGGGCTGCAAAACAATTGCCCTCAAGTGGCAAGATGAAGACTAGATCTTCAAAGATCTCCTCTCCAACGCTGTGAATCAAGTTGGCCCAAATCATCCCATATGTGATGGATAGAAAATCATCACCATGTGGCATCCCATCAATCACATGGCCCACCTCAACAAAAAGAAATAAGTTTTTTGTTGTGGTGTCCATATCTCCTCTCAGGCTCCTATTAGAACATGCAATGCAAAAAGTGTGGGAACCCTCTTCCCCAAAGGACACATCCAACTCATGTGTCT
Organism: Pinus albicaulis; assembly: GCA_034641835.2. Taxonomy (NCBI): domain Eukaryota; kingdom Viridiplantae; phylum Streptophyta; class Pinopsida; order Pinales; family Pinaceae; genus Pinus; species Pinus albicaulis. Next base: position 1,709,375,913 of record CM076575.1, on the reverse strand, counting down.
CTCTCCCAATCATGTTCCCAATACAAATAAGATCAATATCAGAAAATGAAATCATGATCAACATCAAAATGAGGAAAATTCTGAAGGTTTCATGTGGTGTAAGAAGGTACCAATAGTTTTCCCAATAGTGACAGCGCAGTTTTCCAAACTGCTGCTTCAGAAAATTACATGGAAAGTTGTTTTTTGTTACATGGATAATTATGTATGTCATGACATATACTGATAAATAGCAAATGGCTGGGTACATCAACTAAAAATACATGAAAGAAAACACTTTCCCAAGGCCATATAAGAGATGGCTATCTCCATCATACAATTGGCCCAATGTTGATCATGGAGCTCAATGAAAAGCTTGCCCTTGTGTGGAGCAATGAACTAAATAGGAATAGTAAGAATATGAAAATACTATGTTAGACAATCAATGGATGCAAAAGCAATATTCTTACCATGTGTTGAGAGTAATATGATGCATATGTATATGAATAAATCCTCCCATAGTGGTATGACACACTCCCATGAAGAGGAATGAATCATGTGCTGCATGAAGATCACCCTTCTTACTTTTGGAAATCCAAGTTAAGAAGATCATATCAATGTAATAGATGTTTCCATCCACTACTCCATCATTCTCACTTCCTCCTTGCTTACCAAGAGCATCAATGGTGAAGTGATCCTGGGGACACTCCATCAATAACCCCAAGCTCCCAAGTGACAGTGCTATTAGCCCATGCAAATAAGTTCATGCCAAATCATAGCTCCATTCTTTGACATGCTCGTTGTCAAAGATATCTCCCATAATTCTGTTACACATAAGAAGTTCCTCCCAAAGTGGAAGTACCTCTTGATCATATAAGGCCAAGGAGTAGCCCCGTTGCACCATGATAGTGCCATCTCCTACTCCTGCAACATCATGCAAAGTGTGAGAGAAAATATGCCCTTACTCTCCGAAGAACAACCAAAGCAACAAAAGTTTTTGCTGCCTCCTCATACCTCCATCATAAAAATCATGTAGTGAAAACATGGTGATTGATATGAAGAATGTCATATCAACAGAATGTGTCCATACTCCTTGCTGCCCAATGATGCAAGTATCCTGCCACATACCCTTAGAAAGAGGATGATCGCCAAACTATTGCAAGAGTAGCCAACGCAGTCAAGCCTCCTGCTGCCCAATATCATAGATTTGCAAGTAGCTTTCCATCTTCTTACTCATCATCCACCTCCATTCATCCACCGATGGATGCCTCCCATCATGTTCTTCTTTAGCACTCTCCCAAGGAAGACTACCATCCTCCCAAATCAAATTTATCCTCTTGCATTTCATGGAATGTTGAAATGCAACTCCTTGGAGATCTTCTAGAGAATACCTCTCATCAATGTCCTCGTTGAATCCACAAATATCCAAGTGTGATGAGGGAAGAAACTCCTCAAACTATTGAAGAAATTTTCACTCCATGATGTGTTGAAGTGCACCTCCAATGAGATCTCTCCATGAGACCTTCTCTTCATCAATGGCCTTCCAAAACCAATAAGGTTTTGGATCTGCTACAAGTAGAAGTTTCTCTTTGAGTTGGAGAGTACTTATTGAGAAAGTTTCATCTAGAAAGGAGAAAGTGTTTCTCACTTCAAGATGTCTACTATCTATCTCTTCTTCCTCCATTGCTTCATGAATGAAGCTGCCATTTGAATGCTCCCATAAGGAATGGGTCCTATTTTCTTCATCACTTCTCTTATACAGCGCAGTGCAAATATGTTGCTCTAAATTAGCAGTATACAATGATGTATATCCCTCCATAATATTTTCTAAAATGACAAGAGATGGAAACTTAAGCACACCTTGGTGAAATTTGGAAGCTTCTTGCAGGGTTGCAAGAGTTTCTTCCTCATATGTGTTGGCTTCCCAAACTACTGAAGATGAAAGCTACTCCTCCATGGTTACAACAATGCTGTTACATGCCTCTTTAACTAGTGGTGAGGGCTTCTCCTCCCTTTTCCCAAATTTCCTGATCAACCTTTGAGAGAACTCAACAAGGGTTGACACTTTTGCATGGCTCAAATGGCTGAACCACCAAGTATTTTCTTCACCTTCAAGGTGCAGTGCTGCAATTTATACAACCTCTTTATCTACTACTAGATGTAGCAGGAAGAAAGCCTCTAGCTTCATCACCCAAGCCTTTGATACACATGTGAGTGATCCATCAAAAGTGGACAATAGAAATCTATTGCCTCTCATCATCCCATAGCTGTAGATTCTTATTTCTTCCTCCAGCTAAATAAATTGTGGTAAAGCTAGAGTCTTCTTGAAGGCTCTAGGTTTAGCTTGGTATTCAACAAGGTATTCACTTAGAAATTCAGATTCCAAGTGTTCTTCATGCTTCACGTCTTCTCTTCTTTGATAATAGGAAGTGCATGGCTCTTCCTCTTCTTGAAACCCTCTAGGAGTTTCCTTGCATTTCTTCTGCTCCATCTGCTTAACCTCCTGTTGTACAGTACAACAACCCCCCCATATTTCACTTGTTCACATCAAATAATGGGGACCCTTTCTATAAAATTTTGGCTAAGTGCCTTTTAATATTTTTATTAAGTTAATTACTTCATCATTTTATTAATTTTTCATCTTCTTTAGATTTATGTTTTCATTGCTCGGTTGAAATTGATTTTTTATAAGCTTCCTGTTGACGCTTGTTTTGTCTAATTTGGTCAACTGGTTTGTAAATGGCACTCCTTTGAAGTCTAATCAATTATGTCGTATGGGTTAGAAAATGCATAAAATGTACAATATTTCATTTTTTTTTAAATTAGTTCAATAATGCATTTAGTTTAAATATTAACCCGTAGTTAGTTATGACTAATATTTTTCATTTTTTTACTTATACAGCTAAATTATAAAGCATCGGGATTTTAGTCATTTATTCCAATTTTTCATTTTTTTTTAAATTACTAATCTCAATAAATTTAAAGTAACAAAGTGGCTATAATTTAGATAGGCAAATCATCATCTTAGATAAATTCATAATCTAATTTAACATCATTAAAATGAAACCAAAACAAAAAACTAATTTTTAATGTTAAATTTTAAATTAATTAAATTAAAATTATATATATATATATATATATATATATATATATATATATATATATATATAAAACAAAAAATTAAAAATTAAAATTCATCGCATCGGAAGTTTTAAAACCCCGATGAACTCATTTCATGCGATGCGATGAACTCATTTTATTCCGATGCGATTGACTTCATGTGATGCGATGAGGTGCACTTTTAATATGATGAGTTCATTCAAGTCTTCTCATATGTTGGCAATTAGTTTAACGTTATAGCTATAGTGTTATTACCAGCCTAGATTCATCTTAACTCTGGATCTATCAAGCGCTGAGAGGGATCAAATCTCTAGAGGTGCAAACCTCTTTTTTGAGTGCAAAACTTAAGGAAAGGTTTGCACCTCGAGAGATTTGATCCCTCTCAGCGCTTGATAGATCCAGAGTTAAGATGGATCTAGGCTGGTTTCAGTCGTGTGTGGCCAAGGAAAATCTATCGAAAATATGATTAATTTTATCAATAATATGTAACTATAGATAATATAAATATAATAATTTTATATATGCTAAATATGTCTGATATTTATCTGGTCATTTTAATTTTAAAATTTTCTTAGTTACCTCAGTTTTTTGAGATGATAAATATTTTTAATAAATTTAATGAAGAAATAATGTTTTTGAATGCAAAGTGACAATGTAATAGTGCTGAATGATAGAAAATGAAAATAATAAGAATGTATTCAATTACAAATAGTCTTCATTCTGATCAAATCTAAAATTATTATTTTTTTCTATTCTTATTGTCACCCTTGTTAGTTTTGTCATCTTTTCATATTGATTATATGAAAAGAACAATTGAAATAATAAACCATTTTAAATATTTAGCTTGAACTATTGTACTAAACATCATACATTGTCTCTCTTGCTCTTCAATATTAATAGGTTGATTTACTATAACATAAATATTAATGTACATTGTTAATAATTTTGTGTGCTTACACTGAAATCAATGCACAATATTAATCCAATCACTTTAAAATTAATGTACCATCAATGTACATCAAATCAGAAATCAACATCGGCACTAAAATAAATGCACCTAATGCAAACAATCAAATAAGATTACAAAACAACATCTACATTGAGATCAATGAATCTAATGCAGGTAATCAAATAAGATTAGAAATCAACATCTAAATTGAAATAAATGGATCTAGTGAAAGTAATAATATAGGATTAGAAACCAACATCTACACTAATATCAATGCATCTAGTGCAAGCAATCAAATAGGATTATAAAACACCATCTACTTCCCTATCTCCCCCATTGAACTGCATCTCTCTTTCCCTCCATCTCTCCACTTTCTCACATCCTCCCTCTTCCTTCCTCTCTATCCATTTATTTCCCACATATATATCTCCCTCTCTCTTCACCCTCCAACTATGTTACTCTCTCTCTCTCAACATCTACACTAAAATCAATGCATATAGTGCAAGAAAAATAGGATTATAAATCACCATCCACACTGAAATCAATGCATCAAGTGCAAGAAATCATCTTCCCTCTCTCCCGCCTCCAACTACATCTATCTTTCCCTCCATCTCTCCTCCTCTACACTGAAATCAACATCTACACTGAAATTAATGCATCTAGTGCAAGCAATAAAATAGGATTATAAATCACCATCTAATTCCCTATCTCCCCCCTCGAACTACATCTCTCTTTCCCTCCATCTCTCCACTCTCTCACATCCTCCCTCTTCCTTCCTCTCTCTCCATTTCTTTCCCACATATATATCTCCCTCTCTCTTCACCCTCCAACTATGTTACTATATACCTCCCTCTCTCCTTCGCTCCATATCTCCATCTTTATCTCTTTATCTCACCCCAAAAAATATACACACTCTCTCCATATCTCCCTTGTCACTTCATCTCTCTCTCCACTTCTCACTCTCCATGTAATCTTTCTTCCCTCCCCCTCTCTCCCTCCAACTCCATATCTCCATCCTTCCGTCTCCCTCCCTCTCTCCTCCTCTCTCTCCCCTCTCTCTCTCTCTCTCTTTCTTTGCCCTCCAATTTTCTCTCTTCTCCCATAACTCTCTTCCTCTCTCTCATGTCCTCTCTCTTGTCCTTCCTCTCTTACCTTCCTCTATCTTTTCCTCTCTCTCTCTCTTTGCAATCCAATTATCTCTCTCTCTCTCTCTCTCTCTCTCTCTCTCTCTCTCTCTCTTTGCCTTCCAATCCTCTTTCCTCCCCCAACACACACACACACACACTCTCTCTCTCTCTCAACATCTACACTAAAATCAATGCATATAGTGCAAGGAAAATAGGATTATAAATCACCATTCACGCTGAAATCAATGCATCGAGTGCAAGAAATCATCTTCCCTCTCTCCCTCCTCCAACTACATCTCTCTTTCCCTCCATATCTCCTCCTCTACACTGAAATCAAAATATACACTGAAATTAATGCATCTAGTGCAAGCATTCAAATAGGATTATAAATCACCATCTAATTCCCTATCTCCCCCCTCGAACTACGTCTCTCTTTCCCTCCATCTCTCCACTCTCTCACATCCTCCCTCTTCCTTCCTCTCTCTCCATTTCTTTCCCACATATATATCTCCCTCTCTCTTCACCCTCCAACTATGTTACTATATACCTCCCTCTCTCCTTCTCTCCATATCTCCTTATTTATCTCTTTATCTCACCCCAAAAAATATACACACTCTCTCCATATCTCCCTTGTCACTTCATCTCTCTCTCCACTTCTCACTCTCCATGTAATCTGTCTTCCCTCCCCCTCTCCCCCTACAACTCCATCTCTCCATCCTTCCATCTCCCTCCCTCTCTCCTCCTCTCTCTCCTTCTTCCTCTCTCTCCCCTCTCTCTCTCTCTCTCTTTCTTTGCCCTCCACTTTTCTCTCTTCTCCCATAACTCTCTTCCTCTCTCTCATGTCCTCTCTCTTGTCCTTCCTCTCCTACCTTCCTCTATATTTTATTCTCTCTCTCTCTTTGCAATCCAATTATCTCTCTCTCTCTCTCTCTCTCTCTCTCTCTTTGCCTTCCAATCCTCTCTCCTCCCCCAACACACACACACACATAATCTCTCTCTCTCTCAACATCTACACTAAAATCAATGCATATAGTGCAAGAAAAATAGGATTAGAAATCACCATTCACACTAAAATCAATGCATCGAGTGCAAGAAATCATCTTCCCTCTCTCCCCCCTCCAACTAAATCTCTCTTTCCCTCCATCTCTCCTCCTTTACACTGAAATCAACATCTACACTGAAATTAATGCATATAGTGCAAGCATTCAAATAGGATTATAAATCACCATCTAATTCCCTATCTCCCCCCTCGAACTACGTCTCTCTTTCCCTCCATCTCTCCACTCTCTCACATCCTCCCTCTTCCTTCCTCTCTCTCCATTTCTTTCCCACATATATATCTCCCTCTCTTTTCACCCTCCAACTATGTTACTATATCCCTCCCTCTCTCCTTCTCTCCATATCTCCTTCTTTATCTCTTTATCTCACCCCAAAAAATATACACACTCTCTCCATATCTCCCTTGTCACTTCATCTCTCTCTCCACTTCTCACTCTCCATGTAATCCTTCTTCCCTCCCTATCTCCCCCTCCAAATCCATCTCTCCGTCCTTCCATCTCCCTCCCTCTCTCCTCCTCTCTCTCCTTCTTCCTCTCTCTCCCCTCTCTCTCTCTCTCTCTTTCTTTGCCCTCCACTTTTCTCTCTTCTCCCATAACTCTCTTCCTCTCTCTCATGTCCTCTCTCTTGTCCTTCCTCTCCTAACTTCCTCTATAATTTCCCGTCTCTCTCTCTTTGCAATCCAATTATCTCTCTCTCTCTCTCTCTCTCTCTCTCTCTCTTTTCCTTCCAATCCTCTTTCCTCCCCTAACACTCACACACACTCTCTCTCTCTCTCAGCGTGTACACTAAAATCAATGCATATAGTGCAAGAAAAATAGGATTATAAATCACCATCCACATTGAAATCAATGCATCAAGTGCAAGAAATATCTTCCCTCTCTCCCCCCTCCAAATCCATCTCTCTTTCCCTCCCTCTCTCCACTCTCTCACATCCTCTCTCTCTTCCTTCCCCTCTATCCCTTTATCTCCCACATCTATCTCTCTCTATATCTCCCTCTCTCTCCCTCTCTTCACACTCCAAATATGTTACTATATCCCTCCCTCTCTCATTCTCCCCCCATTCCCTCCATCTCTCCTTATTTGTCTCTTTATCTCACCCCCAAACATACACATACTCCTTTATTTCTCCCTTGTCACTCCCTCTCTCTCTCCACTTCTTGCCCCCTATGTAAATACATTACTCTGGATCCAGAGTTTGATATTATCTGTATTTACACTGAAATCAATGCATCTAGTGCAAGTAAGAAAATAAGATTAGAAACCAACATCTACACTGATATCAATGCATCTAGTGTAAGAAATCAAATAGGATTAGAAATCATCATATTAATGTACATTGTAAATAATTTTGTGTGCTTACACTGAAATCAATGAACAATATTAATCTAGTCACTTTAAAATTAATGACCATCAATGTACATCCAATTACATCAAATTAGAAATCAACGTCAACACTGAAATCAGTGCACCTAATGCAAAAAATCAAATAAGACTACAAAACAACATCTACACTGAGATCAATGCATCTGATGCAGCTAATCAAATAAGATTAGAAATCAACATCTATATTGAAATCAATGGATCTCTCTCTCTCTTTGCAATATAATTATCTATCTCCCCCCTTGAACTAAATCTCTCTTTCCCTCCCTCTCTCCACTCTCTCACATCCTCCCTCTTCCTTCCTCTTTCTCCATCTCTTTCCCACATATATATCTCCCTCTCTCTTCACCCTCCAACTATGTTACTCTCTCTCTCTCCCTCTCTCTCTCTCTCACTCAACATCTACACTAAGATCAATGCATATAGTGCAAGAAAAATAGGATTATAAATCACCATCCACACTGAAATTAATGCATCGAGTGCAACAAATCATCTTCCCTATCTCCCCCCTCCAACTACATCTCTCTTTCCCTCCATCTCTCCTCCTATACACTAAAATCAACATCTACACTGAAATCAATGCATCAAGTGCAAGCAATCAAATAGGATTATAAATCACCATCTACTTCCCTATCTCCCCCCTCGAACTACAAATCTCTTTCCCTCCATCTCTCCACTCTCTCACATCCTCCCTCTTCCTTCTTCTCTCTCCATTTATTTCTCACATATATATATCCCTCTCTCTTCACCCTCCAACTATGTTACTATATCCCTCCCTCTCTCCTTCTCTCCATATCTCCTTATTTATCTCTTTATCTCACCCAAAACATATACACACTCTCTCCATATCTCCCTTGTCATTTCATCTCTCTCTCCACTTCTCACTCTCTATGTATTCCTTCTTCCCCCCGTCTCTCCCCCTCCAATTCCATCTCTCCATCCTTCCATCTCTCCTTCTATCTCCCTCCCTTTCTCCTCCCCTCTCTCATCCTTCCTCTCTCTCCCACCCTCTCTCTCTTTCTTTCTTTGCCCTCCAATTTTCTCTCTTCGCCCATAACTATCTTCCTCTCTCTCATGTCCTCTCTCTTGTCTTTCCTCTCCTATCTTCCTCTATATTTTCCTCTCTCTCTCTCTCTCTCTCTCTCTCTCTCTCTCTCTTTGCCTTCCAATCCTCATTCCTCCCCCAACACACACACACACACTCTCTCTCTCAACATATACACTAAAATCAATGCATATAGTGCAAGAAAAATATGATTAGAAATCACCATCTACATTGAAATCAATGCATCGAGTGCAAGACATCATCTTCCCTCTCTCCCCCCTCTAACTCCATCTCTCTTTCCCTCCCTCTCTCCACTCTCTCACATCCTCTCTCTTTTACTTCCCCTCTATCCATTTCTCTCCCACATCTATCTCTCTCTATATCTCCCTCTCTCTCCCTCTCTTCACCCTCCAACTATGTTACTATATCCCTCCCTCTCTCATTCTCCCCCCATTCCCTCCATCTCTCCTTATTTTTATCTTTATCTCACCCCCAAACATACACATACTCCTCTACTTCTCCCTTGTCACTCCCTCTCTCTCTCCACTTCTCGCTCCCTATGTAAATACATTACTCTGGATCCAGAGTTTGATATTATCTATATTTACACTGAAATCAATGCATATAGTGCAAGTAAGAAAATAAGATTAGAAACCAACATCTACACTGATATCAATGCATCTAGTGGAAGAAATCAAATAGGATTAGAAATCACCATATCAAAAGTTTACATTATTCTTGATCTATCAAACTTTACATTAGAAATCACTGTCCACACTGAAATCAATGCATCAAGTGCAAGAAATAATCTTCCCTCTCTCCCCCCTCCAACTCCATCTCTCTTTCCCTCTCTCTCCACTCTCTCACATCCTCTCTCTCTTCCTTCCCTTGTATCCCTTTCTCTTCCACATATATCTCTCTCTCTATATCCCTCTCTCTCCCTGTCTTCACCCTCCAACTATGTTACTATATCCCTGCCTCTCTCCTTCTTCCCCCATTCCCTCCATCTCTCCTTATTTTTCTCTTTATCTCACCCCCAAACATACACATACTCTCTCTATTTCTCCCTTACCACTCCCTCTCTCTCTTCACTTCTCGCTCTCTCTATGTATTTCTTCTTCCCTCCCTATCTCACCCTCCAACTCCATCTCTATATCCCTCCCTCTCTCCTCTTATCTCCCTCCCTCTCTCCTCCTCTCTCTCCTCCTTCCTCTCTTTCCCTTCCTCTCCTACCTCCCTCTCTCTTCCCCCAACTCTCTTCTCTCTTCCTCTCTCTCTTTTCCCTACAATATAAAATGGAAGAGAAATAGAAAAATATGGTATTTGGCCCATTGTGTTAAATTTATATATGTAGGGAGAGAAGTGATTTTTCATTAGGGCCGACATTAGATTAATTATATTAAATTTAAAATGTTAAATATTAAACATTATTTTTACATTTACGTTTACATGTTTATTGTTACGTGAGATAGGCAATGCATATAGTGTACTTTAATTTGGCCCATGGTATTTAGCTGAGGATTCACCTAAATAAAACCACTTTTTGAGTGTTCCTAAATATAAATAGGATTATGGAGTAAATATAAAAAGATGTTTTATTTATTTACCATACCTATGGTTTATTTATATTCTATTTATTTACCATACCTCTTTTATAAATATGGTATTTGGCCCATGGTATTCAACCCATGGTATCAAAGTGGTACATTTCTATACACTCAGATATATCAAAGTTTACATTAATTAAATTTAATAATATTAATATTATAATATAATAATGTGAACATTAGAATTAATACTAAATAGGATTATGGAGTAAATATAAAAATCATTTTTATTTATTTACCATATATATGGTTTATTTATATTTTTTTTATTTACCATACCTCTTTTATAAATATGGTATTTGGCCCATGGTATTAAAGTGGTAAATATATCAATTACATTACTCACATGACATCTAGACATCTATATACACCCCGACATATCAAAAGTTTACATTACACACATTACATCTACACATATCTATATATTGGGCCGGACATATCAAAATTTTACATTACACACATTACATCTACACATCTCTATATATTGGGCCCGACATATCAAAAGTTTACATTACACACGTTACATCTACACATCCCTATATACTGGGCTGTAGAGCGCCTCTTGGTGAAATTAGTGGTAAGTGATAGGTTAGTTTAAAAATTAGCATAAGTTAGTAGGTGTAATGTTAATTTAATTTGAATAGGTATAATGTTAGTTTAATTTTATATTAATTAGGATAGTTTTTATTTTATTGGAATAATAAATTAATAAATTTTCGTTTAATATAGTATATAATATATTGTTAGATTAATTTTAGTTTAATAATTAATTTAATATTTAAATATTTAAATTAATTAATTTTAAATTAATTAAATTAATTAATATTTAAAATATAATTAATTAAATTAAATTTATTATTAATTAGATTAATTTGTTCATAAATAGTTAATTATATTTGTTAGTTAGTTTAATATTCATTAATAAATAGGTTATTAATTAGTTTAGTCTATAATCAAGAATTAAATTAGAATTAATTATTAATTAATTGTAGGCTAATTTAAGATTAGATTTTTAATTAAAATTCTAATATTTTTTTAGCCCAACAACAGAATTTCCAGATTTATTTCAGATTTGACTTATCAACTTAGGAGGCTCATAGATTGAGCTTTACTTGGCCAAATGAGGCCCAGGACGGCTCATTGGAAAGAGAAAATTAAGGAGAACATTTCTGAGGAGGTTTCACTAACATATTTTCTCATTTATTGGGTCAAAAATCAGGCAGAAGATCAAGCTCTAAATTTCTAAAATAAAATCAATTTTCTAAGTTTTGTTTTCTTCATTTTCATTTGCCCAGCCTCTTCTAATTGCAGATTCATGCATCAATAATATCCTTGGTTAATTAAAATCATTATGAGAATCAATAAGAAGCTCAATTTTCCTTTTTGTTTATTTATTTAAATAGAATTTGATTGGATTTGTTTTAATGTTAGAGATAACATTTTGATTTTATTGTTGCATATTAATTCATTTTAATTTCTTTTTTGCAAGAAAAACAGTAGAAGGGATATGGAGAAAAGATCTCAATCAATGAGAAGACTCCAACAATTAAAGACTATAATTTTTGAGAAATTAAAATGGGATTGGGTAGATTTTTCTTCAACAAATTCTCTTCTCAAAATACTTTTGGAAAGATTATAAATGGCAGATCGCAAAATGTAAAAGGGTTGCTCTCCTCTGCAATTCTAGACTTCTAAAAGCATTTCTGTTATAGGAATTTATAGTTGTAGATGGAGAGGAGAGAAAATTTCAGATCTGAACATTAATGAGGGTTTTTCCTTTATATCTTGAATTATGCATGATGGGCAGAGTTTGCATTTCTACAACTTTAGTTTTGAAAGAAGAAATTCAAGTAATGTAAAGTACTATTAGAGACCAGTATCAGAGAAGTAGATTCAATTAACTGGTATTTCTGGCATTTCTGTATCAAATACCAGTTTCATTTTTATGTTAATAAAATTGTTGTTTCATTTTATTCATGTTTTGGCACTTCTGCTGATATGGATAATTTGTCTCAAATTGTTATGTATCTCTGCTCTTATGAATTAAAATTTGATTTCTAAGTAACCATTACTTAGAAATCTATCGTATAAAACTGATTTATTAAATAGTAATGTGTTGTGAATTTATTCCACATATTATTGTTTAATTATTGGTTTGACTGATTTGATAATCGACATCATTCTTGTGAATTTCTTCTGGAGTGTTGTTGATTTATTATTTCAGTCAAATGGTCTCTATAGAATATGTTTTGGTACTCACAAATGTGAGATAATTGAATTTATTCGTTAGTTTAATATTAATTTAGAGCCAGACATATTTTAAATCCTCATTATTTAATTATCTTGCTCTTAATTGGGTTAGATTTATATCTACCTAATTGATATAGGATTTAGATTAGTTTCTTTTGCTTGCGTTATAGAATAAGTTTTCATTTAGATTAAGTTCTACATTCTTTTAAGTCCTCCTCTCGAAGAGGAAAAATCTTAGTTGTGGTTTGGCTGAACCCAAATCAGCTTAAGGGTCATTCTCTTGCCTGATCAACAAGAAGAATTGATCTAATATCCATGTCTATTGGTAGTTAACGATACATCGTAAACCAATAGCTATAGGGAAAAGGTAACTGGACCTAGTTAAACTAGTCAGAAGAACTATCATAAATGGAAAAGGAGCTATACTAAGGTCCGGACTGGGTGGTTATCCCTTAATGTTGTTGCAGTGATTTTTTAGGCTTCAACACCTCTTGGGAGAGGTTCTTCCTGGATCTGAAAAGTGATGAGAGAAAAATTATCCTCTCCATAATTATGATCTTTCTCTTTCTGATAGTTGGAACTCACGGGCTAAGCCAAATATCATGCTTTGATACCACTGTAGTATCCCCAAAGGGAAAACTCAGCAATGCATGCACTAAAAATGCTATTTTCGGGACAATATGTGAAAAAAGTGAGAATTATCCCATAAAATGTGTTAAGAAACACATAGCCATAAATTACATGTAAATCAGCAAGAAATCTGATCCATTACATCAGCCAAAAGTGGGGAAAAGAAGCAATTTATGCCATAAAAACATTATATTCAGAAAATTGTGTTATATTAGGGGAAAATAACACTGGGGTCCCTTAGATTATGTAATTTGGGACTCACACCCAAAACATGTTCCAAAAAAAATCACTTTTTCATATTTAAACAGATCTCCTGGTCCCGGTATGGCTTAAAAAGGCTGAAATCCCATGACTTAACTAAACAGAAAGTTTTTGAAGCATGCACAATGTCATTTTAAGAGAGTTTCTAATAAAATATGCTAAAAATATCATATCAGGATTTTTATTTCTCAAACATGAAGAAAAATGGAGATCTAGCTCCTTTTACACCTCTAAAAGATCACCCAGCAAGGGTTTCATGAAGGCACAAGTACAAGATGCATAGGTCTGCAGATCTAGATCTGAAATAACACAGTCTACTGAAACACTATATATAAATGGTTTTATAATACAAAAATGAAGGAGGATCCTTCTTACAAGTCTTTCTGGGAGGAGGGTTGGCCCTTTCCCTGAGAAAGAAAGACAAGATTGAGGGGATTGACCCTCTCACTGCAACACCGCAAAGAATGACGCAGTTCCTGCAAGGGAATACACTGTAGGAGATGTAAAATAAATTGGCCACATGCAAATATCTGAAAATCAGCTCAAATATTTCCTTACTGACCACCCAGAGAAAGGAAGGCTTCCTTCTCTGAAACACAAGCTCTAGAAGGGGTGTTGTGAACCCTCACTGCAACACCCTGCAACAAAACATTATACTGCTACAGAAATACTGTTGTAGCTGAAGAGGATGCTTGGCCTCAAGCCTGGATGTGAGGAAAATTAGTACAATCTCCTTCAAGAGTCTTCTCAATAAAGGAGAAGGATTCCTAAACAGGAAATCCTTGTGCTAAGCAACACAACAACTCTATTAAACAAGAAGAGGATGCAGAAAATTCTAAGCAGAAAAATCAAATATCATTACAAAGATGTCTTGTTATGGCTGCCTTTCCCTCATTTTATACATGTGTGAGCCTTCTTGCCTTAGGCCCCACTCAATTAGGGTTTCCTCCACCAAGGAATCTTCCTCCCACTATCTCTGCATTGTCTTACAATATGATCTCCACCTCCTATCCCAGCACTGTTGACTTGGTCAAACTTGACCTTGTCCACATGCAAAAGTCCTTGTTCACACATGAAGGTGTGAAATCTAGCCTTTATGTTGATCCCTTTTCACATAGATTTTTACTATGCATGGGCCTCCTTAACCATTTATTCATCTCCTAAGTGAAATCAACAAAATTTTATATTCCAATTTGCTGCATGCAAATTTTGGAATATTACACTCAGATGTGTTGGAAGACACCCTAACTCACCCACCTATATATGATATCAAACTGATTGCAAGAGGTATTTTAAGGACATAGGTTTATTTTCATATAAGGCCTAGGGTTTACATACCTAGGGTTTTAACACTTAAATCCATAGAGACAAAAACCAATTTGGAAACTTGATTGGAGACAAGGAGAGGGCGTCACTTACCAATTCTTGGCCTTTTCACAAACCCTGGAGGCAGCTCAGAGAATGAAAAATTGATTAAGGGAAAGGTTTTTTGACCTTTGCACTGTTCTGGCGTTTGCACAATGCCTCTTCCCGTGTTGTCGGGTCAGGCTGTTTGCACAGCGCTGGTAGGGTCTGCACGGTAGTTAGCGTAGTGCCAGCAAGGTGGGAAGCGGCTACACACCTTCTGGGCAAATCAGGTGGTCAATTTGCGCAGCGCCCAGGTGTTTTGTGCAGGAGTGTCGGGTGAAGTGCTGGGCCTATGTGTCCTGGGTGAGTCGGGCCTGCGTTTGTGCAATGCCAAGGGTTAGCGTAGTGTCGGGAGTCATTTGCGCAGTGCCTCATAAATCTGAACGGGAGAAAGGTGTGTTTGTATAGCACAACCTCTTGTTTGCGTAGCACCTTTGATTTGCACAGCGTTTGGAAACTTGACCAAAAATGACCAGAAAACCTTTGTTTTTATTCCTTAAGCATTTTTCCTCTCTTCCAAGGGCTAAAATGAATTTGAAGTGGAACAAAAAAGCATATTTATACGTCTTTTTGAAAAACAATCTCATGATCAAACTCACTTTTCTAATGTTTGTTTCCTCTCTTGATTTTTCACTGACTTTTTGGTCTTTTTGTCCTATAGGTGTGCATATTTTATGCCTTTGATTGCTTGGTGGATGAGACTGAAGAGAAGAATTTGATTGCCTTTTAACTAACATTATGTCATGTTTTCACTTTGAAGCAGTGAAAACCTCTTGGCATGAAAACCCTAGCAGTAGGTATCAACAGCTCCTTTAGTCTTTATATGTGCCAACATTATGAGATACATTAGGTTTGTTTGATCTTGTCTATCTTCCTGTAGGTAGCCATATTTGATAGTCCTGTAGAAGTGTCACTCATGGCTAACTATATTTTGCAGAATATACTTTTGATAAGGAAACCCTTGTTGGAGGCTTCTCTGCTTTGTTTTTGACCAATTACATGTTTGTTCCTTTGACCATTTTGACCGTGATATATCTCTGGTGGGAAAAGTTAGCAATTTAAACCATTTTGTGTCTCCCCTTGGCCACTTATGTTTTTACAGGTGCCTACAAAACATTTTCTTTTGTCACTGTCTCTTCTATTGGAGTTTAACATCTCTTTTCTTCAACAGTGAACCTATGCTTAGCATGATTTCCTCGTTGGGCATTTCACCTCATGCTTGCCTTTCTTTTGATCATTTTTTGAAGATCCTCTGACTGCATTTGGAAACTCAACCTCTTATAATGATACCCTTTACCACTTTCTTCCTTTGGTGCAGTGAAGTAATGCTTCTTTGACAAACCATAGAGGGTACCTTAGATGTCCTTTGAATGCCAGCTGCTTGTTTATGAAGGAGGAATTATTATCTTCACTTGACCTTTTAGATCCATCTTCCCAAACTCTTAGGTTTTAGGGCTGTTTAGAGAAAATTAAACGGTGGTGTCTTCTAAGTTCTCTATAGCCCTTTCAAGGTCATCTATTTCTATTTAGTTCACCTCATATTTTTTCTTTATTCAATCATGATTTTTGAAAATCTTCAATGTGTACTTAGTGGTGTTGTTGTGCCTTCTGTCTTTGTGGTCCTTGTGATGGCTTCTTGCTTTGGCAACATAGTTTTTCAACTAATCATAAAAACCTTGATTTTTACTGTACAAAGGCTTTGTTGTCTTTCATTTTCATGGAGGCCTTCTTGTGATGATTTCACCCTATTACCTTACCTCTTGCTAGGCTAATGGCCATCTTGAACTTTTTGAATAAATGTGAGCAAGGGTATTTGTCCCTTGTAGAATTTGTGCTTTAGACTAAGGAGGCCTTTCTTGAATGACCCTTTGATAAGTTTTGGACAAAGTCATTTGTCCCTTTTCTTCTTTGAATGTAGTCTCTTTACACAAGAAAAATAGAGATTTTTAGGACACCAAAACCACCCTATGACCTATGAAACCCTAGGTGACCTAGTGGAAGGTTCCTTGGACTTTGATTTGGAATAAAAACATAGACTTTGGAACCTTTAGGGTAAAACAGAGTTTTTATAGACTGATATATTGAAGATCCAAAATCCAATGTACTTGGTTTATCTAAAGATCCTACAGAGACAATTTTGAGACCATCAATGCTTGAGGCATTTATGGAGAAGTAGGAGAAATGACTATTTGGTGATGCTAGGTAGCTGTGGAGGGGTTTAGGCTAAACAAAAAAATAGTGTATGAGGTCAGAGGTGACACAAAAAATACAAAATGACTGACATGAGCCCATGATGGGTGTTCCGGGGTGGGTGAGCTGAGCTTGACATGATGGAATGATGAAATAGTGAAAAAATTATCTTAAGGATGATGAAGACAGTGAGATTTCTAGAACTCACAATGTTCATGAACTTTGTTTCTAGAAATATAGGGTAAAAATTTAGTCATTTACAAAGGAAAAAATTACTGATGACTAACAGTGGCTCCACTTGGAGAGTGCAGCTCCTTTTCAGGAGGTGTCAAGAACTTTCAGATCTCCGTCTTAATGGAGACCAATGCCTCATCCATTGGGCATATTTTTACCTCATTTCTCTTGCTGATGCTTGCTGTAAAGTTATGATCTTAATATATTTTAAAAACATGATCAAATCATCTTCATCTCTACCTACCCAATCTACTTGCCTAACATTTTTTCTTCCTTGGGTGCATTTGGACTAGCCAACCCTTGCCATTTTATTCTTTTGAAAGAAAAACAAACTATCTACTTCTACCTTATTTCCTCAAAAGTCCAGATTATACTAATGGACTTTTTATTCCCTAACTAGACTATTCAACTATCAAAATTAAACTATTTGACAGGATTCATTCACTAAGCCATAAACATGAAATTGAAAATATGGTTTAAATTAGGATTAGAAATTCCGACTTACCATTGGTTTGCAGCATAAGAACAAGCTGCACACAAATGTTATTTTTGTACAAAATAAGACTAGAAAAATCAGGGTTATGATACATTTTTTGCTATTCATTCCCATTTTTCTCCTTGGTTTTGTTTTAAGCATGTGGAACCAATATCCTTCTTCCCTAATCTATATTTTGACAAGTCAAGTTTGCATAATTTGACTAACTATATTTCAATAACTTATCAACAATAAATTTAAAACATGTTTCATCCATGATTAGGCTATATGAATGAAACAAGAATTTCTTTTTTGAACTAGTAGTGGCATTTAAGGTTGCTCACTTTCAGTAGTACTATTTTTTGGGTATGGAGCTTTACCTCTTTTCAAATCTTCCCACTTTTCTACTTTTTATGTTTTTGTGTTTTTCTCTTTATAACCTTCTTTTAAACAATCGTATATACAATGAAGGAGAAATTCAAAATAAAATTTTAATAGCTATGGTATTTGATGCCCTGTCATCAATAGGAACACCCAACAACTCTTTTTCCTTCAGCCCTTCTAGATAGAAAACATGGCTACCTATTTTTGAGGGCATGATGCAATATTTCTCCCAAAAATCTTCAAACAAGCTATTTTTTCCTTTATATCTCTTCTTTTAGTTTTGTTTCCAAGCTCTTCTTTTGTAAAAGAAATTCCTTAGGTGAAAAAAGCATTCTTCATCAGCTTCCAAATAGATGATGATATCATCAATGTATATTATAGTGAAGAAGTTGACAACAGGTGCCTTAACTCTTTGGAAGGTGGCTTTAGTACTTCTCATCCCAGGTAAAATTTGGTCAAACATGTATTCATTCCAAGGAATTTTGAAAATGTCTTTGTGTTTATTGATTTGAAGTGGTATCATCTCATGATAACCTGAAACACTACCAAGCAAGGTCACTTTGTTAGAAAATCCTACCTTTGGCATAGGAATATTTATCTCGGGAAGAGGGCATTTGCATTTCATGGAAGCTTTTCCTAGGTACCTAAAGTCTATAGACATCCTGCATCCTTTCATTTTGTTTGTCAATGATACAATTTTCTCAAGGTTTTCATCGTTTTTCTTGAAATAAGACCCCTTAGGAACAATCTCTATGTCATGAGGTTTTAAGCTTTTACTTCTATATACAAGAGAATCCTGAAACTTCTTGCATAACCTTATGTATTTTAGTTTTGTGTGTAATGACAAGGTTCTAGACAACTTAAAATTTTTGGCCTTCTTAGGCTACCTACATTATATTCCTCTATATTTGCTTCAGCAGACATCCCTTTAGGATTCATAGCAACATCTGCGAGAGTCAAAAGCTCTTTTGGAGGGACAAGTATTTTTGATAATGAGGTATCTGTATAAGGTAAAAACATCAGACACTTTTGACTCAGATTTTGAAAATTTTCTATTATGTGAGAATATTTCAATACCTTGGGATTTGCAAAAGGAAACAGTTATGTTTCTGAGATTTGTCCTCCCTTTGAGCAACCTGATTCATATTCCAAACTAACTTTTGGTTTTGATTTTTTATTTTCAATTTGTAGAAAGTCAAGTCTAATTTTATCATTATATGGTTGTTCAGGGCTACTAGAATCTTGACTATGGAGCTCTCCATGAAGAGTTTGGTTTGACTATTTTAATATGTCTTCATGTGTTTCAACTTCATATACCTTCTCATCAATGTCTTCCTCATTACATAAGATGAAAGAATAAAGATCTAAATGAATAGAATAAAGAGGAGTATTGTCTGGTATTTCTTAACCACTAACCATATATTTCATGTGTGACTCGTAGTATAATCTCCTGGTTTGGTTAAAAACAAGGATGGTAGCATAGGACATATCTAGTTGAAGGTTCCCCTGAAGCTTGGCTCCCCAAGATCTGGATAAAAGCATGCCATACTTGGGAGGAATATCTTTCACTACTATGTCCATGACCAGATTCTTAGTAGGTACTTGTGCCAGGTTGACACAAAGATCCTTGATCAGGCCCAAACACTTGACCCTACTTGAATCTAAGGAGTACAGGTCCTTGTAAGGTTTAGTTATTTCTAGGCCTAGTCTATCCATCACGACTTTTGGCATGAGATTGCGGGAGACACCATAATCAAGCATGGCATTATGTAAGATTTTTTCATGTATGTTTAAACTGACATAGAAAGGGGGAATGGCTCCTTCTTGATATTTTTCTTCTATCTTGGGTCCAAAAAAAAGCTCAGGTGTGTCATCAGCCAAGTGTAAAGTGTCAGCATCATTTCCCATGTTTATAACTTTCAAAACTTGAGACTTGTATGTGCCTTGGGTAATCAGTTCAGTGAGAGGCATGGCAATCTTAATTTTGGCAATATCTCCCTCAGAACTGAAAGGTATTTGTGTTCTAGAAAAAATTATATCAGCTTTCTCAGGCATAACCTTTTCCACTGCTTTAGTTTGATGAATCTGTAATAGATCTGACAAGAAAATGTGTAAAAATGGAGAATATGCCCAAGAAATAACACCATTGAAGATAAAACTTCAGATCTTCACTAATATCAAAACCCTTAAGGTAGGGCAACACCATACATTCAATCCTTAAGGAAGGAGATCACTCCACAAGCCATATTATTTCCCATACAATAATCCTTGACATCTCTCAATGGAGAGTCTCTAGCCTCTATATAGGTTTCATACATGCAATACCATGGGTAGTTACCATGGGTCTCTCAATACCATACATCCAATACAAAGGGCTTACCAGTTTATTCCCTAGCTACATGTGGTCCCTTACATAATGTGGATTAACCACTTTATTTATTAACTATGACCCCTTTATTTATCATTCTTATGTTATTACATCATATTATTCCCTTGGGTACCTCCCTTTGTACCCTATATTATCCCCCCTAGGTATACTACATTACACTCCCCTTAAACATGTTTAGTCCCGGAAACATGAGAAGAACACAAATAATAAGATCTACTCAAAAGAGTATTCCACTGGTACCATTCACATGCATCTAGCCATCCAAGAGAAAGGTGAACACTTGATCTAGTTAGTGCCTCGCTCGCTTGAGATGGAAGCAGGTTCTAGTGGTTCTTCTGTGTTGATGTGTTGTCAGTGGATCGTCTCACCTCTCTATGTGTCATCCAAGGGTTGTTGTGCTTGTTTCTAATTCGTTGCCACTTTGCTAGTTGTTTTCTTGCTAGGTGATGTGGGTGGTGATATGTTGAAGCTTTAACTGATGTAATATCTTTCATTAATTCCTTGATTATTGGTGATGGAGTGATGTCCGGTTCTTTTGTTGGTACTTTCTTTGATGTCTGTGTTTGGCTATCTACCATCAAAATCTCATCATCTGATGTGTCTGTCTCATTAGATATTTGTGCTTCTGCCTCCCCAGTCTCTGCATGGTTCCTCATGAAAATATTGTACAATGTAATTTTCTTCTTTTTATACCAAAGTTTAATGAATTTCTTTTGCACATTAAAATTGACAGTACCAATGGATTTCATCCAAGGGTGTCCCAAAACAACATCCACAACATCCGTATCTGAAGCATAAAAATCAGAATGAAACACATACTTATCCATAGAAATATTCAAATCTTTATAAATTTTAACATCTTCATTATCAACCTGTGTGTTTTCAATATGCTTTACTGGAACTTGCAATTTTTTTGCCAAATTCACATCGATACAATTATGCTTGCAACTAGGAATGATAGACACAATGATGTTCTCTTTATGAATACTTCCATGAACCTGTAATATGGAAATATTAGTAGAAAATAAGTCTTTATGGCTCTTAATATCCTTCTTTCCGACTTAAGACCACTTGTCCAAAAGGACTTTTTCAAGTTTTTTCTCGGGAAGTTTCCTCACTGAGCTGTCAAGTGAGGTCCACCATTTATTTGGCTCATCTTTCATATGAAGCCCTATGGAGCATATCCAAAATTTTCGGTATTGAGCCTTGTGATATTGTAAAAAATATTCAATAGTAGGGCCATCATCTTTTCCTGTAAACTTCATCTTGCGAGAACCTCTAAAACAAAGTAAGGGTTTTAAAAAAAATCACTTACTTTGGAAAAAATTTAAAATGGACATTACTTGGTCAATATAACTCAGAATCTTTAATATAGCCTGTTTTCTGAAATGGAATAGTCATTCTGCATCTATCTAGGTTGCTGAAATCCCAATCTAGGTACTCTGAAAACACAGATCTACGCTGCAATAGTCCCGCCGTCACAAAATTTCTGAAAAAACGACTGATTTTAAATCAGTGATAACTCCATCATCCGGACTCCAATTTGACCAATTTTTTTTTTGAAATTGGGTGATTTTTCAAGAGGATATTAGATATATAATTTTTTTTCTGAAATTTTTCACCAAAACCTACAAAAAATGTTAGGAGAGCCGTCGTACACAAATTGTCGTCAGAAACATTTCTGCAACACAGCTGAATTTAAATTAGCGACATCACCCTCATCCGGACTTCGATTCGACTGTTTTTTTTTTTTTTTAAATTTAGTATTTTTGCATAAGGAAGCAAGATATGATATCTATTTCTGAAAATTTTGTGCCAAAAGTTTCATATCTGCTCTACAAACTCGCCACCCAAAAATTTCCTGCAAAAAAATGAAAAAACAAATCTCCAAACTTTGCCCAAGAAAGTGCTCTGATACCACTTGTAATAGATCTGACAAGAAAATGTATAAAAATGGATAATATGCCCAAGAAATAACACCATTGAAGATAAAACTTCAGATCTTCATTAATATCAAAACCCTTAAGGTAGGGCAACACCATACATTCACTCCTTAAGGAAGGAGATCACTCCACACGCCATATGCTTTCCCATACAATAATCCTTGACATCTCTCAATGGAGAGTATCTAGCCTCTATATAGGTTTCATACATGCAATACCATGGGTAGTTACCATGGGTCTCTCAATACCATACATCCAATACAAAGGGCTTACCACTTTATTCCCTAGCTACATGTGGTCCCTTACATAATGTGGGTTAACCACTTTATTTATTAACTATGGCCCCTTTATTTATCATTCTTATATTATTACATCATATTATTCCCTTGGGTACCTCCCTCTGTACCCTATATTATCCCCCCTAGGTATACTACATAATCTAGTTTGGGACTCTAGACAACAATATTTTTTCAAAGCCACTAGTTGTGGTACTAGGGCAACTTTGATCACTATTTGGTTGGCGGATTTTTTTTTTTTTTGGGTCAGCTTTCTTAAGCATAGTGTTTTTGTTTTCTGTCTTTTTGGAGGTGTTTTCAGGTGTCTTCCTAACAGCAGTATCTATTCGGCTTTTCTTGGGGGGGATCTAGGTTCTTTTTGCTCCTAAGGTCATATTGCCTATGTACTTCCATTATGGAATTTTAAAATCCCAAGCAGTAGTCTTCAGAATATTCATAGTTTGTGTCAGTTTGATATGAGGAAAAGAAAATTTGTTCTTCTTTGGTGAGAAAAACATCATCTTCATTATTAGAACCTATTAGGCTTATATGGCTTTCTTCAAGTTCCATAATTTCTCCTTCTTCATCTACATAGTTTTGTTGAAAGGGAGGTCTGATTTGTTGGTCATTTTTGCTTTGTTTGATTTGAGGAATGTCTCTTCTAAAGTTTTGAACTCTATTTTTGTTTTTGGAATTGCTTTGGTTTTCCCTAGGAGGTGTTCTTTCATTTAATTTTATTCTTTCTATGACTCTCTCCATTGTTCTCATTAGGCTGTCCATTTTGGTATCCGATGAGGAGGTTGAGGGTATGGTTTCATCTTTGTAGGTCACTCTCTTTTCCGATCTAATCCTAGCTCTTTTTTCAATCAAGTTGACCTCGAAACTAATAGCTTCCCTTTCCATTTCTTATAAATTTTTAGGGTCTCTTTCTCTCAATTGGAAATTCATGTCCGGGTCAAAGCCTTCAGGGAATTTTACTAATGCTAGGCTTCATGGGGGTTTCATGTGGGGTGGGAGGGCATTGTACACACTGTTAAACCTAGTGCAATAATCTTTCACACTTTCCCCTACATTCCTTTTAATATTGTTATACTCAAACATGATTTGGAGTGGATTTTTCTTGATTTCCCACTTTTTTATGAAAGTTTGGTAGAGGGAAGGAAGATCATGTATTGAATAAGGATTTAATGCTTTGAACCATTTTTTTGCCTCTCCTCCTAAACTTTGTGCAAAGATCCTAATTTTAATATTTTCTTCTTTTATCTCCATGTAATCAAAAGCATCATTGATCCTATCTACATGATGTTGGGCAGTGATGGTTTCAGCCCCTGTGAAATGAGGGATCTTGTACTGATAGTCATTTGGAAAAGGCACTAGGGGTTGAGGTAAGGCCAAGGGAGCATACCAAGCTACCATGATGGGAACTAATGGAGGGTTTACAGGTGGAAGGTTGGTGAAAGGAGATGTATGATGAAGCGGAGTTGTTTGCAAAGTGGTGGTATGAATGGGTGTAGTGGAACTACTTGGACTAGCAAACTGATTCTGAATATATTTGGTATGGAAAGAGTTAAAGTGATGGAGAAGTTGAAAGTCAGGTGGTGTAGAAGGAGAAGCTTCTCTATTGGAACTCTACTATAAATCTGTGGGTTCAAGGTCAGTCTGGTCAATATCAGTTTGTGACTTGGTTCTAAAAAGGTTCTTTGTATGGTGCAAGTTAAACTGAGGATCTTACAGGGTTGTAAGATGTTTAGGTACAGAGCTTTCTCTGTGAATGGTCCTAATAGTGGTTAAGTTTCCAGATCTATAAGTTTGCCACAAAATATTCTCTGGGTCATCAAATATGTTGGGAGGGTTTGGGTCCGGATGAGATCTGGTACTGATCCTATGTGAAGCCAGATTTCAAACTTAAAAATCAGAGAGGCAAAAAGTTTTTAGGATTTTTTTTCAAAGGCTAACCTCTCTTAGTGTTTGGTAAACTCCCACAGTATATAACTGGGTTCATAAACTTCTCAGGGTTGGCTTGACACAAATCCATGAAGTGAAATGATTACTACTAAGTAATAGGCCTACTGGAGTTTAGTGGAGTCGCTAGGTGGATATTTTTGTTGTTTTTAAGGATGTAGGTTTATGGTCCACCACCAATAACTGACAAAAAACCAATCTAGGGATGCTTTGGGGTTTTATAAGTTTTATGTTTATAGTTTTAAGGTTTGTAAGAGTGTGCTATGACTAAATTACCTTTTTTCTAAGATGTTGAAACAAACAGAATCTACTCTTGGCTACCCGTTGAGTTCTCTATGATTTAACAAAGGTTTCTGAAATCCTAAGGGATACTTAGTTTGTCACTGACTCAGAAGGTCCCACCATGATCGCTAGAATGTTAGGGTGGCGATGAGGTGGCAGATAAACCACCAAATAATATCATTCAAGGGTTTCTAAATATTTTTAAAGAATATTTAAGCATGGACTTACTCAGAAGGTCCCACCGTGATCGCCATAATGTTAGTGTCCCGTGATTTGGCAGATTGGTATACCAAATGACGGGGTAAAATGGAACTAGTCTTTGGAGTCCTAGGACCTAGCCTTCCTAGACTAAGAGAGGTATCTCTCTATTAGATGAAAAGGATGTGCTCTTGTTTTCTTTAGATGGTTGATTTTAGGCTAGTTGTTAAGTGTAGGTTTTTTTTTGTTTTGGTTGGGTAAGATGGTCAAGTGGAATAGGTGGAGTGAGAGGTTTTTAAATCATTGGGCTATGGATTCAATGAAAGTCATGAGTGTCTCAATGATGAATCATAGTATGTTGCAGGGCCAATCTAGCAAGGTTAATGGATCCTTAAGGTAATGTGTGAGGTGGGGTGGACATCAAGTTTGGGAAAAACAAGGTAGGGAAAAGGGCAGTGAAATATCTTTTGTCATTTACCTATGAACAAGGAGGTCTTAAATATGATTAGAAAAATATACTAAGCATGAGATAGGGAAAACCATTTACTCTATGATAATACTTTAAACCAATAAATATCCAAGATAAACATTCCAGTGAAACATAGAAAGCATAAGAGCTTCTAACTTTAGTAAATTCACCTTCAGAATTTGGGAAAACATACAAGATAGCACAATTACTTTAATAAAGCAAAGAGGGAACTCCTAAACATTGTTGATCAAGCTATAAATAACTCTAAGGCAAGTTGATAGGCATAGACAAAGGGCAAGATCGAAACAAGACCTCTTTGACTTAACCTGGGAAATAATACTTCAAGGAAAGGTTCAAAGATAGAGTTTAGACAGTCTCAAATAAGTAGGGCTTACCATGAATCATATTTGTTAACCAGCATATTAATCCATAATTGAAACAAACAAGCATGGATGGGCTTGAGGAGTAGTTAAGAATTCCTCAAACACACCTAGCAAAGGAAAACATCAAGGCCATAGAAAACATGAGGACTAAGGTGCTTCAAAGAGCATTTCTCAACCTATGCTTTTCTGTTCTATAGAAACTAAGAAGAATGAAACATAATGATAACAAGGAAATATAAGAAAATTAAGAAGACATCACCATTAACCAAGCTTAGGAATCCTGAAAACAAGCTTCTCCATCATCAATCCAAGCAAGACATTCATCAACTTCACAAAACCAATTTCTTCTCCAAGCTCCTAAAAACCATGTATTTCTCTCCAAGTTCATCAAAAGCCAACATTTACAATGAAGCCCTCATGCTCTATTTATCTGAGCAAGAGAGACAAAAAACCCTAAATATGGTAGGAAAATCTCAAATTCATCTATAAATGTCATTTATGGCCAAGAGACCATGCAAGGCCCAAGGCACATAATATCCTAAGAAATAAATTCCATAATAACTATTTGCACCTAATTTTAGAGTGTTTTTCCTCAAAAAACTCAAAAATATCATTTTGCAATAAATGAGTGTGTTTTGTTGACTTTTGGTCCAAAACACACTACACAACCCATTTGTGTAGCGCCACTTTCAGCAGAAAATATGGTCTTTTGTGATCAAGTTTGGGACCCCTTCCTGATGTCGAATTTCGCTCCATGATGGCTCATTGGAAATCCTGATGAGTATACATTCTAGAAATTCTTGTGCTTTTTTTATCCAACTCCTTGAACCCAGTCACAAATGAAAAAATCTCCATATTGTCATTTGTGTAGTGCCAAACCCAAAACAGTGGTAGAAAGGTGAAAAAAATGAGGGTTTTTGACCTTTTGAGGGGTCAAACCTACCCAAAATATTTTCAAATTTGGTGAGAAGAATGTGCAGGTTGAGAGAAATCCAAAAATTTCAAGGTCACCTCTTGGGGATACTCCATGTGTTTGCATAGCGCCAGTGGCGATGCGCAAATGAGCCTAAAAATCTCAAAAAACCAAAAATGTGCCAAATACTCTCAAAATTGGTGGAGAGCCTTCTTAAAGGATTTTGGATACCCATTGAGAAGCCTCAGCCAAAAATCCAAGGCTATCATTCTCTTTTTCCTCCTTTAGGTTTTGGACTTCAGGGAGGGCTTCCTTTAGTTTGGCACAAACAAGCTTGTGTTTCTTTGCTTAGTGCTTGGTCATTTTTTTCTGGAGAGAAAGGCCCCTTTTCACCTTCTAGAAGTGCTTTTGATCATTCTCGTAATATTGAATGACACGTTGTGCCATCTCTAAATCTCTCTCCCATTCCTTAATTTGTGCATCTTTGGTTAGGAGTAGCAATCTGGTGGTCATCTTCTTGTCCTCATTGTCACTGTCTAGATCAATGAATTGAGGCTCTTGAGTCATTTTCTTGACTCTCTTATTTCTCCTCACCTTACCCACTTTTTCTTTTCCCTTGCCAAGCCTTAGAATTGATGTAGGTGACAAGGCCCCTTGCCTTTTGGAGGCAGCAAAAACTGGTCTTGACCCACTTTGATATGTGCATGCAAG
Source organism: Pinus albicaulis (assembly GCA_034641835.2). Taxonomy (NCBI): domain Eukaryota; kingdom Viridiplantae; phylum Streptophyta; class Pinopsida; order Pinales; family Pinaceae; genus Pinus; species Pinus albicaulis. Next base: position 1,709,348,294 of record CM076575.1, on the reverse strand, counting down.
AGGTGTAATGGTAGTTTTGAAAGTACTTTCATCATGGCTGTGACCCTGGATGTTGTCACCTGATTTTTCATTTTTACTATGGTTTCCATGAGTCACCTCATGCCCCATTTTATCACTGCATTCTTGACCTTAAGCACCATCATCATCATTATCTTCCTCATTGCCTTCTATATGGTCACTTTGGTCTTTAAATTTATCATTAGCTTCTGCACTCTCCTCACTTTGACCTTGTTCCTCATTAGTGTCCTCCTCTTCATCATTCTCTATACTGTTGCTTTCATTATCATTATCACCAAGAGACTGATTAATGTCATGACATTCATGATAGCTTTTATGATTTTCATGACTATTCCTTTTGCTATCTATCTCCTCACTGAATGTCCTATCAGTGTTATTTCCTTGGTCACTGCTAGCCTCTTCAAACTATGTTTCAGCCTCATTATTTCCATATTCTTGTTCTTCTATTGCCTCTTTCTCACCCTTTGTTTCTTCATGTTCATTATCTTCATCCATATTGTCACTCTTTGCACTATGACTGTGCTCATTATCATGCTCATTCACATTTTCCTCTTGACTATCATGTTTATTTTCTTGTCGACTGTCATCCTCATCATTGTCTTCACTATCTTCTAGGTCCTCATTTTTTTCATCAGCACCACCTTTTTCTGTACTTGGGACTGACTCATTGGTATCATTACCATCACTTCCTTCCTCCAAATGTTCATTGTTTTTGTCTTCATGACTACCATGTTCATCTCCCTCTTCCTTGTCATCATTACCCTCCTACTCTTCTTCATTGGTCTTTGTCTCTGCCTCACTGATTCCATCATCTCCATTATCATCTCCTTGCTCATTATTTCCACTGTCATCCTCTTCATTTGATGCATCAATAGAAGGGGAAGGAGGGGGATTTTCTTGGGGTGAGGGTACTTGTGCAAATGAGGAAGGAAGATTTGATTTATGAAGAGGCTGTGGGTTTGTAAAGGCTTCATGGTTTATGAAAACATCCCAAGGTATACCATGCTACTCCAAATGATGTAAGACCATCATCTTGATCAGGGAATGGTGGAATAAGTTATGCATTTGTTGTGTTGGATTCCTCCTCCGGAAAACAGAAAACATCTTCATAATGCTCCTATAAAGATAATAGGGTAGGTTGAGGGCTTTAACTCCTGTGAAATGCATGAGGATTCTGAGATGATAGGTATAGAGCCTAGAGTACCTCCCCTCATAGGTGAAGTACTTCATGATAATCAACATCAAGGAGGCATATATGTGCTTGCGGTGTGAGAATGGGAAAATTGTTTTGTTGCCTCATCTATACCTTGTTTTGATGAAGGGCTCAAAGAAATACTTATCTAAATTTCCCTTTTTAAACCACTTTTCACCCACAGAAGGGATACCAGTGGCTTCAGATATGGCACCTGCTGAAATCTCAAACTTTACTCCTGCAAGGTCTGAATGTTTGTTGTGTAAATTGAGGATGAAGAGCATTGTAAGCTCAAGATGGCTCTTCACTTGTTTTACCTTCTCACAAAACTGAAAGCACCTTGTATTCTGAAAACATGACAAGATCCTAGGAGAGGAGGTGATGGCTATTATACTTTGGGGCTCCAGTCTATTCACTTTCCCTCCTTTATGCTTTGGCCTTGGAGGCCTTTGATCACCTTCACTACCACTATTGTTTTCAACTCCTGACATAGTGATAGGAGATATGGTTTTGAAATTTTTTTTAGGGTTTGGTGTAACAAGGTGAAACAATGATGATGAGGTCAATTTTGGCAAATGAGGGGTGTGGAGGTTAGGGTTTTTAGGTTTTGAATGGATTTAGAGCTTAAGGAAGCTCTTCTCTCAAATGTGTTGGCAGACACCCTAACTCACCCACCTTTATATGATATCAAACTGATTGCAAGAGGGATTTTAAGGACATAGGTTTATTTTCATATAGGACCTAGGGTTTTAACACTCAAAGCCATAGAGACCAAAACCAATTTGGAAACTTGATTGGAGACAAGGAGAGGGAATCACTTTCCAATTCTTGGCCTTTTCACAAACCCTGGAGGTAGCTCAGAGAATGAAAATTTGATTTAAGGCAAGGTTTTTTTACCTTTGCACTATTATGGCATTTGTATAGCACCTCTGCCCGTGCTATTGGGTCGGGTTGTTTGCACAGTGCCGACAGGGTCTGCACGCACTTTTTTAGGTCCATATATTACTAGTGTAGTCCCTTATTGTTGTTATTGTAACCCCCTTATTGTTATTATTGTACCCCTATAACCCCCATATTTTTATTATTGTGCCCTTAAATTATTATTGTTATGTCGGCTAGGATTACATTGTGGCCCCACTAGGATTACAATGTGGCCCATGGACTCCTATATATAGAAAGGAGGTTTTGTAATTTGTATCATCCAAGAATTGTTCATTCATGTAATGTATTGGAGGTTTCCCCCTCGAAGTGGCTTATTTCTAAGGCATTGATATCTCTTTTCTTCTATTTTTGGAGCTGGTTTCACAACATTTGGTATCAAAGCTTTGAGATTCTAGGGTTTCACTGCTCCAAAAAGGTCATCATGGGATTTTTACTATAACATTTTTTTCTACAAAGGTTCAGAATCTGAAATTTTTATAGTGCAAAGCCAAAAGCCTGAGGAACATCGTCGAAAAATTTCAAAGCTTGGTTCACAATATTTTCAGAAATATGATTTTTGCAAGTTAGGTCATTTTGCAGGCTCCTGAATTTAACCTAAAAAGGTCATCGTGGTATTTTTGTAATAACGTTTTTTCTAAAACGGTTCAGAAGCTGAAATTTTTAGAGTGTGAAGCCAAAATCATGAGGAACATCTTTGCAAAATTTCAGATATTGGTTCGCAATATTTTTGGAGATATGATCTGTGGAAGTTAGGGCTTTTTCAGGCTTCTAAATTTCATCTCAAAGAGGTGATCGTGGGAAAATCTTCATATCTCTCTCTCTGAGCATTGGATTGGAATGATGTAAAAAGTGGCTGCAATTACACGGACTGTAGTTTTTTTTCTATCAATGTCAGTGCCAGAGGAGTAAAAAGTGACACGTGGAAAGTCGTACAAGTTTGCTCTACTGAACCAGTCCAAAATTGGGTCATTGTGGGAGATTGGACATAATTTTGTCTTGAAGAATCCAAATTAGATTAGACTTGTGGCATTTGAAGGAAGCTTCAGAGGGCTACTACAGGGCTAAATTTAAGATATTTAGGATCCACAACTATAGAGATAACTCAATTTCAATATCGAGCTCCTCAAAAGCCAGTAAAAGGTGTGTATTTGTTTTTGCCGAATTGCATAAGTCTTGTTTGAAGAATCAAGTTGAATTGATTCCAAGGGCATATTTTAGAATAGATATTAGTATTGTATTCTAAAATGGCCCCTAAAAAGAATTCAACACCCATTAAGCCTTTATAAGGCTCTACGATGACTCATGAAGACAAAGAATGGCAACATGACATATCAAAATTACAAGAGCAAGTGCAACAAATTTCACTCTCGCAAAGAAAAACAAAACATGAAATGGAAGTTTTGAAGAAAGGTGTGGAAAATAAGATGGATGGTTTGAAGAAAGGCGTGGAAGCTAAGATGAATGGTTTTGAAGCTAAGATGGATGGCATGGAAGTGGGCATGGAAGCTAATATGGATGACATGGAAGCTAAGATCAATGAAAAAATGAAAGACAACATGGAAAACATGAAGAAGGATATAAAAGTAGACATCGAAGGTTTGGAAAATTTGATACAATAAATGTTTCCTAATGGTGAAAATATAGTAGAGGAAACTCATGATGAGAACAAAATAAATGTTAATCGTGATTTCATAAACTCTAATGTCAGAGGGAAGAACCACCATATTCCAAAAATGGATATGAGGAAGTTTGATGGAAATGATCCTGTAACATGGATACTATAGATGGAGCAATATTTTGATCTCAATAATGTGAAAAACACACAAAAGTTATGCATTGCAACTTTAAATTTAGAACAAAATACGTTTGTATGGTATCGATGGCTTTTCTCCCGTAAAAAAATTGTCACTTGGTCAATTTTTACGGAGGAAATGATAGCACATTATGAGGAGACAAAGAGCAACACCTTCATTAGCCAAATGATAAATCTCAAACAAAAGGGTTCAGTGGGGGAGCACATTGAGGACTTCCAAAATTGAATATAAGGGTATCTAATATTTCAGAGGAACACAAGATTGATCTCTTCATAGGTACTTTAAAGGATAACATCCAACATGAAGTTCACTTTTTGGAACCTGATTCATTGGAGAAGGCATTCAGGTTGGCCAGAAAAACTAAATGTAAAATTAGTCCGACAAGGAAGCCTACCACTCACTTCTATAAAGAGGTAAGTGTTTCTAATCCTAGATTTGCACAACCTACAAGGTTGACACCACAAAAATTGGAAGAAAAAAGAGAAAAAGGGCTTTGCTACAGCTGTGATAGAAAATACACTAAAGGTCATAAGTGTGCTGAGAAGAAATTATTTTACATAGATTGTGAAGAGGAAGAATAAAATGAACAAGAATCTTCAAAAGAAGAGGATATACACCACCAACCAAACCTAGAAGAGGAAGAAATGATTTCGACCATATCATGTAATGCATTGGCAGGAATTACCACTCCTCAAACTCTCAAGATAAAAGGACATATCAAGAAGAAAAATGTAATAGTGTTAATTGATTCAGGTAGTACCCATAATTTTATTCATTGTAAGGTAGCCAAGGAATTGCATTGTTTCCTATACCCAGCACCAGAATGTCAAGTGATGGTTGCAAATGGAGGAACCATAAATTTCTCTGGAAAATGCCATAATATCAAGCTAACCATGGGGGAATATGTATTGAATATTCCAATGCTTTCCACTCCTATGGGAGGTGATGATGTTGTACTAGGAGTACAATAGTTACAATCTTTGGGGACAATAGCTTTTAATTTTCAAGAACTTTTCTTGAAATTTTTTTCAGAAGGAAAGGAAGTATAATTAAGGGGTATTGTACGGAAGTCGGGAAATATAATAAGCTCTAATGTCATGAAAAAACTTCTAAAGAAAGAACAACAAGGCGTAATTTCACAATTATGCTCACTAGAAGTTCCAACATCAAAATCATCTATTTCTTCAGATCTCCAAAAAGTCTTGGACAATCATTCCAAGGTGTTGGAAACTCCCAAAGGACTCCCACCCATTCGTGATCATGATCTTGCTATTCATTTGATTCCAGGAAGTGTTCCTCCAAACATCGGGCTTTATAGATATCCTTATGTCCAAAAGAGCGAAATTGAACGTATGATTGCAGAAATGTTAGAGGCTGATATTATTCAACCTAGTCAAAGTTCTTTCTCTGCTCCTATAGTATTGGTACACAAGAAGGATGGATCATGGCACATGTGACTGGATTATAGGGAGCTCAATAAGCTCACCATTAAAGATAAATTTCCCATTCCTATGATTGATGAATTAATGGATGAATTACATGGAGCAATTTATTTTACCAAGTTGGATCTTCGTTCAGGATATCATCAAATTAGAATGAAGACTGAATATATTCCCAAAATATCATTTCGAACTCATGAGGGTCATTATGAATTTTTGGTCATGCATTTTGGCCTTACCAATGCACCTTCTACATTTCAAGGGTTGATGAATTCCATTTTCAAACCCTTCCTTAGAAAATTTGTGCTACTATTTTTTGATGATATATTAATCTATAGCAGGTCTTGGAAGGATCATGTTCAACATGTTGACAGGGTGCTCAAACTATTGCAGGAGAAACAATTATATGAAAAAATATCCAAATGTTTCTTTGGAGTGCAAGAGGTGGAATATCTGGGTCATATTGTATTTCATGAAGGTGTTAAGGTAGACCCTAACAAAATTAAATCCATTAAGAAATGGAAAGTCCCCACAACCATAAAGCAATTGCGAGGATTTCTCGGGTTAACAGGGTATTATCGCAAGTTCATTAAGAATTATGGTAGAATAACAGCACCTCTAACAACATTATTGAAGAAAGATGCATTTTCATGGACTCCTGAAGCAACTAAGGCCTTTGAATATCTTAAAGAAGCAATGTGCCTAGCACTGGTCTTAGCTACACCATATTTCACAAAAACCTTTATTGTGGAATGTGATGCCTCAGGAAATGGAATTGGTGCTATTTTAATGCAAGAAGGAAGACCCATTGCTTTTGAAAGTGGTCCAATCAAAGGAAAGCATTTATAGAAAGCTATTTATGAGAAGGAAATGTGAGAAGGAAATGTTAGCAATACTGCATGCACTAAAGAAATGGTGAAATAACCTAATGGGAAGACACTTCAAGGTAAAAATTGATCATGATAGTCTTAAACACTTTTTGGAACAAAGATTGTCTTTAGAAGAGTAGCAAAAATGGGTCACAAAGATGTTGAGTTATGACTTTGAAATAATTTACAAAAAATGGAAGCTAAATGTTGTTGCAGGTGCACTCTCAAGAAAGAATGAAGAGGTGGAAGCATTGCCTTGTGCCATATCTATTATCCAACCAGATTAGATAACTGAAGGAAGGGATGAATGGAAGAAGGACGAAGAAGTGTGTACACTCATTCAAAAGTTGCAGCAATATCCTAGTACATCTGATACATTTAGTTGGAAAAATGATTCCTTATGGTACAAATATCGCTTATATATTTGTAATAATTCCCAACTAAAACAAAAGAGTCTTTTGGAATTGCACACTTCTCCTTTAGGAGGACATTCAGGAATTTTAAAAACATACCACAGGGTGAAGAAAGAATTTTTTTGGGATGGCCTTAAATATGATATTCAAAATTTTGTGGCAGAATGTTTGGTTTTCCAGCAGAATAAAGTTGAGACAATTAAGACCTTGGGTATTCTACAACCTTTATCCATTCCAAGTCAACGTTGGGAGGAGATTTCAATGGATTTTATCACAAGTTTACCTAAGTCCAAAGGAAAAAGTATCATCATGGTGGTAGTTGATAGACTTACCAAGTATGCACACTTTTGTGCATTATCTCATCCATTTAAAGAAATTACATTTGCTATTACATTTATGAACACAATTCAAAAGCTACATGGAAACCCAAGGGTTATTGTGAGTGACAGAGATCCCATTTTTACTAGAAATTTTTGGAGAGTTATTTTCTTGTTTGGTTAATCAGTTAGCTCATAGCTCATCTTATCATACTCAATCTGATGGTCAAACTGAAATAGTAAATAAATGTTTGGAAGGATATCTTTGTTGTTTTCTATCTGATAAACAAACACAATGGGTCAAGTGGTTACCTCTCGCTGAATGGTGGTATAACACTTCCTTCCATTCTGCAGAAAAAATTACCCCATTTATGGCACTTTATGGATATCATCCACCATCCATCACATCATCTTTAAGAGAAAATTTGAAGTTTCAAGCAGTGGAAGATCACATTGAGCATCAAAAATAAGTTCTCCAACTCTTAAAGGATAACCTGAATTTGGCACAAAATCAAATTAAACCATAGGCAGATCAACATCACAACGAGAGAAGTTTTGATGTAGGAGACTGGGTATTTTTACGGCTACAACCATACAAACAAATGTCCCTCAAGCAAGATAAGAAGGATAATAAATTATCACCAAAGTACTATGGTCCTTACAAGCTGTTGCAAAAGATTGGTACTATGGCATACAAATTGGAGCTTCATGCATGTCCACGAGTGCATCCAGTTTTCCATGTTTCATGCTTAAAGAAGGTTATAGGTGAAAATCTTCCTGTTCAAAAAATATTTCTAGAACTTGATGAGGAAGGAAAAATCATATTGGAACTTGAAGCGGTCACGGAAACAAGGACTCGACGGCTACGAAATCGATCAATTTCAGAGTATCTCATCAAGTGGAAGAACTTACCCACCGAAGATTCTACATGGGAGGATGAGAATTTTATCCAGAAGCACCCAGAGCTATTCAAGCATTGAGGACAACACTTTTTTGAAGGAGAGGGGCATGTTAGGTCCCTATATTACTAGTATAGTCCCTTATTGTTGTTAGTGTAACCCCCTTATTGTTATTATTGTACCCCTTTAACCCCCATATTGTTATTATTGTGCCCTTAAATTATTATTGTTAGGTCGGATAGGATTACATTGTGGCCCCACTAGGATTACAATGTGGCCCATGGACTCCTATATATAGAAAGGAGGTTTTGTAATTTGTATCATCTAAGAACTTTTCATTCATGTAATGTATTGGAGGTTTTCCCCTCGAAGTGGCTTATTTCTAAGACGTTGATATCTCTTTTCTTCTATTTTTGGAGTTGGTTTCACAACACAGTTAGCTCAGCACCGGCGAGGTGGGAAGCAGCTGCATGCCTTCTGGGCGAGTCGGGCGGTCAATTTTCATAGTGCCTGGGTGTTTTGTGTAGGAGTTTTAGGTGAAGTGCTGACCCTATGCGTCCTTTGCAAGTTGGGCCTGCGTTTGCGTAGTGCTCAGGGTTAGCATAGCGCCGGGAGTTATCTTCGCAGGGCCAGTGAGGTGGGCAGCGGCTGCATGCCTTCTGGGCGAGTCGGGCGGTCAATTTGCGTAGCGCCTGGGTGTTTTGGTAGGAGTGTCGGGTGAAGTGTCCGGCCTGTGCGTCCTAGGTAAATGGGCTTGCATTTTCCCAATGCCTGGGGTTAGCGCAGCGCTGGGAGTTATTTGCGTAGCGCACTGTAAATCTGAATAGGAGAAAGGTGTGTTTGCCTAGCGCAGCCTCCTATTTGCGTAGCGCCTTTGATTTGCGCAGTGCCTGGAAACTTGACCAGAAATGACCAGAAAACCTTTGTTTTTCTTCCTTAAGAGTTTTTTCTCTCTTCCAAGGGATAAAATGAATTTGAAGTGGAACAAAAAAGCGTCTTTATACCACTTTTTGAAAAAAAAATTCATGATCAAACCCACTTTTCTAATGTTTGTTTCCTCTCTTGATTTTTCACTGAATTTTTGGTCTTTTTGTCCTGTAGGTGTGCATCTTTTAAGCCTTTAATTGCTTGGTGGATGAGACTGAAGAGAATAATTTTGACCTTTTGTTAACTGAAATTCTGTCATGTTTTCACTTTCAAGCAGTGAAAACCTCTTGGCTTGAAAACCCTAGCAATAGGTATCAACAACTCCTTTAGTCTTTATATGTGCCATCATTATGAGATACATCAGGTTTGTTTGACCTTATCAATCTTCCTGTAGGTAGCAATCTTTGACAGTCATGCAGAAGTGTCACTCATGGCTAACTATCTTTTGTAGAATATAATTTTGATAAGGAAACCCTTGTTGGAGGCTTATCTGCTTTGTTTTTGACCAATTACATTTTTGTTCCTTTGACCATTTTCACAGTGATATATCTCTGGTGGGAAAATTTAGCAATTTAAACCATTTTGTGTCTCCCCTTGGCCACTTCTGTTTTGCAGGTGCCTACAAAACATTTTCTTTTGTCACTGTCTCTTTTTTTGGAGTTTGATGTCTCTTTTCTTCAACAATGAACCTATGCTTAGCATGATTTCCTCCTTGGGAATTTCACCTCGTGCTTGCCTTTATTTTGATCATTTTTTGAAGATCCTCTGATTGCATTTGGAAACTCAGCCTCTTATACTGACACGCTTTACCACTTTCTTCCTTTAGTGCAGTGAAGTAATGTTTCTTTGACAAACCCTAGAGGGTACCTTGGATGTCCTTTGAATGGCATCTTCTTATTTGTGAAGGAGGAATTATCATCTTCACTTGACCTTTTTGATCCATCTTCCCAAACTTTTAGGTTTTAGGGTTTCTTAGAGAATAGTAAATAGTGTTGTCTTCTAAGTTCTCTATAGCCCTTTCAAGTTCATCCATTTCTGTTCAGTTCACCTCATCTTTTTTCTTTATTCAATCATGATTTCTGAAAATCTTCAATGTGTACTTGGTGGTGTTGTTGTGTCTTCTATTTTTTTGGTCCTTACGATGGCTTCTTACTTTGGCAACATAGTTTTTCAACTAATCATAAAAACCCTGATTTTTCTTGCACAAAGGCTTTGTTGCCTTTCCTTGTTGTGGAGGCCTTCTTATGATTATTTCACCATATTACCTTACCTCTTGCTAGGCAGATGGCCATCTTGACCTTTTTGCATAAATGTGAGAAAGGGTAGTTGTCCCTTGCAGAATTTGTACTTTAGGCTAAGGAGGCCTTTCTTGAATGACCCTTTGATAAGTTTTGGACAAAGTAATTTGTCCCTTTTCTTCTTTGAATGAAATCTCTTTACACAAGAAAAACAAAGATATTTAGGACACCAAAACCACCCTATGACCTGTGAAACCCTTGGTGACCTACCAGAAGGTTCCTTGGACTTGGCTTTGGACTAAAAACTTAGACTTTGGAATCTTTAGGGTAAAACATAGTTTTTATAGACTGATGTATTGAATATCAAAAATCCAATGTACTTGGTTTATCTAAAGAGCCTACAAAGACAGTTTTGAGACCATCAATTCTTGATGCATTTCTGGAGAGGTAGGAGAAATGACTGTTTGGTGATACTAGGTAGCTATGGAGGGGTTTAGGCTAAACAAAAAAATAGGGTATGAGGTCAGAGGTGACACAATAAATAAAAAATGAGTGACATGAGCCCATGATGGGTCTTCCAGGGTAGGTGAGTTGAGCTTGACATGATGGAATAATGAAATAGTGAAAAAATTATCTTAAGGATGATGAAAGCAGTGAGATTTCTAGAACTCACAATGTTCATGAACTTTGTTTCTATAAATCTAGGGTAAACATTTAGTCATCTACAAGGGAAAAAATTATTGATGACTAACATCCTTGATCAACATGTGAGGAATATCCTGGTGAGAGTCTTGATTATATGCATTTCCGTTGTGATGGAAACCCTGACTGGTTCAAATGGGTTCCCAGTTACTCGTATCCTAAGACTAGCCTAAACTAGTATGTACAATATGCACAAGGGAAACCCTCAATTTGTTTAAGATTAACAAACTAAAGGGAAAAATGAGCCATTTGTGTGATATCATTTAGGTAAGATGGTCCTTTATGGTGTGTCTGAAACTAGGGCCCAATCAATCCACTATGAAGTTTTCTCCTACGCAAGGAGTCTTGAAGAATAAAAGAATTTAAGCTAAAATAAAATGCACATTCAACCTAGGATACAAGAGAACGAAAAAGAGATATGTGTAGATCAAGAAAAGGATAACCTTGCTCTCCATCAAGGAGGCTAAACACATGAAGAGTGAGAGCACAGTGCTTGAACTTAGGATAATGATTCACATGTAAATCTTCAAAATAATTTGAAGACTTACAAATGGTTTATATGCTTATGAAATGAAAATGATTTTAAAAAATAATTATTTGAATGTCTCCAAATACATACCCAAATCCAATCATGTAAAATAGACTCATTATGAAATCTATATCAAACTAAGGAAATAATTCCTAAGTTAAATATAAGTTAAAACAAAATTAATTTATAATAAGAAAATTAAATAATTATTTAGCCATTACAAATCAACTCCATGAATATTTTATTGACTCTAATTTTGACTCAATTTAGACCTACAAAATCAATGAATTATATTCTAACAAAAGTAAAAATACATTCATGACATGTAAATACAAATTTATCTCTTTTTTTTATTAAAGAAAATTGAGATTTTATGTAAATAAAGCAAAAAAAAAGGTATTGTTTTCTTTCATATAATATACATACAAAATATTATAATACATATTACACCATATTATAACATAACAAAATATATATATATATAATATAAATTACATATAATATATAATATCATATTGAAAGCAATAAAAGATAAACACTACAACATATATAAAATCACTTTATATCACCATGAAAAAAAAATTATTCACATACAAAGAAAAATTTCCAATAAAACGGCAAGAATTAACTGAATTGACAAACATTTTAATTGTGTGTTTTTCCTCCACCGAATTACAGAGCAACGCTGCCATTTGTCTCTTCCAAAATCGATTACAAATAGTCTCCCAAAAATGATTCTAAGAGGCCCCTCTCGAATTCTGAAACTCTCACCAAATGGATCCCTGCCCCAGTTTCTCTGCTTTCCCCTCGCCTCTGTGAGTCCATTTTATATATATTACAAATTATCATAACCCATCTCTCTCTGTTAGATCCCTTAAAACAGAAAAGAAACTTGTTTTTTAATGTGTCATTCGACCAAAAATAATGACTAGTCAGCGTTGATTGGCACTCTCCTGGTTTGAACGGTTTTTTTTAATGGAAGGCTCTCGACGTTCAGTGTGATTGGTTAAAACTGTCCCACATATATTCTTTCCTCCAATGTCGGGATAATTTTCTTCAGAATTTTCTTTTAGTTTAAATTGTCAGAAAACGACAATAGTGACCACGATTCTTCTGCAGAACAACACGCAAAAATATCGGATTAGAATAATTTCATAACAGTCGTTGATATCAAAATTAATAGAAGATGCAACGAGAAGAGCATTACTAAATGGCTAATTGCATAAGCGAGAAATCACAATTGAATTTTGTTGCCTGTTCATCACAAATCGAAGCTATGGGAATGTCATGCATCGTTACAAAAATGTAATGGAAATTTGATGATTTTCCATAGTGATGTACCATTCATATAATGCGATGGAATTTTGAAAAATAATTTACGTGAAAATATTTTCAAACATTCTAAGGTGACATGAATGAGTAATTATAATACGCAGGGGCTTCAACTTGAAGCTTGCAATAGCAACATAGGGTAACTGGGCTTGCTGAGTCTCCTTTTTGTGTATACTTATTCACCCATACATGAACCTACTCAGGCATTTCATGCTCTAGCGACCTTTTTTAGTGGCTTCCCTCGCCTTTAACGGTCTTAGCGTCCCTTCTGCCTTTTGGCGAATCTCTGGTGTAAAGAAATCACACAAATACTATCTCAACATACTTTAAGATAAGATCAGAGTTTCAATAGTCAAAATATGCGGAATAATTTTCACTCTTTATTGATCAGAAGATTTCAGATTACAAAGTTTGATAATACAAACTCGGTTTTTCTTTCCTGAGATAGACTACGATGGCATTTATCAGCATTTGCTTCTTAATGAATAAGATAGCTTTCTGGAGGCTACCTGGCCGATTCACAGACTCAGTATTTGAACAAAGACGCAATAACACATATACAGACAATCCTATGTGTTATGGCCACTTTAGGTTCTTACCAGTGCTCACACACTAATACGCAGGCTTCTCAGAACAACCTAATGATTGGAATCTTAGCTTTCTTCGTGATGCAAGCATATCAAGCTTATCAGCCCGTAGATGCAGAGCAGGAAATAGCTCAGACTTGCTGGACACACAAAAGACTCTTCGACTCTCTAACTATAACTCTCAAACATCCAATGTCCAAATGAGCCTTACCCTCCTTTTATAGGAAGGGAGAGGGGATAAACACTTGAGAGTCGGTCCTTCCTATCCTAAGGAATCTTAGTACGTTGATCAATCAATTGGGTAGATGTGGGTCAAACTACATCAGTTGTCAGGGAAGTGCTTTGATTCTCCTGATAAAATCGAATCATTGTACAACTTTATTTCTCATGATTCTACACTGTGGATGCTTTTAAACAAAAGCCCACGAGAAAAGACTTCAAAAGAATATTTATATAGTGGAAGCTTTTTAACGGAAAGCCCATGGGAAAACTGGTCACTTTAAGTCTATGACTAGACATCATTACAATGTGGATATTTTTATGGAACCCATGAAAACCATTAAGAAGAATCTTCAAGGATGGAAATACCAGGAAATCGATATTTCTTGTATATGGCCTCATCCCAGGCTTTTGTATAGATTCGTCTGACGATCATTGGTTTATTTAAAATAAATTGATGTTTGATTTTCGTCATGACTAACCATTCATGGTGTCTGATCATGTATTGATGTAAAATCTCATGGTATTCAAGTCTTAGGAGGTCACCAACCATATTGCAAGTAGTATGGAAACATTCAATGTTTCGCTCAAAGCACCAGTTGCAATGATTTTGAAACCAGGACTCATAATAGCCTGGATCAATAGCAGTTTTATTTACTCCATAATCATTCCACCATTCTTTTAGCCATTCACTTTTCATGTTCCTTTGCATTATCCAAGTAGGCCCGAACTTTATTTTTGTATAGTGGGTTTTCCTTTTCCATAAACATTCAAAATATCCCACCAAGGTTTCTTATATCCTGCAAAATTGTACATAGTGTCAGGAAAAATAAGAGAAGGATTATTTCCTGGCCATAAAGCATTACCAATTGTCCATGCAGGATCTCTGGTTCTATTTATAAAAAAATATCTATGATAGACTCGACGCCTATCACCCCCTTCAGACCAGATCATGCTTATATCATGAAAATCATGACTGAGACTTTCTTCTGCTGGATGAGCATCTATCATACTTTTGGAGTATACCATATCATGTATCCACCTATTTCCTTTTGGGTGTACTTTCCTTTCAGGTACTAAATGAAGAATGTCAGTATGAGGCTGCAAATTTTTATCCAAAACCTTTGTATTTCTTAGCTTCCAAGTCGGCTTCCATTGGTCATGATATTCTGCCCAATTTTTGCTGTCAGGAATAGACCTGAGCACTTCTTGTTGTTGGTTTGGATCCCACTCTGTCACAATCATCATAATCTGTACAGGCTGTATATATTCTTTGCTCAGGAAATCAGGAAGACTATTTTCTTCCCCTTTAATATGCTCAACATCAAAATGAAAGTTTGTAAACAGAGCTTGCCATCTGGAAAAATTAGCTTCTCCAGGTTTCTTGATATCTTTCGTTAAGACCTTCTTGAGAGCAGAGGCATCTAATCTAAGTAAAAAAAAATTATTTGCAAGGTGGATTGGAAATTTATCCACTGAATTCCAAGCAACTTTCACTTCCTTTTCAATAGTGGAATAGTTTTTCTCAGCTGGACTCCATGTGCCTAATGCAAATTGAACAATCTGTTCTTTGCCATATTTATCTTTTCTTTTTTTAAGAATACCTCCCCACCCTTCTTCACTGGCAACAGATTCAACAATCTTGAAGGCATCATCATCAACAACAAATAAAATAGGAAGGGTTTTTACCTTGGACTTAATTTTCCTGACTGCTGGAGTGTGAGACTGAGTCCATGTCTTCGGATTTTTCTTCAATATTTGGTTTAACAAAGATATATATTTGGCATAGTCTTGATAAAAGCTACTAACATAATTTAAACAACCTAGAAATATTTGCAATTGAGTTTTATCAGTGATAATATCTAGAAATTTATCCGCAAACTCCAGAGCATGCTTTTGCAAAGAGATCTGTCCATCTTCATTAGTATGGCCAAGAAATTTGACAGAGATTTGGAACATCTCTATCTTTTTCTTGCTCAAAACCAGGCCATTTCTTTTAACTACTTGCAGAAAGATATTTACAAGTTTGAAGTGATCATGCAATTCTTGGAAAAAATCAAAACATCATCAATATATTCAATTAACCATTCAAAATATGGTTTAAAAATTGAGTCCATAACCTTTTGAAATTTTTATGGTGCATGCTTCAATCCAAAAGGCATGATGTTCCACTCATAGTGGCCTGCTAGGACGTTGAATGCAGTTTTGAATTTATCTTCTTCCTTGATTGCCACCTGCCAAAATCCTGACTTCATATGAAATTTTGAAAAGATCTTGGCACCTGCAATTCTTTCCAATAGTTCACCTTTGTGTGGGATAGGATAGGTGTTATCTACAAGAATAGAATTCAGAGGTTTATAATTTATGACCAATCTGGGGATGCCTCTAATTTGTTCTGATCTTTTATTAACATAAAAGCCATAACAGTTCCAAGGACTACCAGACTCTCTGATTAGCTTCCTATCCAGCATATTCTTAATTTCTTTACTACACAAATCTGTATATTCTTTGTTCATTGTGATTGCCTTACTTTTGCAGGGTCTGCCTTCATAATCTGACTTATAAGGAAATTCAAAAAAATGTTGTTTTCTGTGCCAAAAAGCATTTGGTTCTTCTGCACAACATTCTGATTCAATTCTTTGTTTTAGTTCAGAGATTTTCTTTTTGATTTTCGGAGAAAGGAGTTGCTCTCCAATTCTCATTGTTTCCTTCAGATCTTTTAATTCATCTAATTTATTACTGGCCATTTTTAGTTGTTCCATAGCTTGAACCATGGTAGAAATCATGGGAGTAGATATATAAGGAAACTTTATCTTTTTAGAACTCCCATCTGATTTAGGCACAGTAATGAAATAACCAAATTTGTTATCAACCAGTCTAGTTGATCCATGTGGTTCCACAGCTGCTAAAAATACATTTCCTAAAATGCAGTCAATAGGAATATCTGCAACTGCAAATTTTAGTTTGATGCAATGTTCATCAAAACATATAGTAGCTTTGGGAACTTAATACTATAATTCTTTATTACCCAATCCAACTACCTTTCTAAATGCTTTTACCCAATATTTGGATGGGATGATTTTACTGTGAAGGACATTAATATCTGCACTAGAATCAATTAATGTTCTAAGGGAAAACATTTTTCCTTCAATACAAATGTCAAGCATAACATGATGATGTTGATACTAGATAGTAAGGATCCTCATATCTCTAAAACCAGTAGCAATATCTCTTTTCCCTTCAAAAATTTCAACATTTGTATTTTTAGATGAAAAATAATCTTCTTCTTCATGTTGTTTGCCTTTTTCTAACTGAGAGACTTTAGATTTCAAAGTAGAGATTTCAGATTTTAAAGTATGGATCTCCCTACTTACCTCCCCCAAAGTGAGTTGGCGAACTTTATCTTACAGTTGACTCCTCTGGAACGCTTTAGTATTTCTCTCATAAGATGCATCAATAAACAGGGGTTTAGAAGAAGATTTCTTGATACTGTGCACTTGGCTTAAAAATTCTTCAAGAAGCTTATTTTTCATTTCACCTTCATCAAGTGCTCTAATCTGGGACAGAATTTTCAATTCTGCATCATCAGCAGTCTGTGCCATGAGAAATTTTTCTTTGGGCTGCTAAAAAGAATTAGATTCTTCACAATTAGAAGAATCGTCATCAGCAAAAATAGATTCAGATTGACAATCGCAATTTTTTGAATCAGAACAAAAAAATGTGGCCATTTGTGCATGCAATTCTTCATCAGAAGAGGAATAATAAGAACTTTGAGAATCAGAGGTACTTTCAGCCTGAAATTGTTGAAGTTGATCTCTCATAACAATATTTGGACAATTTTCAATCCTGTGACTTCTTGATCCACATTTATAACATAATGTAGAAGATTCAATCTTGACAACTTTATTGTTATGGGCTAAGGCTTGTGATTTCTTACCTCTGTTCTTTTTAGATTCTTCACCATCTGGACATTTACTTGAAGTATGACCTGGTTTTCCACATAACCAGCAAGTCAACTTATCCCATTTTTCTTGCTTGTGAGTATGCAAGTGAATATCAGATGGTTGATAATAATGGGTTCTAGGGATATATCTGTAATATCCTTTTCTAGGTTTTTGCTGAACCCTTTTTCTACCTTTGTTATATTTGGTTGGGAAGTCTCTCGCCTGCTTCTTTTCCTTTTTAGCTTGCTTCTTAGCCTTTCTTCTTTTGACAATGGGATCATTAAGAGAGACCATATTTATGACAGATTGACTTACTGTCAGGCATTCTTGATAATTTTTGAAGATACTTATTTACTTTCATATTTGTACACAAACCAACCATAGTTTTAGTAATAATAGAATAAATTTCACCCCATGTAAAAGACTTAAAAGGTAACTGAAAAGAATCTTGTTGTTTGAGAAGATCTACAAACTTTGAAGGTAAAGAAGCAAGATAAACTTGTTTCCAAAGTAAATTATTTGGGTCTTTTACTTCATATATTCTTTGCATCCAGTCTCTGTGAGAATCTTCATACTGAGATAATTTATAGCATTTGAGATTCATAAGAATCATCTCATTTTTATCTGCTATCTCAATCTCTGATCCACACCAGTGTTCCAGAATCATAGAAGTTAGGGCTCCTATCATATTATTCTGAGGATTCCCATCAGTATTATGAATGATGTCACCTATTTCATCTTTCAATATTTCATTTTCCATTTTTTCTATAAGGGTTGGTGATGTATTTGTTTCCCACCATCTAAGTAATGTACCAGTAAAACACTGGATTATAGTTTTACAGGCTTCTACTTCTGTTTTCCCTCTTAAGCACATTAATTTGTATTCTGTGAACATCATATCCAGCAACTATCTTATTTGACCCATACTCAAGTTGTCAACATTCCATTCCCTATGTGCATCTAAATGAAATTTGTGGGTCTCTGGAATCTTCCCTTTACCACTTAAGTCAGGAGCAGGATATCTTGTGAATTGACTTTCCAGTGGTTCATACATTGGAAGAAATTGTGCTTCTGTTCTAGAGGGAGATTCATTTTCTGGATCTTTGAATAAAGAGGCTATAGTAATCTTATTTGAGGATTCTTCCTCTTTGCTGGATTGGATTACTTCTTTTGGAAGAAAATGAGGAAATCTGTCAATAGGCTTGACAGGATGCTGGATCTATACATTCCTTTTATATAAAAAGGATGATGGGACAGGCTTATCTACACTCTTGATTTGAGAATTATGTAATTTTACAGAAAGCTTTTCTATGAGTCCTTGAGTAGAATGGGATTCTTTTTCAACCTTGGTTTCTACTGCTTCAATTTTTTCTAAGGAATCTCTGGTATAACTTCTTAAAGAAAAATTAGTAAACTGAATATGATTCAAAGAATTATTTACATCTGAAACAGATACTTGAATACCATCAAAATATTCTTTAACTGTGGCTGTCTTTGCAACATTCATTTCTAGGCCTTTGACTGCAGTATTTTTCCAATTTATTTGTTCACTGGATTTTTGTATCCTTCCATCTATTCCTAAGGCATTGTCATCTTTAAGCACCAAAGGGATGGCCTTGGTAGAACTTTGTTCTTCTCCTAATATAATGCCTTTTTATGGAGGAAAAATTGTATTTGTTTCAACTTTGCTACCATCAAGAGTAGTCCATGAATGTTGTGTTGTGGAAGGTGAAGCTGTATCTGTCATCATGACAGATTCTGATTCTAAGATCTTTTTCCAGGTATAGAAAGATATCCATTGATTATTAGAATCCATGTAATTTTTCCATTCTTTGGCCAGCCTAATTCTTTCTTCTTTGGATGTGCTGAGATCAAAATATTCAGCCTCAGGGTGAGTCATTAGATCCCAATTTAACATTGACTTCATCCATTGGGTATCTATTTTATGCTTTTGAAACCCATCCATTATAGAAAAGAATTTATGCATTTCTGGTATTGATAGCTTTTTGCAGTCAGCAGGAAGATCTATAAATCTGCTACTTGGAATTAGACTATTCAACTATTCCAAGTATCCTATGCCATATCTAGGCATTCCTGGGGGTCTCAGTTTGTTGAATATTTTTGTAAGCCTAGGGTCTTCTTCCTCCAAAGAAGGTAGGCTATGCATCATCATAACATGATCAGAATCATGTGGAAAAGGGATGTCTAAACATTTAGGATTTGGACATGGATTTATAGATGTAGACGGTGGGGCTTCACCAGTCCTTGGATGATGGTTGTAATGAAGAACATGTTCAGAAATTTGGCTTAAATTTACAGTAGATTTACAATTTAGGCAGACAACTTCTACAGAGGAAAAATTAACTAACTGAGCAAATTCAAATAACTCAATATGGTGACAATGTACAGTGGAATGAGAAGAACAAGCAGTATCAAATTCTTCAGGATTTTTATACAGAGGAGAGCTCTTGAAAAGTTTATCTATTCTTCTGCAATCGATAGTCGATCTTCTATGAAAGGAAATAACTGCAGAAGATTTATTTTCTTAGACATTGGCTGAGGTAATACTCTGTATACCAGGAAGCTTGGGATTTTGTACAATCCAGTGCTCAGGGAAACACAAGTCCTCACATTTTATTGTCTGGTGTTCTATCTTTCTATTTTTTGAATCTATTAGAACCTCCACATTGGATTTAGAATCTTGACTAGGAGTATGTAGGACTGCAGGATACAAGGTATTGGCATGCCAAAAACACCCTCTTTTCTGGATGGATATGTTATGTCTCTTTTTTATCATATCAAATCCATATTTCTGGATCTGTAGCTGCAATATATCCTTTATATGTTCATCAAATACATATACAGATAAATTTGCATAACAGTCAAAATAAACTGGGCCATTAGACAATGGGGCTACTATCCTTCCTATCAAAGAGTCTGTGTATTTATTATGAGTGAGATCCCTGACTGTGGCGAGTACGAAAGTTTCTAGCCCTCTATGAGTTAAAGCGTTTATCCCCACCCGAATACATCCCAAATGAAGATATTGGGTTTTGAGCCTCTTGGCTTCTGCCTAAAGAATTTTTGGATCGAGGAGAGAAATGGATTGCACACATTCAAAATTCTCCTAGATTTGGCTTACAGATTCCTTTATGGAAATTCTTGTCATGGCAACAAAATGAAATGGAGACAAATCAGAATATACATCGGATTCACTAATAGTAGGCAACTACGATCTAGGATATGGTTGACACTCTAAATATTCAAGATCGGCTGAGTTTATAACACAGCTTGAGGATGAAGCAAACATATCTCTAAGAGGATTTTGTTCAACTTTATCTTTCTCCTCTAATTCTCGAAAAGAAACTGATCTCCTAGATGGATCCATTTTTCAACAAAAAGTAATGTTTTTGAGTACTAGCCTTGTGAACTAGATGACACTTATGGCTCTAATACCAATTTTTACGCAGGGGCTTCAACTTGAAGCTTGCAACAACAACACAGACTGACTGTATCAAAACTTGTTTTATATACATGTAGTTTGTGGTGCATGGTTGATATTTACAAAAATATATTTTGGATGACATTATTTATCTAAAGTGGATATGGTAAAATATCAATTTACATTATATATTATAATATATATTATATATTATAATAATACAATAAGGGAAAAATAATTACACAATGTTATTTTAGATAGGTATATATTATATATACATTTCAAGTCTTTAATATATCTATATATATATATATATATAATTTTAATGATAATTACATAACATGCATTAGAATATAAAATTAAATATTATCAATTCATAATAATATATACATTTGATATTAATATATACATGTTCTCTTTTGGAAGGATTTTTGGAAAGTTGATAACAATATTGCATTAGATAATGCAATAAAGAATGAAACGAATCTGTTCAAACATAGGTAAGAAGAAGGGAGTTTTGAATCCTTGGAGAGATGTTAAGACAATGGAAACAATGAAACGTAAACTAAAAGAGACCAAAACATCAAAACAAAACATGATATGTGAATGTGACATTACCATAATCCTTATGAAGGGATCCCTCAAATTTCAAAATTTGAAGGGAATTGTTATGGCCATAAAAATTGATAAGGATGTGTTGAGCGATGTGGAGAGGAACGAAAACGTGAAGTGACACAAATTTTTTCATGCAAGAAAAGGGTCATACAATGGAAAATGACATTTAACGTAAACGAAATCAAGACCCAAAAGAAAAACTAAAAAAAAAATTGAAGAAAATTACATGAAGGATCTCGATATCTTATTTGAAAAATATAGGTTTGTTGTGGCTACAACAACTGGCAACACATGGGAGAGAAACAATTATCTCTGGTTTTCGTTGGTAGGACTAGATCGAAGTTTCCAAAATATTTCTACCTTATATCATTCCCAAGGGCCCCACAAAAGATTGGAAGGAAATAGAGAGAGTGCATAATGATAAGACTACTAAAATATCTGATAAGAACTGGATCATGGACCAGAATGATAGCTCAAAATTCAAAGTAATTGGAAGTGTACCAGACCTAAGCGATCAGAAAGGTCTCATTGTTGTGATTCTGGCACTGCAAACGGTTCGAAAAATCGACATCGTATGAAGAAATTATCGCAATTTGAAAAGTACAGTAAACTGCAAAAACTGGATTTTGACCAAGTTTGACTTGGAAATTGGAAAATTAAAAAGAGAATATTCTAGGGAATATTCCTAGAATATTCTAGGGAATATTCCTAGAATATTCCCCAAAATATTCCTCGTAATATTCCATTTTGACCAATCAAGTCTTGACAAGTGGCCTAGTATTGTTTGCTATAGGTTGACTTTTTATTTTCGAGGCCAATGAAAATCTGCCACGTGGCAGGCCCGGAGGCCACCACGTGGCCCTAGAATAGAGTGATACCACATGGCCCTAGAATGGAGTGATAAAATTTTTTTGGAGCCAGTGGGAGCCGATTACTAGACCTCTTTTCCACTAACCAGTCTGGGGGCCATTTGCACCACAAGTGTTTCTTAACATTACAAGGGCGGCAGAATAATTTAAAGTTTATTGGTTTTTAGTTTGGGGGTTTGGAAGGCCAACCCCGAAGGGCCAGCCCCCCCTCCATACGATGTCAGTGCTAGAACCTTGGGCCAAGCCCTAACCATAACCACCATCCACCAACGGTTATTGCAATGTGTTCATATGGCGGAGTTTATGCCACCATTACCACACGGTTAGTTCAAAACCTTTAACAGTTACAGTTTAAAGACTGTATTCTTATGACATGTGTCTAGCGCTAACCCCAACATTTAATTGTGTGTTTAAATTAGAATATTTTCTAGCAGGCGCGCCAAAAATTAAGCGGATTGCTGAATTTGACTCCAATTAACTGGAGTGCTCCAGTTTTGGTGGAGCTGATGTAGGGGACACTGGGAAAAATCTTGTTTTGGCTCTATCTGGAGCTAGATTCGCCCAATTTTGGAGTGCCAATAGTCAATTTAGACTATATCCAACATTCCAAACTCAATGGAGTATGTTTCAGAGCCATTAGAGAGCTTCTATGTAGCTTTTTGCATCAGTGAAGTTCAAGGGGCTACTAGGACCACCAGGAGGCAGCAATAGTTTGAGGCCTAGCCAGGGGAGCTAGAAGCCTTATCCAGAGATCCAATAGTCAAAATTGGATATTTAAGATGTTTTGAATCTGATGAGATTTTTTCCAGAGCCTTTAGAGAAATTTATAAAGCCGAAAAGTTTCAGTTAATTTCCAGGGGCCATAAGTGTCAGCTTTTTCCAGCGATAGTCAGGGCCTAACCAGGGCAGCTAGATACCATATGCAGCGAACCAATAGTCATTCTTGACTAAAAAAAAAAAATTTGAATCCATTGAAGGAGGTTACAGAATCTTAGGATGACTTCTAGAGGTCTAAACCCCAACAGAGAAGTTTTCAGTGACCCTAGTGCCACAAGGTGCTGACAGGTGTTGGAGGCAAAACCAGAGCAGCCAGAGGCCATTTTCTGCAAATGAATAGTATATATTGACTATTTCAGACATTTTAAAACCAAAAAAAGTGTTCTCAAAACATTTTGATAACTTCTAGAACTTGAAAAGCTGAAGGGAAGTTTTGGGCAGCCTTAGGCAAACCGTGGAGGAAGGCCTAGCTTGGGGATGCAATGCTCATTTTGAGAAAATTATCAGTCGATATTTGGTGTATGATGTGTGTTGTAAATATTAGGTGTGGTTTTAGGGACATTAAAATAATTTTGAAGGATTTAGTGCCAAGGAGAAGCTTAGTGTATCTCAATGCACCGACAGAAGGAATCGTGTCTAAGGGAGCCTAAAGCTGTTTGCAGAGTGATGACAACCATGAGAGGGATATAGATGGTATTCTCAGCCCTTTGGATCAGTTAATTATCCATTGGTTTTAAGTGTGGAACTTGTAAAAGAAACCTTACCATAATCCCAAAGAGCTAAGTCAAGATGACAAAGCTCAAAGGAGACATAGCCAACGAGATTCGGGTGAAATCCTACATTAATTTTTCTTTTGTGTGTGAATTTTTTATTGCTGCATTATGTTGCTATTATACATGTTAAATTTCAGCAAGAAAAAATGAACTTTAAGACACATAAACAGTTAAAAATCATACACCACTTTCAAGTAATAATTGTTCATAATGTCAAGTACAAGCTAGATCATTTATTTGTTTAACTGAGTGGGATGTTCTTGAAATACATAAAAAATTATCCAGAACATTTTGAGATCAGGTTGGTATCATAGCACTCGGTTGTTTGATTGACAGAAAAAGATATTGCTTGTATAACTTGAAAGGTGTCTAAATAGTGTAAAAGATTGATTGTTTTACTCTTTGCAAATTGACTATTGTTTGAGTTTGCTAGAGGTGAAGGGATAGCTACTAATTATCTAAGTCCTGGAGATGAAAAAAAGGAAGAAAGGGCTAAAGGCATCTTCCTTACCCCAAAAGACCTCAAGGCCATCCTTGAAGAAAAAACCCTTTTGTTAGTTGTTTGTTGTTTGGCTGCTTGAATAAGAGTTTGTCTCTACAACCATTTTGTTCAAAAGAATTGTCATTTGTTTTGAAAGCTTTGTGAAATTTGTTGAAGTTATTTTTTTTCATTGAAATCATAATGACAACTTATTCAAGTGAGGTTTCCAAATCCTCCTCCTTCACAAGATTCTTCGATGAATACATGAAGCGTAACTTCTACATCTTGATGGACATGATGCAGATTCTATTTGAAGACAGAAGAGAAAGCACTGAACTTCGTTAGAAATTATTTTCCATGAAGCAACAGAAGGAAGAAATTCTTCAAAGATTGCATGATATGGAGATGCAGCTCCATCAATCTCAAGAAAATTTGACCAAGAGCATGCATGAAGCAGAGGTAATCCATTCTAATTTTTCTTCAGTTTCCTCTTCAGAAAAATGTGTTGGTTCTTTTGAAAAACACACTAGCGGTATAGGGTCCAAGTTAATGTTTAAAATGGGCTATGAAGGCAAGGTTTTAGGCAAGCATGCACAAGGCATGGTTGAACCTATTTTGGTTTAGGACCGACCTAAGAAATTTGGTCTTGGTTATGTGCAATATAATGGCGAAGACTCCAAACCCATGAAGGCATGTGAGGAAACATCAAAGAGAACTTTTGTTCCAATTTCTAATATGCAAATATTTCAAAAAAATTTCCAAGATGATTGTCATTTCTTTAAGTGTTTGATGCAGCAAGAAGATGGTAGACATGCAGCTTATGGTGAGCATGCAAGTTCAGATAGTTTTCAAGATAAGAATGATGATTTTAGTCTGCAAATGAAAGCTGGAGCCTCTACTAGTTCATCTCCTCAAGAAGGAAAAAAGGATGAACATGCAAAGAAGCACAAGAGGTATAAATCTTCCAATAGTCAATTTGATTGTGTTTCTGCAAGGCATGAAAATTTTGCATGCTTAAAAGGAAGAAAAAGTTATTGTGCATATTGTGGTTGATTTAACCATGATGTTTCAAGATGCTGGATGAGGAAGAAGGCATACATGAAGTAGTTGAAACGAAGGCAAATTTCAAAGAAGGTGCATAATATTTGCACATATTTCCAGAAGAGGGGACATGTTGTCTCCTAATGTTGGACATTGCATCCAACGAATCGTCCCAAGCACATGCAACAAGAGGACAGAAAGAATGGTGAAGGTGGAACCAAGGATTCCATTATTGATGTGAGAACGAATGTTTCACATGAAGAAGAGTTACAACAACAAAAGTCGCCATGGAAGTGGCTTGGTAAGAAGTGGATGGATTTCTTAACACAGTAAGACATACTCTTATGTACATATGAAAATTTCGGTTGTATGCATGTATTTTATGTTGTAATATATTGCTTGTTTGAGCCACATTGGATCAATGATCAAGGAAACGATGTTCAACTACCTTCTAAAAATTTCTCGCCAGAAATTTCTAAGTGAGTGCAAGGAAGACAGTTATTCACACGAGGATAAGAGCATCTAGGAAGGGAAGTGTCGACTACCTTAAAATTGTGGTTCAAAGTCACTAGCCATGAAGGGAAGTGTTTGGAGGCTGAAGAGAAGAGGGTGTTGTACTATCATCTACTGTATAGATCAATATATCAGTCTTTTGGAGTCCAAAGATTCCTAATAGGGAGGTGTGATCAGAACTGGATCATGGACCAGAATGATAGCTCAAAATTCAAAGTTTTTGGAAGTGTGCCGAACCTGAGCAACTAGAGAGGTCTCGTCATTTTGATTTAAGCGCCATGAATGGCTTGAAAAACTGACACCATATGAAGAAATTATCGTAGTTTGAAAATTCTAGTAAACTACAAAAACTGGACTTTGACCAAGTTTGACTTGGTAATTGGAAAATTAAAAAAGAGAATATTGTAGGGAATATTCTTGGAATATTCTAGGGAATATTCTTGGAATATTCCCCAAAGTATTCCTTGGAATATTCCATTTTTATCAATCAAGTCCTGACAAGTGGCTTAATCTTATTTTCTATTGGGTTGACTTTTTATTTTCGGGGCCAATGAAAATCTACTACATGGCAGGCCTGGAGGCCGCCACGTGGCCCTGGAACGGAGTGATAAAATGATTTTGGAGCCCCCGGGAGTCGAATACCGACCTCTTGTCCTCCATCCAGCCCATGCACCATTGCGCCACAAGTTTTTCTTAACATTACAAGGGCGGTGGAATAATTTAAAGTTTATTGGTTTTTAGTTTGGGGGTTTGGGAGGCCAGCCCTGAAGGGTCATCTCTGAATGACCATCCCCCCCCCCCCCATATGATGTCAATGCTGGAACCTTGCTCCAATCCCTAACCATAACCATCATCCACCAACGGTTATTGCAACGTGTTCATATGGCGGAGTTTATGCCACCATTACTGCACGGTTAGTTCAAAACCTCTAACGATTACAGTTTAAAGATCGTATTATTATGACATGTGTCTAGTGCTAACCCCAAAATTTAATTGCGTGGTTAACTTGGAGGTCTTTATGGCGGGCATGCAAAAAATTAATCGGATTTCCAAATTTGACTTCAGTTAACTAGAGTGCTCCAGTTTTGGTGGAGCTGATGTAGGGGACACTGGGTAAAATCTTGTTTTGGCTTTATCTGGAGCTAGATTCGCCCAATTTTGGAGTGCCAATAGTCAATTTTTACTATATCCAAGATTCTAGACTCAATGGAGTAGTTTTAAGAGCCATCAAAGTGCTTATAAGCATTTGTTTTCATCAGTGAAGTTCAAGGGGCCACTAGGGCCACAAGGAGGCAGCAACAGTTTGAGACCTATCCAGGGGAGCTATAGGCCTTATCTAGAGATCCAATAGTCAAAATTGGATATTAAGATGTGATAAATCTGATGAGATAGTTTTCAAAGCCTTTAGATAACTTTAGAAATACTAAAAGCTTTAGTGAAGTGCTAGGGGCCATTAGTGCCAGCTTTTCCCAACAGCAGTTCAGGGCCTAGCTAGAGCAGCTAGAGACCATATGTAGTGAACCAATAGTCATTTTTTACTAAAAAATAATTTTTAATCCATTGGAGGAGGTTAAAAAATCTTAGGAGGACTTATGGAGGTCTAAAACCCAACAGATAAGTTTTCAGTGACCCTAGTGCCAAGGGGTGCTGAAAGGTGTTGGAGGCGAAACTGGAGCAGGCGGAGGCCATTTTCTGCAAATGAATAGTCTATATTGAATATTTCAGACATTTTGAAACCAATTATAAAGTGTTTTTGGAACATTTTTATAACTTCTAGAGCTTAAAAAGATGAAGGGAAGTTTTGGGCAGCCTTGGGCAAACCATGGAGGAAGGCCTAGTTTAGGGATGCAGTGTTCATTTTGAGAAAATTATCAATCGATATTTGGTTTCTGATGTGTGATGGAAATATTAGGTGTGTTTTTAGGGATAGTAACATAATTCTAAAGGATTTAGTGCCAAGGAGAAGCTTAGTGTAGCTCAATGCACCAACAGAAGGAATCGTGTCTAAGGGAGCCTAAAACTATCTGCAGAGTGATGCCAGCCATGAGAGGGATATATATGGTATTCTCAGCCCTTTGGATCAGTTCATTATCCATTGGAGTTAAGTGTGGAGCTTGTAAAAGAAATCTTACCATAATCCCAAAGATCTAATTCAAGATGAGAAATCTCAAAGGAGACATAGCCCATGAGATTCGGGTGAAATCCTACATTATTTTTGCTACTGTGTGTGAATGTTTTATTGTTTTATTATGTTGCTGTTATACATGTTAAATTTCAGCAAGAAAAAAATGAACTTAAGACACATAAACAGTTAAAAATCATACACCACTTTCAAGAAATAATTCTGCATAATGTCAAGTACAACCTAGATCATTTATTTGTTTAGCTGAGCGGGAGGTTCTTGAAATGCATAACAAGTTATTCGGACCATTTTTAGATGAATGTCCCATTCCAAAATATTGAATCCAAACAAAGGAAATATTATTTACTTTCAATTATAACTCTACTAATGTATAGTGAAAATAACTAGGAAGTTATTTAAAGAGTACTAAGCATCTCATATAACGTTATCCCGTTACATGATATCACTTTGCTGCCTGCAAGCCTAGACAGTACCCTGTCAAAATTTTCATGGTACCATACAGGTATGCCTCGTTACCAACGAGCATCCATAGCCCTCATGGGTTTACTTGTACTTCCCACACATGTGTGCATTCAACTCTCTTTTAACCACCATTTTGATTATAATTTAGAGAATTTATTTTAGTATTTCTTGTTTTGCAATTGGATGAAGGGAGCGGGGCGGTACACAAGGATATGTATTGAAAAAATATGGAAGGATATTAAAGGTTAACTTCACTAAACCTAGTCACATCTACCAAAGAAAATTATTTTATATATGTGGAGGGGGATGGGAGGTATTCAAAATTTGTATTGATGACAATTTTTACATCTATTTTAATGGGCTCAAACTACTTGAACCAAGAGTCTATTTTATCCATAACAAATGATTAAGATATGAGGAGTATAAAAATTATATCTAGTTACAAATAGAGAGTGAGGATTTCCACGTGTGGACCAACTAGTGTTGCCATTTGAAATAAGGTTCCTCCATATAAAGGGCTAAAAACAAACAAAAGGAAACAAAACTAAGTAAAATAAAAATAAAATGGTTAAGCCAAAAAGGGCAACAAGACAAGATAAAGCAACACAAATCTCAAAATCATTGTTGGATAGGTTGAGATGGTCATACAAGTGCTTTGTCCATTTTTGATGAATAAGGCTTTTCCAAATGTTGACTATGGGGCAATCACATTTACAAAAGTTTTTATGATGATGTAATATCTCAGAATAGGGAAAATCAACAATAATGGGAATATCTTATAATATCCCAAAATTGGAGATACATCAATCCATGAACATAATAATGAAAGAGAAGTGTTACATCAACTCATACAATGTAAGAAGAATACATAGCCATCATATTGATGCTATAGCAGCAAAATTTATACAATTATTGAGGAAATAATCACTCAAGATAGCCATCACAAGCCTTAGGAGAACATATACATGAAAAATGAAGTACACTGCTACACAGAAAATGCCCAAGGCTATGACAGTGCAGTTTTATTAGAGACACTACTAATGGAATATGTCAATACATGGATATAGAAATATAAAGCTCATATGATGTGGGGAGCAAAGATCTAAACCCCCAAACTCAACTTCTAGTCAATCCTGGAAGGATTGGCTGAAATATGTAAAATGTACAAAATGTTGGAGTTGTAGTCCTAAGACTGAGTAGTAGCTGCAACTCAAGAACTAGATGTAGATGGCTGAAGATGATACATAAGCTAAATAAGTAGACCTCCTCCAATGGATCTTCCAAGTGAAAGTTTGATCCTATCACTAAAGACCTCACCCTCCAATCAATCATGCAGACCCTTACTGCAATTGCACACTGAAAATAACACAGTCAAGGAGAGGGACTGCGCTGTAGGAGAAGGGAAATATGTTGGCCAAGTGCCAAGATCTGAAATAAGCTCCAGAATCTTCCTCACTGGTGTCCCAAAGGAAAGAAGCTTTCTCCTTTGAAAAACAAGCTCCGGAAGTGGTGTTGTCAACCCTCCATCGCAACACCCTGCAACACAACCCATCTCTCAATAGAAACTACGTTGTAGCTAAAGGAGGTAGCTTGGCCTCAAACCTAGATGTGGAGAAATGAAGTACAAACTCCCTCAAGAGGCCTCTCTTGAAAGGAGAAGGAATTCTTAAACAAGAATGTCTTGTGATAAGCATCACAGCAACTCTGCTAAACAGCAAGAGAATGCACCAAACTCTAACCAGACCATGAAATCAATAATCCATGACATGAATAAAAATGGCTACCTTGCCCTTCTTTTAAACAAGTGAAATCCCTCTCATCATGGGTACCAATCATTAGGGTTTCCTTCACCAAAGAATCCTCCTCCCATTCATACTGCGTTGTCTCTCAAAGTGTTCTCCACCTCCTATCCTAGCATTGTTGACTTGGTCAAACTTGACCTTGTCCACATGCAAATGACCCTGTTCACACATGAGGGTCTGAAATTGATCTCCTATGATTATCACTTTTCACACTATGAGGGATTTTATTCTTATTTCTGAAATGTATGGGCCTCCTTACCCATTTATTCAGCTCCTAAGTGAAATCAACAAAAATCAATATTACAATTAGCTGCATGTTAATTTTGGAATATTACACTCCTCCCCTCCCAAACGTTGCTTGTCCTCAAGAAACTACAAGGATAGAACTGAGAAGCCTCCTCTTCTTCCCCTGTAGCATCCTCATATGAAAAAATCTTCCCGGGGATCAAGATGTTGTCTCATCAATATATCTCCAAGTTGTCCCTCCCAAGTATGCAAGATAGCTTTTGGTGTGCATCCCAAATAGCTATCATCATGTAAAACATCCATGGAGGGAACAATGGGCTATCTAAAGGCCTTATCGAGGCATGAGGTCTGATATACATTGGGATCTACCATCCCCATATGAATCTCCCATCCCCAAGCTATCATCCATACAAAATGAGCCACCCTCCAAAATGGTAACTCATACAAGTCATCCTCCACCTCGAGCTCCTGCAATGTAGGTGGGTTGAAAATTTGATCATGGTAGACAAAATAGCCTACCCCGTACTGTCCTCCTCTCCACTTAGGATAATTGTAGAGTATATGTTGATATTGGGCTGCAATAATATTGCCCTCAAGTGGCAAGATGGAGACTAGATCTCCAAAGATCTCCTCTCTAATGTTATGAACCTTGCTGGCCCAATCCATCTCATATATGATGGATATGAAATCACCACCATATGGCATCCCATCCATCTCATGGCCCTCCTCATAAAGAAACAAATGTTTTTCTGTGGTGGCCATATCATCTCTCATGCTCCCCTTAGAACATGTAATGCAAATAGTGTGGGAGTCCTCCTCCCCAAAGGACACATCCAACCAATGTGCCACTCCCCAAATCATGCTCCCAATAAAAATAAGAACAACAGCAACATAAGGAACTACAATGAGAATCATGCTAGCTGTCATGTGAAGAAAGGGAGAAGGAAAATTGTCTCTCAAATGTTGCCAACACAGTTTGACTCTCAACTGCAACCAAAAATGAAATGATAGGTGGCCTCCACACCACTTTCTTGCTACCCCAACCTCCTCACAAATTTGGAGAAAGTGTATAGTGTGTGGTTCAAAGTGAACATGCTCTACAAAAGATAAAATCTCCCCAAGTCCTCTTAGGAAGTGGCCATCACCAAGACTGCTTATGGCCTCAGGTAGACCATGATGTTTAGAAGGAATATTGCTCCTTCCTTGCACATGTATTCTTAAGGGTTGCACATAAACATTATACAAATCATTATGCAAGCAAACAATACCCTTACCATATGTTTTCCTCATGAAAATGGAGTGCCTCATAGATGATTCCCCTCTCATCCTCAAAGAGAAAAGAGGTGGTTGTGCTAACTCTTCCAAAGAGTTATGTATCTCCTCCATCTCTACATGATCCATGCATCTCCTCATATGTTGATATATCTCCTCCTCAGAGCCTTCCAAAAAGTACCCCTCCATGATGGTGTGGTATGATTTTATAGAGTAAGTGTCGTTGAAGAGAAGATCCTCATGAGCTGCTTGTAGCAACTTCTCCTTGAGCTTAGAAGCTCTAGATAAGAATATCCTACCATGTTAGTAGATGACCCCATCTCTAACTTAATATCCCTCCTCATGTAGCTAGTCATCCAATATCATACAAGTGAAAAGATCCTTGGAATACTCCACCAATAGCTGGGAATTCCAATATGGATCTATCCTCCATAGTGACGGCGCTGATGATTTATCATGGAGAACATATGTCATATGGTCATCCTCCTCTTTGACATCTCTCATGCCAAAGATGCAAGTTGGAAGGCTACCATCCTTCCCATGCTGCTTCTGCCACAGTGCAGGATCTGAAATGAGAGTGTGTAATGATGATTTTGAGAGAATGCTCCTTCTCTCCTTGAGTCTACCCAAGAATCCTAGCACTGTACCAAGCTCTCCCAAGGTCTCCACTCCTCTGAAATCAATGAGTGGTGCCTCAAAATGTGAAGCATCCATCCTCCTCTACTGATCTGGTGGTCTCCCTGGTGAAATGTCTCCATGCAATGAGACATCATC
>CM076575.1:1708526832-1708715603 GCA_034641835.2 Pinus albicaulis | reverse complement strand
TTCCTTCCATGTTACTATCTCCTTTGAGCTAATGAGGAGGTCATTTGTCCTGTAACACAGGTGTATGAACGTCGCTACCAATGGGGCGCAAGGCTTGAAGGATGAAGATCAAGGGATCACTACAACGTACTACATCAAGAGTGTTGGATTGAGGTAGGTCATCTATCCTAATCCACATTTCGTTTATAAACTAGGAATTTAGAAACCACCATGTTCCCTTGTTGCTAGACCCACCCTAGAGCTAGAGGGATCACATTTTTCCACAAAAGGGATTTTCCTTTACAACATGAGGCCTTTGGAGATTCACGATGGGTCAAATATGTTGACTTGGATAATGGTGAACTAGGAATAACCTATATACCATGGGCTAGAGATACCAACCAAAATTATGGTCAAAGGTGGGTTGGATTTACTGAACAAAGTTATGGTGACTAATTAATGATGTTTATTTATCATGAGTCAGATTTGTAGACCAAGATTATGTTAATTGAATTATGTTGATGCTAATGATGAATTTATATAACCTTTTCTTAGATAAATGTTTCAACAAGAGAAGATATGGATATTCATTATGAATTCCTCCCTAGATAATAAGGAGTGTTGAATTTCTTAGCTATGGCCAGCCTTGATAATTAATAGTTTATCCCTTGTAATATATAATGAAACATGTAAGACATGTTCTTCATGTAATTGTCAAAAGAAAAATATAAGACATGTTATTCATGTCGGTTTAAAAGAAAAAAATTTGAATTTTGAATTTTAAATTTTTGGCTCCAAAGCTGTTAAGTCGACCATCCTTCAACTCAAGTTGGTCTATGTCAAAGACACACCCATTTAGGCCAACCAAAACACCATATATACTCCAATTTTCCTCTTCCACAAGACACCATTTGATCACACACAAAAGAAGATATATTCTAGGAATCCAAGTGAAGGACGAAGAAAGATAAGAAGGATGAAGAAGGACAAAAAAATCTCAAGCATATCTCTCTTTCTCTTTGGTTTTTCATATATGAGTTTTTGGGCATATTCTAGGCAGCATATTTTGGGCAACAAGGTCAAATTTCTAGGTATTTTCTTGGAGGTTGAATTTTGGCCTAGACAGATCAGGAAAGATCGAGTTTGTTGGGAAAATTGGAGACTTTATAAGAGGGAATTTTGACTAGGTTTGACCATTGTATTGTTTTTCAGTTGGAACATCATATTTGACTACAAGAATTAGGTGTATCTCTTGTTGAATTGAAGAATTTCTCGAAGGAAAAGGTTGCTGGGTTCCCCCCAAGTGGTTTTTTCTAGTGTAAATCTTGTGTCATCTTTGTGCATTGTGATATCTACCGTCCTACTACTTTTATGATTGAATTTTTGAAGTGTGATTTCTTATGATAAATTAGAAGTGCTAAAATAATATCTACATCATTGGAAGTAATTATTAGTTTTCAAAAATTAGTGCTTGTATCTATTGCACTTGAAAAATCAACAAAGAGAAGGAAGGGAAAGCACACTACCTTACCAATTATTTCATTTGTAATTTTAGATGCTAAAAAATAAAGAAGTATAACTATACAATCTTCTTGGAAATAAATCCCAATATATGCATAAGTTATCTTAACAATAAATCCTAGGATTTGCATAACCTCTCTCAAACGTCATGTACTGTATGATTCTCTTGTTTTAGAATTAGGATCTAAATTGTCCACTTGATATTTTAGCATCAATGCAACTGGTACATTGATTAGTTTCATAAATATTCCATTTTTTTAAGAAAAGGACCTAAGCCCAAATATAGGGTAGATTGTTTATGCAACAAGATAGGAGGCATGATGCATCCTGTGTCAACCTTCATTTTTTGTCGACCATATTAGTGTTTGAAATAATTATCCCCATAGCAAGTCACTTCTAGTGTATTTGTTTTAACGATATACTTTCTAGCTGGAAGATGAGGAAGGAATAGGGAAGAACCAGTTATGAGCTAGTTTTGAGTATGAGCTGCTTTCTGAGCTGAGTCACAAATGTTAGCATGATGCAATGTTAAGTGGTGTGGTTCAAGGCTTGCATGATATGTTATGGAGATAAAGTGGTGAGGGACGTGACCCTCATGTGAGGGACCACATGGTCCATTGAGGTCGTTTTTAACTTTTGGTTACACAGGTTACATTTTAAAATCATTTTAATGACTTTTCAGATGATCACCTAGATAGCATTTATTCTCATGATCATTTAGATTGGTTCAAAAAATATCATAGCCAACCTAGACAAAGGTAAGGGTTTCATAGCGAAGGTAAGGTCACCTTCTTTAAGGTGCCAAAATAAAGGAGTAGTGAGAAATAACAACTATAATGGAAAAGAAGCCCTACGAGGCAAGAAGAAGAGATTTGGTTCACAATGAGACTATATTAATTCACAACTTGTCTCTAGTTTCTACCCTGTAGTGTTGGTGTGTTCTAAGAAAGGAATAGGCTTTGGGTTATGTTTTAGCCACTACAACACCACCAAAAATTTAACCTATCACCAAATTTTTTGGTTCCCCTCTTCTTATTTAGGTCTTGGGGGTTTATGCTTACGACTCATCGAAATGGTTGTTATCAAATTCTACTTGATGCTTATGCATTGGTGACACGTGAATTTTTCTCCTAGTATATTGATTGTCTTAATGCATTATGGCTTTTTGGGATTTTTTACTTTAATGACGCCTTAAGAGCCTTGTGCCTCCTGAGGCATTTATTTTTCTACAACATGCATTGTAATGTATTAAAGGAATATTGTGTTAATGGCCATGGCATCATTCAAGCTACATTAGGGTTTATAAAGCCATTATATTTCCCATGCATCTTTAAAACCCTATATTTTCATGGTTAAAGATCCAACCTTGTTTTGAATTAAGCTTCAATCTCTAGGATGAATTTTCATAAACACTCTTAGTGTTTTCATTACACTATGGAATCATCAGGTGAGGAATCATATTGCATACCTGTCCTACTCCATTCATGTCAATTATGGTTTTAGGAACTCACGTTGATTAAAAATATCTTTTGGCACTGCTTCTCCATTCATTTTCATGCGGGTTGAATAAATTAAGAATTAAGAAGGTGGTGACATTATACTGATGCACAAATTTTGTATGTCTGGGGTTTTCAATTCCATAATTGGACGAAGAGACTCATCATTATTAGAAATAACTATTAATAATGATACTATCACTAGTTTACCCATTGTTCTTAATGTTACATTTGGAAGACCTTTTATTCTCCATTTTAATAGCAAGAGTCTACTTGGATTCATTCATACTTGAGCTTGTTTTCATTATGGGGCCAACATATACATTCTATATTGATTATCATAAGTGTTATTCTCGATGGTTGAAGGATTGTATTCTATTTTATGCAAATTTATAGCCACTATGTGGCATTTAATTTTGTTACAATATTTCTTTGGAGTCATATCCGGTGATTTCATGCGAGGTCACATTCTCAGAGAGGTTTTTGGTGGAAGGTGAGAAAAAAATGCAATGCCAAGATGGCTAATGATTTTATTATTATATTATCTTACTTTTCCATCCCTCTTGAGATTTTGTACTTTTGAGTTGCTCCAATGTCTTCCCATCCAGATGGGTCATAGTTCAGTTTAGAGCATTCATTATTCTTTGTGGGCTAACTCACTTTATCAACGTTTCGACATATGGTCCTCACTATTTCCATGTAATGATGGTTTCATTGGATCTAATCTACTAGAAAAATTGATGGAAAATGGAAAAATGAGGTTTAAAGGTTTAGGGTGACAATATTTCCTTATCAAAGGAAACACTTAAACATGATGTTCTGTCAAAAACACTGCAAGTTAGCAATATCAATCCTTTGCTTACATTGAAGGAGAAATTTTTAACAAAAAGGAGAATGTACCTAGGAAATCAGAAGGTGGTTTGGAGAATGATATGAACACCTTTCCACTAGATATGAGAGAAAGATATATGGAAAAGATGATGTAAGTCAACCTACCTACTCATCACTCGAAGGATTTAAGAGCAAGAAGTTTGGATAAGGCGCCCTTGAGCTTCTCTCAAGAAGAGAGAGGATGCATACCTAGAGAATTGGAAAGGGAAGATCCCAATTATACTTGCAATTCTAGGAATTCAAAATACTTATCAAAGGATCTTAAAAAGGAGGTTTGGACAAATATTTGAGTGGATTCTCTAGAAAATGATGAGAAATTAATGTGGACCTATTCTACCAAATTTATTAGTTCTATTAAGTAATGCCATGGGTATACATACAATGACAAGGAGAATATCATATAGTCATCACAATGCAAGTGGTCCGTTGATGTAGAATTACCAATAAAACAAAAGAGAGCAATGTTGAGAGATTTTAGAATCTTTTAAGCCCTACTTCAATAATCATTGCAACAATGTGTTGAAAATGCATTGGATTGAAAGAATTTAGCCTCAACAATCAAAGTGAAACACCATGAATATAAAACGTTTCAGGGGATGTGTTGAAAGACAAGTCAAATGGATATTAAGTATTATAGGAAAATTGTGTTGTGCATTGATGATAATTCCATGCATTGAGTGTCTTTTGCATACATTGAGCATATTTTATATTTTAGAGCGATGGACATTTCTTCGTGGTGCGATAGGAATCATGATGCAATGTGATGGGGCATTAAAATTTATTGAGTGTTTTTATAATAATCATATCAACTGTATACAAGCGCTACTAGTGACCGACTCCATAAAATGGGAATACAACATTTATGAGTCCAAGACACATCTCCAAGATTGAACTTAAGTTTCAGTTTTAGTTGTCACTTTTTTTTATTACAACCAGGAAAAATCGCAAATAAATTTTGGTGAATGCGACTTGGTCTAAGTCGCATTCCCAATTGCAACTTGTACTCATTACTCCCAAATGTGATTTGGATCAAGACACGTTTTCAAATGTGACCTGATTGGTGAATGAGAAATGCGACCTATACTGGTGTTCAAAAATGTGACCCTCACTAATGATGCAAAATGTGATTGCTTTTTAGTTCGCAATATGAAAATGCGACTGATTTTCAGGTCACGATATGGAAATGAAACAAGGTAAATCACACTAGAAAATGAGACTTACCTTGGTGCATGATTTGCGACCAGAATAAAAATTCTCATCTGCTAAGTCGCAGAGTGAATTTTGAGGCCTCATCATTATTAAAATTTTAAGCTACAATTAGTTTGAGATATGAACCTGCGATGAAAATTGGATATTTATACCATCACTCCTCCCTCTCATCGCACTTTTTCAATAGACAACTCAATAATTGATTAGAGATATGCGAAGGCATTCAAAATGGAGAGCCACACATAAGATACACTTAAGTAGATAAAGGGAATATCAAATAGGAGATGACAGATTCACATCAGAAGCATATGTAAGTTGTTATGGAGGAAGACAAAACCACCCCTTGTTTCAAAAGGAGTGGCCTTCCTTCACAATGTTTTCACAGTACTCACACCACTCTCACTATCTTCATAGTTATTTCAAGTGGCTTGGTCGAAAGAATCAACACATCGCAAGGTAAAATGATCATTTTTCTACATCTCCAGGAGGTGAGGCTCCTTGTGATATAATGCGAGGAAGGAGAGTTCTTTGTACCTAAACATATTCAGAATTGTATGGCTGAAGCATTTCATTTTCTTCATACCATGAAATGAATTATTATGGGCCAAAGCAAGTCATTTTCCTACCTCTTTAGAGACCTTAAATTTCTGAACACCATTCCTTTGTTTTCCTTAACCCAAAAGGTGCTTGAGTTTTCTAAAACATATTTATTGACAATGGGAATAGGATCCTGGACAAAGGATTTTCAAGGAAACTGTATGATGTTAGCGTAATAGAGGATTTTTAGTGATTTGAGTAGAGTTGATAGCGAGCTTTACTTGAAAACAGCCACAACTTATGTACGTAAAAGGATTAGGAAATACTGGATCAAAATAAAGCAAGATATCTAGCTTTAAGCCAAAAGGGAAACATTTGTTGACCTGCCCATGGAAATGTTAGATGCCATGATGCTTTGGACACCCACTCAGGAAAAAAAAACCCACTTGCAAATAGAGGAATGAGAGGAAATCATATTTTAGAAAAATATACATCTGAAATGTTATCAATAGATCCAAAATTATTAAGAGCAGAAAATGAGTTTGAATGGAATTGTGGAGGCATGAAACACACAACTTCCACACTAGAAGAAAAAATCTTGTTGTTAATTTAGACTACTAGCCATGCTAGGATGTAAAATCATCCATAGGACCTATAGAAAGTAAAAATGGATTTCATTTCTCAGAGGCATTCAAGTATGTTGAAGATCACTAGATCAGGTCCACTCCATCCACAAACTTTACAACTTGCGTTAGAGAACTTTTGAGGTCTAAAATGGCCTCCTAAGAAAAATGTACAACCAAAATAAAATTTATAAGAACCAATAGGATTCAAGATGATGATGTCAACCATGGGGGCTTGTTAGTGTTTGTGAGTCACCAGTGATCAAATTTTCTCTTTCAATGTCAGTTGATAGGGTCCTAGGTAAAATTTTATACTTTCAATTAAGTTTTAAAATAAAATTTGATCATTGGTTGGTTTATAGTTCATGATACTCCCTCTACTTGAGAATGGTTATCATTTCTCATCATTTTCATGTCATTATTCATGTGTCTTGGGTCATCAAGCAGTTAATATGTCACCATTTAGGTCATGATCTAGGATTTCACTTGATTTGTCATTATAAGGTTAGTCATAAAAAGAAAAAAGAGTCATGTCCATCACTTGGGTCATCATCAATGGGAGTTAGCAGCTTAGGAATGAAAAAAATAAAGGTAAAGGTAACATTTTCATTTCAAAATATCATGTTTCAGTCACATCAGCTCATTTCTCAAAGTCACATATGATGTCATGCCATCATCACAAACAAAAATCAATTTTCAACAAATAAAGGACCAACCAAGCATTCTAATTTCTCATTTCACCATCATTGAGCACCTCTCCACTATCAAGTTACATTCCAACCAATAGAGCCACCAACCTCCAAAGGCACATGGCAAGGTACTACTACACCTAGAACTGGATCAGTCAAATCAGGGTCAGAAACTTGAAGAAAAAATTGAAGAAAACCCTAATTAAGATAAGGAAGAGGGATAACTTATATTTATTGGCTGATGCCTCACTCATTTCCTAGCATATAATCTACCAACTTGAAAGAGCAATTCAGATCAAATTTTGAAGAAATTTTTACAAAGTATGAGTTTTTGTGGATTTTTGGCAATTTTTGGAAATTGCTCACTGCCAAAAGCGCAACGAACATTTGTTGTGATTTTTCCTAAGGCCACCAAATGAAAAAAAAATATACATGATTGGATATATTATCACTTTTGAATTTCATATATGCCACTTGTGTGCCATTTCAACTTTCAGTTTGGGAGAAAATTTCCAAAAACATGCTAAAACATGGATTTTTGCCACTGTTTTGAACCCCTCGCTGTGCTTCTGGAGTAGTCTTTGGAAAAATAATTTTTCTCGGCCTTGGAGAGGTAATTTTGAATTCTTAAAGGTTATAAATACAACTAGACATCCCAAGCTTTCAAAATATATGTTCAGATCATTAAATGGATTAGGAAAAGTCACTAAAAAGTGCCCTTAAACAATTCACCACGCTTTTATAAATTTGCTATGCTTTTGAGGGAATTTGTTGCATTTCTGTCAGTATGCCATAATGTTATGAAACAAGCTCCAAAAATAGAAGAAAAGAGAGATAAACGCCTTAGAAATAAGCCACTTCAAGGGGGCAACATCCTTTACATTACATAAACGAACAATTCTTGGATGATACAAATGACAAAACCTCCTTCATACAAATGAACATTTCTTTGACCAAAGAATGTTGACTTTGATCAAAGAAATTCGAATTCTTCTCCCTGCACTTCAGTTACCAATTTTTCTATAGTTGATACTTCAGTAGCAAGTTCAATACTTCTATGAGTCTATTGAAGGCTCTTCAGCGCACCATCCAATGTTTGTGACAACTATAGAGCCTCCTTGGCCCATGGTTGCAACCTTTCTTCAAGAAAATATTCTCTTCAATGGAGTTCCTCGATTTCGGTTTGAATTACCTGACCCTCCTTAAGCGGGTGAGGTGATGTGCAATCACAAGGGTGGGCGTAGCCATCCTAATATCAACAAACTTGTGCTCCTTGACGTGCAATTCATTGCGCAACTGCTGAACCATTGGGTCATTCTAAACCAAAGTACAGACACCCATGGCCTCGTCCAATAACTAACCAAACTGTGTAACTATGGTAGTTATGTTATATGTAGCCTTCTTGACCTCTGCAACACTCTGAGCTCTGACTTCCGACAGGGTTTCTGGTTGCAACTTCGACTGAAGATCGGAAAATTGATGTTTGAATTCCAACTTGATAGTTTAAAATTCTACGCATGAGGCCTTCAATGCAGCAACCAACCCTTCTAATTTCTCTGTTGGGGCAGCTATGCCGAGGACTGCTAACACGTCGTTGCAGACTTGGTTGATCTTGTCTTCTAGTGCAGCACATTGAGCCTCTACTTCTCGGCATGCTTCTTCTGCGCTTTGCTATTTGTGTTGAAGGTATATCGCATGCTTTTGTGCTTCAGTGATGTCATGGTAGGCGCGAGCTTCTCGAAATTGTAGCTCATCCAGGATCATGCTATGGAACATATGTAGTTTTCTGCAGGTAATACATTCAAATAAACATTTTTTTCCTAGCAAGCTTTGATCTGTGCGTGTAGCAGCTAGGATTCAAATCAAATGACTTGTTCAAGGATCTAAACCAAGCGAGCCTCCCTTGATGAAGGAAAAACTATTGTGATGGGCTTCGTGCCAGCAACAGACACACTCGCTTGTGAAACACTCGCCTAATTCAGGCTTGCTTGAAATTTCATCTCTTGGATGTCGTTCTTCACCCCATCGAGTGCAACCTTGTACTATGCTTCTAGTTTCATCCACATATCCTTAGTTGTTTTCATGATCGTGTTGGCTATCTCGTTGAAATCATCCTCGATCAATGTCAGTTCTTCTTCTCTAGTGGCCTTAGATCCTTTGCGTTTCTTCCTTGATCCTCCCACAGCTTGAGAACCACGCTTTGTTCCCTTGGAAGTCTAGACTTCCACTTTCTCCTCTATTTCCTTAGGCCCAACACCATTTTTTTCAAGTGCAGTGTCTGTCTCATGGTCAATAGTTTCGCTCGGCGTGGGATCTTCTCCAGTGTTATTCTAAGTAGTTTGCGTACCAGTGCAAGGCTTGGTGGGAGTCTTCAGAATAGAGGTAGATGCCCCTTCCATGGTGCGTGGCTCCATCCAAGCTAGCAACCACTCTGTAGTGACGCGCAAAAAATCTTCCTCAGTGACAAGGTATGACAAGTCATACTAGACTCCTTCAACGACACCCTTCGCATGGATGTGAATGTTGTGGAACGTGGCTTTAAAATCTGCAATCAGCTTGTATTGCTCGTACAAATTTAGAGACAACCTCGGTTTGGATTGAATTTCTTGAAATATTGAGGCATCGAACAAGACCCAAAAATTTGTGTTTTCCATGCGTGCGGGGATGGAGGAATTCCATAGCGTGGCATACCATGCGGCTTCACACATCTACGGATCTATGTCAAGAAACTATGTTTCTTCTAGGTTCTTTCATCCAATCAAGTCTATCAACAACAAGAGCCAAGCATAATAGAAGTTCTTTCCCTCCTCTTGCGCCTTGCATGCATTCTCCAAAAACTCCTTGCATAGATATTGCGCCCACTTATAGATGACTCCCTTCTCGCACTGTCCTACAAGTGAAATTACTTTTGCAGGGACTTCCTTAGGCCTAAAATTCCACATCTTCTTGCAGGCCAAGATGAGCATCCAAAATTGGACGGTTGGGTCATTGATTTCACTAACGATAAATCCTTTGATGTGACATGACCCCTGGTAGGTCACCTTGATTTTGTCTGCCACCTTATTTTCCTATGCTTTTCCTCCAAAATTAGCCATGGGATCCGCACCGTGATCAGGCAGGACGGTGATCTGATGGATCAACATGACATGCATAGGTATGCGCTCTCCCAACCATAAAGCTTTATCATGCATTAGCGCGAGCAATTGTCGCACACATATATCATTTATCAGGTTGCGCCTGAAATGTGGTATTAGGTTAAAAATAGTTTAGTAGAGTCTGAATTTCCCTTACAATTACCCTTTCGTGCACACACCAGTACTAGATCTCCATGCACACAGCCAACAGGAGCCTTTCTACCCAACCCAGACTTACAAAAATGTATCACAAAATCATAAACACTTACTTAGATCCAA
Organism: Pinus albicaulis; assembly: GCA_034641835.2. Lineage (NCBI taxonomy): Eukaryota > Viridiplantae > Streptophyta > Pinopsida > Pinales > Pinaceae > Pinus > Pinus albicaulis. The sequence goes on along the minus strand of CM076575.1, from coordinate 1,708,705,245 downwards.
AACATCATGATCTCTGAATAGACTCGATCTATCTATATTTATATTCATCCAGCACGTAGATACTATGGTCTCAAACCATGGTTTGAGGCCCACAATTTACCCTTACAACCCATTTACATAAAAGACAGACTTTTACCCCCCCCCCCCCCAAAGCCCCCTGACCTTTCCGCGCAATGCACATATCCAAAAATATATACAAAAAGTTACCCAAAATTCACCCCAGGGGACCCCACTCCAACAACCCTACACTACATTGAGAACCTCAAAGTGTCATTGAATGTACCTACCTTGCCCCTTTATATTCCTGCAACTGAAATCTTTTGAGACCTGACCTAGTTTCCTTGACATCTCCTCCTGATCCAGCAAAACCCTAAATTTTTAAACCCTAGAGCTCAATACCTAGCCTAAAATCTTTTTCCCTCTCCAGTCACCTTATTAGTTGTGAGATTATAGAGAGAGCCCTCTCTGATTTTGTAGGGCTAGCTACCAAATCCTAAGTGGTTCGGGGTTACCTCCTTCGGTCTCCTTTCTCAGCCTTGGGACACTGTGGATAATAACAGGGGTGACTCACTATTTTTGGGGTAAAAATGTAAAAATATTAAACAATAATAAAATATTAAAACTACTTTTTCAACTTGTATTTTCAACTTATATCCCTAAATTTTTACTCAAATTCGATTCAGAGTACTCATTGGATGAAAAATTTAATTCCTCGTCCAAGGAGTACCCATGTTGCATACTTTTGATGGACCTTGCTACGCGAAAAAATGAGAAATACATGAAAAAACGTGATTGCAATCATCTTTTTCATGTATTTCTCATTTTTAGTGTAGCAAGTTCCATTGAAAGTATGCAACATGGGTACTCCTTGGATGAGGAATCAAAATATGCAACCTGTTATCACTCCCTCTGTTTCCCAAGGCTGAGAATGGACACTGAAGGAGGTAACCTCAAACCAATCTTTAGATTTGGTAGCTAGCCCTACCAAACCAGAGAGGGCTCTCTCAATGTCACTTTTACAGTCAATTAGGTGACTGGAGTTGTAATGATATTACGCTAGATATAAGCTCAGTGAATAAGGGTTTTGTTATGAATTTTTGCTGGATAGGAATGTCAGTGCAGGAACTAAGTCTAGGTTTTAGGTTTGATTTCAAATGAATATTTGTAGAGATGAAGATGAGGCCAGGTAGGTATCTTAGAAACACACTTAAATTTTCATTGTGGCATAGGGTTTTAAAATAGAGAGATTTAGACTGAGTATATTACATGAATTCATTCATTAGAAGAGGTAAAACAAATTTATGAAAATCTTATGAAACATAGTACAAAAAGCAAGAATTATGTTCATAGACCCATAATATTTGTCATGTAGAAGCATACATGTGATTTCATGGAATAATAAAAATTCAATTTGATGGTGTTACTGAGAAAAAAAAATACTCATAACAATACCACTGGAGTCCCAAAACTATAGTTGCAACATGTCTTTGATTTCACTGAAAAATATTGTACATAAGCTCCACAATTGCAATATAACCTATCCAACCTCTAAAATGAACTAAGTTGAACTACATATAGAAAACAAAGAATATTCCACTTCATTGGGTCGAAACCTGATCCATAATACATCATAAATGCACCCTATGAGTCATTACCAAGAATTTAGGAAAGTTAGAAACAATCCCCCCAAATTTAGCTAATAACTAGGAGTGTTTGTCTCCTTGAGAAATTACATGATTCTTAAACAATGAGGGGAAAAAAAATACTTCCTTATCCACAAAATAGCTCATGGGATAGATGCAACCTTGATATTTGGACCATTTTTCATTGACACCAGTCCAAAAAGCATCCAAGACAAAAGCATCGAGCAACACACAGAAGCGACGTGCTTTTCAGCATAAGCATCATGCCACTTGGAGGGAATTTTTAGCTAACTTTTAGGCATCTTCCTATTGATTTGAATATTGGGAAAGGTAGCCCTAGATTTCCTCTATCCCAACCAACCTTGAAATTGACAAAAAACCACCTGCAAGACCTTCAAAACTCCATTTCACCAAGCTTACTCCAGAAGCGTCGTGCATAGGGAAAAACAATGGCAGAAGCATGAAAAATAGGGTTTTTTAGTGTTTTATCAAAAACTGGGAGGTGTCATGAAAACCCAAGACCATATCTAGAATTTAGACTCCAAAATCTGTCTAACCATGTAGAGAAAACCTCATTTGGAGCCTCTGAGGAAAAGTTTCGCGCAACTGTGTGACGCTTCTACAAAGGTGAAATTTACAGAAGTTGCCAAAAATCTCAAAAAATACCAAATATTCCCAAAACTTGATGAATTTGGGTCCATGGAATCCTTGAATGATGAACTAGATAGTTATGGATGCCTCAGCTATAAAATCCAATTTCTCTTTCTCCTTTAGCTTAATTAGGGTTTCTTTAAGCTTTTTCTTTAAATTCTTAACCCTGACGTTGGCGATTTGGTTCCTGGTGAAATAGTGTCTTGCCATGTGCCTCTAGAGGTTATTGTTCCTTTCTGCCTTCTTCAAAAGCTTCTCAAGATGCTCATTCACCTTGTCAATCCAAAGCTCTTTGTCTTGCTCAATCTCAGCATTGAGCAACTCATCAAAGCTTAGCTGACCTAATGGAGGAGATGACTCTTTTTCTTGATCTTTTTGCCTGGTTAATCCTCTTTTTATTGACCTCCTTGGATTTATTTAAGCCTCCATGTCTTCCAATTGATCAACATCCACCACTGCTTTTCATTTACCTTTGTCTACCTCAAGATCTGCCTTTGGTTTGCTTTGGAGCAGTTGTTTCACCTTCAATTGCATGTTTTCTTGTTGTAGGAAGGTTATCAAGAATTTTTCCCTTGAGAGGTTGTCCTTGAGATCTGCTATCTCTGAATCATTTTCCCTAATTATCTCCTCATCTATTTTTTCTTCCACATACTCTGCCATGTCAACCTCCATAGGCACTTGCTCCTCATGTTTCTGTAAAGGTGACTCACTCTCATGCATAGGTGGTTGCTCCATGGTTTCTCTTTGCTCAATTGTAGTTTCAGGTGAAAGCACACCTTTAGTGATAATAAAAGAAAAACCATCCTTTTACCCTTCTCATATGTTTGATTGATTCCATCCCTTGGTGTCTTTGGAACCTCTACTTGTCTACTTGAAGAGCCAACCTCTTTTGGCTTTGTTGATGCTAATGGCATGCTCTGAATGATAGGTGGACTAGTAGTGGGCATAGAAGCAACCGTATTTGATCTAAAAGGACTGTATTAGTTTTGATGTGCTAAGTGTCTTTTATTTTATAAACATGTGCATACTTGTCTCATTAGTTTGCTTAAGGAATGAGGATTTTAACCATGAATTGTAGATGATTTGAATTAGAAATATGAAAATAAGAAAAAATAACACTAAACAACAGTGTAAAATAGAGAAATAAAACACCACATGAAATTTACACAGCAAGCATGATGAAGCAGTTCACCCCTCCTGGGCTACATCTGTTGATTCAGCTCCCAATGGCATGTCCATCTTTCATTATGCTCAAAATTTTGCAAATACATGTAGTTACAGGCCTCTAATGGTTTTTTTCTCTACACAAACGGCTCCAGAATGCTCCAATTAGTCAAGAATGACTCTTCATTCACTCTGAATGGGCAAAAATTGAGTCTCCTACTCATTTTCCTGGTTACACCTAAAAAATCTCCACTAAATGTGGAGGACTCCATTAACTGGAGTCAAAATAGTTGATTCCCGCCTTTTTAGGCACACTGCTAAATCTCCACCAGTCTTAACCATTTTAATAAATGTTACAGTTAGGGGTGGCCACATGCGCACCCCAAACCCTGGCCTGACCATAATGGTCGGCGAAACTAAGGCATGTACATGCGGTTGAATTGGGTCAGAACTGTGGTAAGCTATGGGTTAAGTCTGATCGTTGAATACACCACACATTTAACATTATTCCATGTGAACGTTGTAATGTAACTACCAGCAGATAAAAATAGTCATAGGTTAACGTTTGTGGTTGGTGTTAAACATTGACATGTGACCAGTGTATCGGGACCGCTGGCAGGTTGGGACCGCTGGCAGGTTGGGACCGCCGCCGGCCCCCAACCCACAATGTGATTTTCAATAAATTTTAACATTAACCCGTGACATAGTAATGTTAAGATTCAATGCGTAGCGCGGGTGGTGTGGCAGGTACTTTCTCTGTCGGAGGTCACAGGGTCGAACCCTGCGGACATTCCAAAAATTTTAATACACCATTTGGGGGACACGTGGCAGCCTCAGGGTTGGCCACGTGTCACCCCCTTAGTGGCCCTTCAACCAACGTACAATATCATTAGACGAATAGAATGGTGCCACTTATCATCCATTGATTGTTTCAGAGAAAAGGAATATTATTTAGAATATTCCTTTTTACTGACTGTACATCCACCCTACTGACTAGGCATCCCAGTCAACCCTGTCGCAAATTTTACCTATTTGGGATTTCGATCAGAACCTAATATCTCCCTCATACGACATCGGTTTTTCGAACCGTTCATGACACTAGAATCAGGAATATGAGATCTACGCAACTATCCTAGTTTCAACCCAATCCTGTAACTTTCATTTTTGAGAAAAAGTTATGAACTGCTTATCACTCCTCCCCATTGAGAAGCTTTTGGACCCCAAAAGACTTGATTACTTGTTCAGTAGATGAGGGTAAAGCTCCCTCACCTTTCCAACCTCCATCCATTTTCCCTTGCTTGGTTTAGTGCCTTTGAGCCCAACTCAAAGGTAGTCAACACTTCCCCTCTTGGATGCTCTTGTCATCCTGTCAAGAATTGTATCTTCCTTGAGCTCATCTAGAAATTCTGGCGAGAAATATTCAATAGAAGGTAGCTGAACATCACTTCCTTGATCATTGATCAAAGCTGGCTCATACAAACGTAAGTTTTCAACGTTAACAACCGAATGCATTTGCATATATGAAGGCAAGTCAAGTTGAAATTAATTATTACCAACATGCTTTATGATCTTGAATTGACCACAGTGAATGGGTTTGAGATTTTTACCTTCCCCTTGCATCCTTTCTTTGCTAATGTGAAACCAAACCTCATCTCCCTCTTGAAACTTGTGATCAACTCTATGTTTTTCATGCCTCTCTTTGTATTTGCTTTAACTTTTCTCAAGTTGTTCTTAAACTTGTTCATGTATAATCTGAGTTTTCTCAATGAAATTTCGAGCCTTATCAATATCACTATGGCCATATATTGCAACATCCTTCCCAAAGCTAAATTCTAATGGCAATTTTGGAAAATACCCAAAGCATACTTCAAAAGGTGATGTTTGAGTTAAAGAGTGCTTTGCCCAGTTGTAAGTGTGTTGAATGTAATGGAATCACTCATCCCACAACTTAGGATGGTTGCTGCAATATCCTCTCAATATATGCACAAGAGTTTTGTTCAACACCTCAGTTTGTCCATCGGTTTGCGGATGAAAATCAGTACTCTTTTTCAAATTTGTGTCCATCATCTTCCATAGATTGGACCAAAAATTCCCAATGAACCTGGAATCCCTGTCACTAACAATAGAATTTGGCAATCTAAAATGAACCCAAACATGTTGAAAATAAAGTTCAGCAGTATTGGTTTTCTTACATGGAATAAGTATACACATTTTACTGAATCTATCCACAACTACATAAAGATAATCATGTTGTTTTCTTGACATAGGTATACCTCCAATAAATTCCATGGAGACACTCTCCCATGGCCTTGATGGTACCGGTAGTGGCATGTACAACCCAAGCTTCCTATTACTAGGCTTACTTGTTTCACACTTAGAACAACCTCTTATAAAATGTGACACACTGTCTACGATGTGAGGCCAATAGCAATACCTCTGTAGATGCACCACTATTTTTCTTACCCCAAAGTGTCCAGCAATAAGATATGAATTAGATTATCTCATGACACTTAGCCTCTCTCCTTGTGGTATACACAGTTTTCCAAAATGGAATAGCAAATTGTTATGCATGTGATAATATTTTTCTTCAACTTTATTCCCTTCACTCAAACTAGCATACACATCTTGAAAATGAACATCATGTGCATATTGTTCTATGTAACTCTCATGTACAACAGAATCATTTTTTAGTAAAGTAGATGCACTAATGATTGGTCTTGAAATCATATCAACAACTTTATTGAAAATACCTTTCTTGTACCTTATAACCATGTGAAACTGTTGAAGAAATCCCATCCACCTGAAATGTCTTGATTGCTGCAATTTTGTTTGTGACTGCAAGTATTGTAATGGTTGGTGATCGGTATGCACAATAGTCTCTTTACCCATCAAGTAGTGTTTCCACTTCTTGACACTTTGTACCAATGCATATAGTTCTTTTTCATATGTAGGATAATTAGTTACAACACCATTAAAAGTTTCAGAATGAAAAACGATAGGCTTACCATGCTGCAAAAGTACTGCACCCATGGCATAATCACTAGCATCAGTTTGTATCTCGAATGGTTGTCTCAAATTTGGTAATGCAAGGACTAGAGCTGAACTGATCTTGTCTTTTAAAGCTTCGAAAGCTTGTTTTTGTTTTCCTCCCCATTGGAAGCCTTTCTTCACACTTGTCATTTCATGCATAGGAGCTGCGATGGAAGAAAATTTAGCAATAAAATTTCTCCAATATTGAGCTGCACCTAAGAAACTTCTTACCTCAGTTACTGTTTTGGGTGTGGGCCAATTCACAATGGCTTCCACTTTCGAAGGATCAATTCTCAGCTCTCCTCCTCCTACAATGTGTCCCAAATAAACCAAAGGAGTCTTTCCAAACTCACATTTTGACATCTTAAGAAACAATTTCTCTTTCTTCAAAACATCACGCACTCTATTCACATGCAAGACATGATCTTCTCTTGTTTTTTTGAAAATCAATATGTCATCTAAGTACACAATCACAAATTCATCAAGGAATGGATGAAAAACACTATCCATAACACGCATGAAAGTTTCTGGTGCATTACACAAACCAAATGGCATAACTAACCACTCAAAGAGTCCTTGTTTGGTTTTGAATGCAGTTTTCCATATATCACTTTCTGCAATTCTTACTTGATGATATCCACTTTGTAAATCTAACTTAGTGAAAAAAATTTCTTCTTTCAACTGATCAAGCAAATCATCTATCCTTGGGAGTTGGTAACAATTCTTACCTTAATCTTGTTCAAAGCTCTGAAGTCTACACACATGCGTCAAGTCCCATCTTTCTTTGGAATCAAGAGTATGGGTGAACCGCATGGTGAAGTGCTTGGCCTTATGATTCCTTTGTCCAACATCTCTTTTATTTTCCTCTTAATTCCATCATTCTCCATTATTGACATGCAATACATACTGATATTTGGAAGAGGACAACCTTGCTGCAACAGAATCTCATGTTGAATCTCTCTTTTTGGAGGCAATCCTGTTGGCTCCTGAAACATCTCATGATGTGCATTAACTACATCATATAAATATGATTTCGACTTAGGATCACATCCCTCAAATGATTCATGATTAACATCATCTTTAGGGTTAATCATTAGAATAACAAAAATTTTACTTGAATTTACCAGCCTCTTTACCTGTCCAACATTTACCATAGCAATGTTTGTCTTCTTGCGATGTGCTCTAACAATGTACTCATTGCCATCTTTGAATAAATGATATTTGTTCTCATGGAGATGGATGATCGCTTTCCTGTCATACAAGTAAGGACTCCGCAACACAATACATGTTATGTCAAGCAGAACCACGTCTAATTCAACTGTGTCAACAAAATGTGAAGTGAATGCAAACCGCAATATGCATTTCTTTGAAACCTGTAAATTTGCATCCTTAAAAATCCAACCTAAAGGATATGGTTTTGGATGTGGTATGGTCTCAAGGTTAAGTTTCTTGACCAAGTATTCAGAGATTAAGTTTTCTTTTGACTCACTTTCAAACAATTTTTCAATCTTGGTATGTTTGGATATGGCCCTCAGAGGAAACAGTTCAATTCTTTCATCTTCATTTGGAGCATGTATGTGACAGTTTGATGTAGTAGTACTGGGTTTAGTTTCAATTTCTTTCCCCTTCATGTTCTTCAATCCCATGGATATAATCTTAGATTCATCACCTGAATCATCTCCTAAATCATGTTGAGTTGTAGTTGCAGTGTTATGTTTCCATTTGTTATTGTATTTATTGGGCCTCATTTCAGGATGTAATTTCCAACAATGAGTTTCATCATGGCCTTAACTTGAACAATGTTTACAAACAAATTTTTCTCCCTCTTTCTTAATAGATGCATTCTTTTTTCTTTTACATTTTGAGGTCTTCTCTTTGTTTTTACCCTTAAGAGGTTTCTTTCTACCTTCTTCAGAAATTTTCTTCCCTCTAGCTTCTAGATGTGTGGCCTGAACATAAGAATAGTATGTTTTAGGTAGATATGTAAGCCTCCTATGTACTTTATCAAAGTATCTTGGCTCTGAAAATATACCCCTAATAAGAAAGCTCTTCTCCTAAATTCTTGGGTGTATTCTTGCAAATTTTGTCCCTTCAATTGCCTAAATTTTTTCCAGTTCAGTATGGCTTTCTGCATATGAGATAATGGATAAAACTGTTGTTTTATAGCAGTAATGAAATCTGACCATGATAGAATAATCTTACCATGTTTTTTGATCTCCTCCTTTGTCTTGGCTTCCCACCAAACAAGTGTTGCACCTTCCATTATCAATGAAGCTAATTAGATTTTGGTATCATCATCTTGAAGGTTCTGGATTCTCAAATAGACCTCCAATTTCCTAATCCAATTATCAAGCTTTTCTACATTGACTTCACCATTAAACATTGGCAATTCAAACTTGACATCAATTTTTAAAAAAGGAATTTTACCAGTGTTCTTTGACTTGTGTGGCTAACGTACTGAAGAAGAAGTAGAGGATGATGATGATTGGGTTGAGGATGATGGCTCTCCATTGCCTCCATTTCATCCATTTCCCTTATTTGACTTATCTTCATCATTGTGACCTCCGAAAGATCCCTGTCCTTCCTTATGAAGTTTGGATCCTTCTCCTTCTAGTATCTCATTCCTTTCTTGACAAAGGATTCTAACCATCTCAGTCATGTCAAGGAATGCTTTCCTGAACACTCTTTCTTCCTCTTTGGGATAAACTTCTTCATGGATTTCTCCTTCTCTATGAGACATGTTTAATGTAACTTCTACTTCCTTATGAGGTGAACTAGGTGGTGGAGATTGTGGCAATATTGCTCTCCTTTGATTTGGCTCTTCTTGAGACCCTTCTGCTCCCACCAATTTGTCTTCTCCTTTCTTGAGCTTGAGCCTTGTAAGCATATAAAACTTGCAAATAGTTAAATAATTCTCTTCTCTAAACAACACCAAAGAATAAACTCCAGCTCCGATACCAATCTGATTTGAAAGGACTATATTAGTTTTTTTGTGCTAAGTGTCTTTCAGTTTATAAACATGTGCATACTTGTCTCATTAGTTTGCTTAAGGAATGAGGATTTTAATCATGAATTGTAGATTATTTTAGTGAATTAGAAGCATGAAAATAAGCACAAATAACACTAAACAATAGTGCAAAATAGAGAAATAAAACACATGAAATTTACACAGCAAGCATGATGAAGCAATTCACTACTCCTGGGCTAAATTTATTGGTCCAGCTCCCAATGGCATGTCCATCTTTCATTATGCTAAAAATTTTGCAAATACATGTAGTTATAGGCCTCTAATGGTTATTTTCTCTGCACCAATGGCTGCAGAATTCTCCAATTAGTCAAGAATGACTCTTCATTCACTCTAAATGGGCGAAATTGAGTCTCCTACTCATTTCCCAGTTACACCTAGAAAATCTCCACTAAATGTGGAGGACTCCACTTAACTGGAGTCAAAATAGTTGATTCCTGCATTTTTAAGCACGCTGCCAAATCTCTGTGAATCTTAACCATTTCAATAAATTTTATGGTTAGGGGTGGCCACATGCGTACCCCAAACTCCGGCCTGACCGTAACGGTCGTCGGAACTAAGGCATGTAACTGCAGCTGAATTGGGTCGGAACTATGGTAAGATGTGGGTTAAGTCTAACCGTTGAATACACTGCGCGTTTAATGTTATGCCATGTGAACGTTGTAACGTAACTGCCGACGGATAAAAACCGCTGGAGGTTAACATTTATGGTTTGTGTTAAACATTGATATATGACCAGTGTATGGGGACCGCAGGCGGGTTGGGACCACCAACGGTCCCCAACCCACAATGCGATTTTCGATAAACTTTAACATTAACCTGTGACATAGTAATGTTAATATTCAATGCGTAGTACGGGTGGTGTGTCGGGTGCTTGCTCTATCGGAGGTAGCGGGGTTGAACCCTGCGGACCTTCCAAAAATTTAAATACACCATTTGGGGGACACGTGGTAGCCTCAGGGCTGGCCATGTGTCACCCCCTGATTGGCCCTTCAACCAACGTACAATCTCATTTGACAAATATAATGGTGCCACTTGTCATCCATTGATTGGTCCAAAGAGAAGGAATATTCCTTTTTTCTGACTATACATCCACCCTGCTGACTAGGCATCCCAGTCAACCCTGTCACAAATTTTACCTATTTTGGATTTCTATTAGAATGGGATATATCCCTCATACGACATCATTTTTTCGAACCGTTCACGGCACCGGAATTAGGAAGATGAGATATACACAACCATCCTAGTTTCAACCCAATCCTGTAACTTTCAATTTTGAGCAAAATTTATGAGCTCCTGATCAGTATTCATGAATGTTTCCCAAGAAATATTGATTTATGAGAGATGATGAAAAAATATAACCTTGACCAAACCATGGTGGAACAAATTAGTATGGTGATCCTTGCCTTTACTTTGTACTTTTTCAATCATTTTGACCAAACTCTTGAATAGATAATGAGGAAAATTGAGTGGCTTGGTGGCAGTGAAATGCATCAATAACCTTATGTGGTACTGGTACAATCTTGAGAATCTTCGTACACATTTAAAATAACTCATGATAAACTTCATCAATGGGGAATACCTATCAAGTAAATGCTTGAAAGTAAAGATGTGTTCAGGAGTATCTTTGCAATGTGGTTTTAAGAACATTTTATAGTTCTCAATGTCCAAGTCCATCCCTTTGAACCAGATTTATCCATGGTTCAGGATACCTATTGTTGAGGGTATAGCATCTGCTGATAAAGTGAAGTCAATCCCTGCTATGTTAGCCTTATCTCTCCTAAAGCTAGTGGAAAAAGGGCTTGTCAATTGAACATGACAACCTACCTCTTGAACTCTTTCACAAAATCTTAAACAACCACTGTGTTCAAAAGATTTCTTGACTTAAGGAGAAGCATTGATCTCCTGGAAATTGGATGGCTCAAACCTGGAATGGTGACCTCTCTTATGGACCTTTCTCGTCTCATCCTCCATGATTTTTGTCAACAAGGAAAACCCTAGCTTGATGTGGAAAGGGGAGGTGAAAAATTGGGAAAACAGGGGATAATGGTACAGTGATTTTAGGGACAAAAATGAGATTGAAGGGAGTTAGGGAAAAATCCCTATAAATTTGGGGATATAGGGAGGTGAGTTAGCTATAGAATGCAAGTGAAAATTTTGGAAAAGGGTATGGGAAAAGTGGAAAAAAGGTTAGAACACATAGTTCTCCTAGTTTCTCTACAAAAACATAGTGAAAACTAGGGTTTGAGTGAAAATGGTAGTTATGAGAGGTATGACTGATATTTAGTGATTTGATAAGGCATATGGGTGATGTGTAAAGGTTTTTATGTGATGAAACTAGGGGTTTTCCACCTGAAAGAAACCAAAAATGTAATGAAGAAAACCTAGAGGAGGCAATCCACCCTTTACTGAAGAAATTGACTTGAGTGAGATGTGAGGAACATTCACTTACTCGTTTGGAGGTCTCTGAACCTTGAGAAAAGCTTAATTGACCCTTAGAGATATTTTTGGAGCTTGAAAATCAAAATCGTGGCACAACTGCCAGAAGTGTAGCACAGTTGCCAGAAGCGTAGCATAGAGAAATTTGGAACAATTTTTGTTGTTTGTCTTCAATTTTTATATAGTTATGGAGTGTTGTGAGGATTATAGAGGAGATATTTTGAAAACCAAAGGATGAAATGAACTCAAAAGCTTCATTTCCCCTTATAACTCACAAAATTTCTTTTTGTCTTTAGTTAAATTAAAAGCACTTTGGGAAAAATTTCTTTTTGAAAACTTTGATCATGTAACATACTTCTTGAGAAAAGGAAAACTGCCTTTGATTTATTTTACTATCTTTGCTAACTCCCAATGAATCTGAATTAAATAATGACAATGACCATTTAATTTCCTTCTTCATGACATGATTTGGACATTATGATGGAAAAAACAAAAAAGGCCTAGACCGTGACCTAGATGGAGGTATGTTGACTGATCTATGACCCTAGATTGATGATGAATGTCATGACCTTGAAATTTATGATGACTATGAATGGATGAAGGGAGTAGCATTCAGACCTAGACAAAATTTAGTGAACAAAATTTATTTGAGAATGTAATTGAAAATGTAAAATTTTGACTAAGGACAACTACCAAGTAAACTTGAAAGAGTGTATTTGATCACTGAACTTTTAGAAACTAACAGATTCAGTGCAGTCAAAGTATTGCACATAATATTGATTGCAAGCACAATTGGAGGTTACTACGTCAAGGGGGCAGGATTTCGTTGTAGGGGTGAGTCTCGCGGAGTTCATCCAAAATATGACCATTGGAACAATAAAAATTGATTGGACAGTGACTTAGTCATTAGAAGGAGTGGAAAAACACAATTAATGGGAATATCTAGCCAAATCCGTCGCCAAATTGACATTTATGAAGGGCGTCTAAGGGCGATGATGAGGTTTTAATTTGAAATTTTCTATAAATCAAGGCTCCCGCCCCCATTTCGACCACGTTGCGTGCTAAGTGTTAGAAGATAAGATTGGTGTCTCCAAGAGTGCCGAGTAATATTTTTCATGTCGAAGTATAGTTTCGAAGCAGTTACAGAAACCTTGATCAAGGTTAGGCTTAGTCGCACATTCTTGCGAGAGCATCACAAAATGACGACCACACCGCCAGTAACAACCATAGGGCCTAGGTCTCCAAGAGGATAGAATACTCCGAGCGCAACGCTATCCGAGAAACCTAAGAAACTAGTAGTGCAGTCTTTGCCCTGCAAGAAACTCACGAAATAAAAACAAAGTAAGGGAAATCGAGAGAGGTAAAAGGAAATAGTCATGGAAGTCAAATCAGATGAGGATGAGGAGGTAGAATAAACATAAGAGGAAGTTGATGTTGAGGAGGTTGAACCTCTCTCTAGGCTGCCACCTTAAATTTTGCCTTGGAAGTCAGAGGCTAAGAAGCCGGTGAAGGACCCCAATGCAATAAAGTATAAGGTGTTCACTCCACTAATTCCTGACAAAGTGGTAGTTGAAGGCGATTTACTAGATAATGTGCCCTAGTTGAGAATGGAGGACTGGGATTTCAATGACAGAAGCAAGTACCCGCAGTTTGAACCTAGCTAGTATTTGCACCAACAATCATTTCCAGGCAGACTCACATGATTAGAGCCAATGAAATAGGTACATGGTATCCAGTAGGAAGGGATACTCAATATGATGTATGTACTGCACTTTGGGAAAAGTCCCATTAATACTATTTGTGTGTGCCATCTGTTGTCCTTGGTGCACAATGGTTTTTTATGGCTAGGGAAGAAGATCCCCATTACTGAGATGTTGATTAGGAGAATTACGACCCTACCCTATCAAGGATTGGACCCTGTTGACGCTTTTGTGGGTAAAATCCAAGACAAGAAACTTGCAGAAAAGATGAAGAATGAGTATGATTTGTCCAAGGGGTCCTAGATTTTTCTCATTAACTCCATTTCTAACAGAATTGTGTGCTTCATCATGCACATCCTTGCAGAAAAAATCATGAGGAAGAGCTGCAAAGAGGAGGCTTCTGCACCTCAGAGTGTGCCAAGGGAGTGGTATACAATTTTCTTGGCTATTTATGTCAGGAGTTCCTCAAATATTGCAGGTTCATGCAGGAAGAAGGAAATAAGTTCCACTACAAGTGGCTCCTACTTCTGATACCTTGATGGAATGAAGGGAACCTCATGGGTTGCAAGTCAATGTTGCGGACCCTGATCTTTGCAAAGCATCCCGGTATGATTCACTATGGCATTCAAAAAAGCCATCGAGAATTATGGCTAACAAGTTTTTCCGGGTCAGGTTCAAAATGAGCCTACACATGGTGATTAAACAAAAGCCTCGGTTTTCACCCATCATTGTGGAACAATATCGATATGTTGCAGAGTTCAAATCGTACTTCCACCATATACACATTCAGGCGAAGAAAGACCTCGCTGAGATCTGGTACGAGCTCTCGTACATGGTCTAAGAGGAAGACATGGCAACCATCATTAGCTAATGACCAGATGATTGGTTAACTCTGCTGCAGGAAGGCACAAAGAAGGCAAGAACGAGTGGGGCACAACCCACTATGCCAACAAGGCATAAGGATACTAAAGCAAATATTCTCGAGACTAGGGGGGATGATGTTCTTGGTGAATATCTGGGCACAGATCCATCTGTCCTATCCTCCCCGTTTATTGCTAAGGGAAGGTAGCCATAAAAGGGTGGCACAAGGAAGAAAGTAAAATTCTAAATATCTGCTGGCCTAATAGAAATGTTCCTCATTGAGGGGGACATTGACGATATGGTGGATGTTGTGCAGCAGGTCAATGAGGACTTTTGGGGCAACATCGAAGAGTAGTACAATAAATTACTTGAAGTGTCCACAAAGGTTTGCAAGATTAGCAAGCACAGGAAAATGTGTTGCAAGCGAGTGTGGTTCCACCTAGCGGGGCACCAGCTGGACCAAGTACAACTACGGCGAAGTTGGCGTTGACTGCAGATACCCGCACAGTGTCTATTCCTGCAAGCATGCTGCAATTTGACACAATATAGTAGATGAATCAGGTGGTTTGATGGCAACACACAACATTGAATCTTGTGGTGATGCCTTTACATGCCTTGTATGAGTTTCACCAGGGCATCGCTGAGGAACTAAAGATTAGATAACATCGCACCCTTTTGGTTATGTGGACACCCAGGAGGAATGCCAGAGAATGGCTTCGAAGAAGAATATTTCTATCCAAGAGTACAAGGCCGAGGCAACACAATGACAAAAGTTAGAAGAAGCCATCTTGAAGGCATGTAGTGAGATACCACAGCTCGAAATTCAAGCTACAAATATGCTTGAGGAAAAATTGGCCAACCTGGCCACAACTGTCAAAAAATCAAAGATAAAACTCGATGAAGTATAGATCAATATGGAAATGAAAATCGTTGAGCTACAAATGTAGTTACAGACTACTACTCAACCAGAGGTCCACGTCGCGTGAGCAGTGCACAACATAGCTTAAAGCCTCCATAACACAAATGTGCAATCATATTTGGTGAAGCTTTGGATGTCTAGTCCTCACTATAGGAGGGCCCACAAGTACAAAATATTGAGACTGAGGTGCGCAAGAAATTGGAGCAACTGGATAAAATCAAGGTTACTACAAAGACCTTGGTGCCAATTCATAGGATTACCCATCTCCAAGAGGGTAAAATTTTACAGGAACAGATTAAGGAGATATGTTAGAAAGAGAACCTATTCATTGCTAGGATGAAGCCATGGGAAGCTGAGGCCAGTCATCTTTCCCAAACTGTGGAGAAGAATCTTAAAGATATATGCACAAGGGAGGGTATTGGAACAGAAGGCAACTAATTCCGTCACAAAACTGCTGCTCAAAGAGATCCGAGAGGGTGCATCACCATTGTGGCTTGGGACGAGTCATAATTTTGTGTTGGGGGCATGTTGGAGCTGGGATCTCCCGTGAAGTAAAGACTCAGCGGATCGAGGCATAGAGCGCGCAACACGAAGTATATTTTTGGTCTTAGGGGCTTTGGGGCTAGTCAAAGCCCCTTATTATGTAACAGGATGGGAATTTTTGTGAACTTTGGACTCTGCCCATGGTTTGGGACCATGGTATTGTAAAATCCAAATCTATAAAAGTAGTCTAGATAAAATTCATAGGTAGGTTATGATGGATGATATGCAATGATTTTGGATGTAAGACTGAGTTAGAGTATGTGTTTTGGGTTATATCAAAATGCTCCTACAGTTTTGTGTGCGAAGACCTTAGGAAAGACTGCAGCTGTGTTCACAGGGTGGAAAGTGAATGTATGAAATAGATCTGGGCATTAATGAAAGACTCGTTGAGAAGATCTCAGTTATAATGGTGTGTTTTTTTTTCTTACTTTTTATTAATGTTTATGTTGAATAAGGGTTTTGTACTGTCATGTGATAATAGAGTTTGTTTTATGGTTATTTATTATGTTTAATGATTAAATAAGTAAGATCGTGCAATTTGTGGGTAATTTCAACAGTTGTGTTGAACAATGCTTGTGTTATTGATAGATCTGACCTGCAGAGCTCTGATAAGAAGGAAAATCCCTAAAGCCATTGTCCTCTATCCCTCTGGATGCATGAACCTGGTTCTATCATCCCCCTATATTTCTTTCGATGAGACTTCAGTCAACTCCCCCAAACTGTAGAAAAAAGGCTGAAAACTCTATGCGAGGCACAAAATGGAATTGAGCAGAAGGCAAGCAAGAAGGTCATAGAGACGCTACTCAAAGAAATCATCAAATTTGAGAAACAATGAACCGAAGTTGTTCCGTCATTGAAGAATGCCTTGAGCGGCATCATAGTGAAGATCGATGGTGCACCACCATTGTGACTTGGGATGAGTCACAATTTTTTGTTGGTGGCCTATTGGAGATGGGATCCCCCTGAAGGAAGCAGTAGAGAAGACTACGTAGATTAAGGAGCTGAGCACACAGCGCGGAGTCTATTTTGAGTCATAGGGGCTTTGAGGTGGGTTAAAGCCCCTTATTATGTAATGGGATGTGATTATTTTGTGAATGTTATACTCTACCCATGGTTTTTGAACCATGGTATTGTAAATGCAAACCTATATAAGGAGTCTATATAGAGGTCACAAGTAGGCTTGAATGATAGATCTAATGATATGCATTTGGATGTGATACTATTTTGAGCCAGAGTATATGTTTGGGTTAGAGGAAAGGATCCTGCAGCTAAGTGCATGGAGACCTTAGGAAGTCTGCAACTATGTGTGCCAACCCCTGCAGTTGTGTGTGCAAGGCCCTGCAGCTATGTGCGCAAGGTGGAACTGAATGTATGAGAAGGATCTGGCTATTAATGAAAGAACTATTGGATATATATAAGTTATACTAATGTGTTTCCTTTACTTACTATTTATGAATATCTATGTTGAATAAGGGTTTTTATCTGTAATTGAATAACACAGTCTTGTTTATGGTTTTTTAATTTTTTTAATGCATGAATAAGTAAGATCACTTATTCTATTAGTAATTTCAACATATGTGATGAATGACACCTATATTATTGATAGATCTGACCTGCAAAGCTTTGTAAAGAAGGAAAAGCCCTAAATCCATAGTCCACTATCCCTCTGGATGTAGAAATATGGTTCTAGCATCCCCCTATATTTCCTTGGGTGAGGCTTCAGTTTGCGCAAGCAGATCATTGCCGAAAGGGCCAGTAATAATGGTTTTTGTTGGTATGCGCATCCAAATTTGAACCTGGGTCTAGGCCCCATCAAGAAAACACCTATAGTAGGTTGTCCCATAGGAATCTATGTGGTAGCCTGCAAAGTGGGACTTTTTTGATAAGAATATGCCTCAGGGATATCCATTGTAGTTTGTGAAATCGATACATGAGGCATAGTTTGGACTGTAGTTTTTGATACTCCCAGAATAGGTGTTTGGGGCGAACTCGGAACTTGTTGTTGAACAGATGTTTGAACATCAAACTGAATAAGAGTCTGATGACTACCTTTGATAGGTTGTTGAACTGGTTGTTGAATAGGTGTCTATGGAGTATTCATCCTTGGGTAAGGAGAACCAATTAAGGGTTGAGACACATTAGACACAATAGGTTGGCCTGGACCTACCTGAGGTATTTTACCATAATTTTCATAATTCCAAGAAAAATTTTATCCTCCAACCGTAGGATATGACCCTGCAAAATTTTTTCCTACAGGTGGAGGATAATATGGTTTCCCCCCAAGTAGATAGTAAACACCACCTAGAGTTATTTGAGGATTACCTAAATTTCTAGATATCATGTTAATATACTGGTTTGATGCCAAAGGTATTTGAGGCATGGAAGTCATGCCTTGGACAATAGAAGTAGATATACCAAATGACAAAGTAGAAGTTTGATGTGAAGGAGGAGCTCCTGAAAAGTTTCCAAAAGGCGATTGGTATCCAGGAGGAACTGATGGATCTCCATATAATATTGACTCTAGAGAGCTTGAAAAGGAAAAAGTATCAGTGGGTACACTTCTAGAAGGCATTCTTGACATAGTTTTTTCTGGTGAAAATTAAAAAGGAGTCCATATATGTGGAATACCTTGACCTAAAAATTTCAAATGTGTGAAATATCAAGGGTCAGGTCGGAAAGGGTGAAACAAGAGTCTAGGAAGAGTTTTTGTTTTGCGAGTACAAATAGAAGTACGTGGTGATTATTCCTCATCTATGGTAATTTATTCAATACTAAGGAGACCAGGAGGTATTTTAGTTGTGATATATTGAACTAAAGGTGGCATAGGAGTAAGTGATATATTGAACTAAAGGTGATTCGGGTTCAGAGATATCAAATTTACGTTCCTCAATTTCTAGTTCAGTATACTCTGTATCTGAAACCTCACCGGTATCAGATTCTTGATGATAAAGTTCAATAATTACTGGACCAAATGGATCTAAGCTCGATTCTACTTCTGGAAATTGAACCACTCCAGTTTCTACTGTCTCAGATTCTACAATGGTAGATGTTTTAGGTTGATCTGAGGGCCCAAATCCTGATGATATTGACTTCTTAGCTTTAATATTTTCCAACCGACTCGGTTTATATTCAGGGGACAATCCCTTCATTCTACGTGAATGCCTCGGTAGCTCATCCATGATGAATTTTTATTAAAAATTCAAATAATATTAAAAATTCACACCGAAAGTCTCTAAAAAGTAAAAAAACAAACAATAAAGACATGCTTGTAGATTTAAGGAATCAATTGATGCAAACAAAATTTTCATAGAAAAATCACTAGTTGGTGATGAAATCCAACGTCACAGAGATTAAGGTGAAAAATGAAATAAATATAGAGCAGGTGGAACCTGTTACCCTGACAACTGTCTTAATGAACACGATATGGTGCAAGTAACTCCACTTATGCCATCTCAAGTGAAGAATAACCTCCAAAACAGTCCAAGTGAGTCTTGTCAACATTTGTTCCAGGTACATCAGAGAGTTACCCTCCACCTTCACCTCGGGTAATAGACCTAATATTATGGTCTCTAAGGTTACCACTTACAACAAATTTAACCTAGGGGGGGAATAGTAGATCAGACGTACACGCAAGCACGGAGTAACAAAACTCAATCCCCTTGAAATATCCTCAACATGGTTAATTTGAGGTTTACTTTCACTGTGACTCCCAAGTACCTTTCAGAACCATTTGTAATGTGTGAAAATCACTCTGTCGTAACCAATGAAGTGGGGTAGATCACTCCACTGGGTCTGATATGATCTTATGCTTAACTCCCTTGTTAGAGGAGCTTCCCAAATCCAAACTGTAATAACTAGATTTACTCCCTATCGCAAGATTCTAGTGTTTGTTTGCAGCTTTGGAAGCTTAACTCACTTCCCTATTCCAAAGCCCTATAACCTGATCTAATGTAGGTGGAAAAGAGCCCTAAAAATATAAAAAATTTCTAGATTGATTTAATTAGCATCGTGTTTTACAATTTTTATTTACTCAATGGGTAAATGGATGTGAAACTGATGATATTATGACCTAACTCAAAACTCTAATGCAATCAAACACGAAATTGTGATCTTTTCATTTCAATGAATTCCTAATTACGGGAAAGAAAGAGCTTTTCAATTTTTCCAAGAAAATGAAATAACTCTTAATCTCACTATAACTCTTCACACAAATACAAATTTCACTTTGCAATGAGCCAATACATAAATTCAAATTTCGATTCGTTCAACAATTCAACCATGAAACTTTCCTTTAATGAAGAAGCACTCAAAATTTTCCAAAATGCATAAGAAACTAATCAAATGCTAAAAATGAATTTGTTCAGATGAATGTTATGAAATATACAATTTCTTAAAGTGTAATTCTGGAAATAAATTCAATACTGAAAAGAAAATTACTTTTGTTTCCAAGTTCAAGCAAAGAAGCACTTATCATCAAAACACTATTTCTTGACAAACCTTAGCTTTCACTAATGAAAAGGATTTCCACAAATGAGTAAAATAACAACTTGATCTAATATGTTTGATAAAAAAAATATAGGAAGACAGTGAATCTAAACCAATCGATCTTTATTTTAATGGATCAAAAATCAATCAGACAAAGCATTACCCTAATTCATGAAAGGAAGTAATTCTCAAGAATACCTCTTCACAACACTCAAACAAACTCTCAGAGACTATTTGAAGGCATCAACAGAGACTATTTGAAGGCATCAACAAGTATAATGAAGGATTCAAAACCAAAATTTCAGACTTTAATGATAGGAAAACTTCATTTTCAAAAATTATATTCATGTGCGCAGACATACAGTGTAATTCAATGTGCATGCACACTGTTTCGAAGGGAACAATGCACAAATTTGCGCTCTGTTGTTGAATAGAGACCACGCAGGTCGAGAAAGTTTAGGAAAAAACAAAAATTCAAGAAAACAAATCAAAAAATCCAAAATATCACAATCTTGCAAAAATATAGACAAAACTATCAAACAAGGTTCAAAAGACCAAAGCAAGGAGATGATGAAGAACGAGACATTCCCCAATGGAGTCACCAATTTTTTATGACATACTAATTACAGTTGTAGACATAGGCAATCTCCCTATGTTCAAAGACTAGCCCTAGTAACAAATAGACAAGAAATAAAATATTTCCCTAACTTTATCTATATTGAATCATAAATTAGAGTCGTAAGAGATGGAGTCATGATACCTTTTATGACATGATTGATGCATCTTCCCAAATTCTTAAATTTCATATCTGCAAACATATAAACAAAATGAGATCAAAGTCATATGAAACATAAATGATTCAATACAACCTATATTAGTGATCAAGGAGAATAGTACCTATATCATTTCAATGGAAAAATAGAAGCAAAATAAACCATTTATCAATTCCATTGGACAACATAGTGGGAAGAAAAAATCATTTGTATTATCGCAGAAATAAGAGGAGTTATACAACTTGAGCCTTGATGAAGTGAGGCTCCTCCCAGTAATAAATAATCTCCTCCTTGGATGATAAGCTCCCCAACCTTATTTGAGCAACATAAGTCTACCTTAAGTCATCCCCCCAAACCATCTAGCATATGGTTGATCTATAGGCCAAGAGGGGGAAGTTTCAGATCCTTATCTCAAGGATGAGAACCACTAAAGGTGGGATTATCATTTCTTGAATAATGGGAATTAGCTCCATGATCATAGGGGGTTAGGATCGAATAATAATGGCCTTGAAGATTTCAATTGGGATATATTCACCAAAAAAAACTTCTAGATTTCACTTTTTGTTGACTCATGTGCACAGTCTATAGTGGAAGACAAAGCACAATTATGTGTAGGCTTTAATGGTAAGACTTGTGTATGCATAGAAAATGAATAGGAAACTGTGAAGGTGAAAAAAAGTATGTTTTTGGACCTTGTTACCCAGAATTCTCATTTTCTTCAGGATGTTTAAGTTCTTGACTTATAGGGGAATGCTTTGGAACATATTGATGGATAGCAAAAGATCAAGTTTGATGGTCATTTTCCATGGTGACAAAATGATGTGTAACAATGGTCCTCACTCTTTCCATGTAATGTTGAATTCATTGGATCTCATATAGTATACCAATTGATGGAAAATGGAAAAATGAGGTTAAAAGTTTCAGGGTGACAATATTTCCTTATCAAAGTAAACAATTAAACATGATGTTCTATCAAGAATATTGCAAGTTAGCAATATTAGTCCTTTTCTTACATTGGAAGGAGAATTTGTTAACGGAAAGGAGAAGGAACATAGGAAAATGGGAAGGTGGTTTGGAGAATGATGTGCAAACATTTCCACTAGAGTTGAGAAAAGAAATATTTTGAAATGATGAGGGAATACAACCTACCTACTCATCACTCAAAGGGGTCAAGAGCAAGAAGTTTGTATAAGGCCTTGAGCATCTCTTGAGTAGAGAGAAGATGCATACCTTGAGAATTGGAAATGGAAGATCCCAATTCTACTTGTAATTCTAACATTCAAAATCCTTATCAAAGGATCTTAAAAAGGAGGTTTGGAGAAATATTTGAGTGGATTCTTGTTGGAACGGGGGTTCCTAGCCCTATTTTTGTCCAAGTTTTGTAATATTTTGGTACTATTTGGTCCAGTGGAGGAGGTTTGGGGTGGGTCAAACCCCCAATGAATTGTAATGGGTCAAAAAGGTAGACCTAGGGTCCACAAACCATGGTTTCGGACCATAGGATAGAGCAAGCTAAGGTACTATAAATAGATGAATAGATCAATTCTAGAAGCAAGTTAAGAATGATAGATGCTAGTTACGAACTGTTGAGATCTATTTGGGTTATGGTTGGGTAAGGACACTGGCTGGCTATGTTCATGGAGATCCTCAGTCCTGCTATGTGCGGACCCCATTGGCTATGTGCGCAGGTGGTAATTCGGGTTTGTAACTGGGTTTTGACTGTTAATGAATACGGAATCTGTTGGAGTATCTCTGTGACAGCTGAACTATCTGCGCTACTGTTGAAGTATCTCTGAACTAGCTGTAATTGTTCTGTTATTGTTGATGAGCACATGGATGCAAAGGTACTAATGAGATCTGCTTAATAATAGTTGCTCTGCTTATGTTTACATGTTGTCTATGGGTGTATGAGCTTCACTGTCTATACTGTTAGAACTCTACGAAAAGGCCGCTTCTATACTAACCTAGTAGATCTCAAACCGAGCCGCCTCAGTAACCCTCTTTCTCCTAGGGTGCGGAAAACTGGTTCCAGCACCCACCCATACTACTTCGGGTGAGACTTTGGCCTATGCGAGTGGGTCATTGCCAAAAGGGCTAGTAGTATAGGGGTTTGTTGGAAAACCTTAAATCTGAACCTGGGTTAGAACCCCTCAAGCCAACAAATGGTCCCGGCAATGGTGTAGATTTTTCTCATCTATAAGACATGATGAGCACAATTTCCAAACATATGACTTGATGGTAGATAGAGGAAACCTGTATAGGGTATAGGATGACCCTTCTACACCAATATCTCCCTCTGAACGAGGCAGTTCCCCCACGCGAGGCCAGGGGGGGAGAGGTGGAAGCACAGGACAGGGTAGAGGACAACTGATCTATTATAACTGTGAAGAGGTGGGACACTTCGCAAGGGACTGTCCAAACCCTGCACGAAAATCTTGCAGATATTGCAGATAGTTGGATCATGTGATCAAAGATTGTCCTGTCTTAATAGCGAAGATGCAGGAAAAACAGCAAACACCGACATAGAATGTGCAAAGGGTTAAGGCAGAACCGCGCGATGAGGAGCCCCGTATTAACATAATTACGCGCAGTGGCATGGACACAGGAGGATCTAAGAAAAAAGCCACAGCCGAACCACTTATCAGAAAATCCACTGACAAAAGGGAAATCCTGGACTTACAAAAATAAAAATAAACCTTCCTTGAAGTTGGAAAAGGATTTACAAAAAAAGAGGCACCTACCTCCAGAACCTCAGCAGATCTAAAAGCAGACGAAGAAGTAAATTCGTTCCTACAGGCATGTATGAAGTTACTATGCAACCAGAAGGAAATCGAGAACCTCAAAGCATTGATCAACAGTTGCACAGAAAATATTGCCCCACCCACGAAAGTAAGAGATGTCAACAAATTGTATAAGAATAAGAAGAGTACTGGTCAGAAAATGTGGCTAACTACGTAGATCGTATATTATGAAATGGATCAGGTCATTCTTGATCTAGGATCTGATGCAAATGTCCTGCCTAAACAACCATGGAAAAGGATGGGAGATCCCAAGCTGGAATGGTCTACTATACAGCTTTTCATGACGAACCAGCAGAAGATCATACTGCTAAGAAGGCTACAAAAGGTTATGGTAGACATCGCGGGAGTTAAGGTATATGCAAACTTTGAGGTGATCCAAATTATAGATGATGCGGACCCTTACCCTGCGCTCTTGGGGTTGGATTGGGCTATCGACATGGGAGGTATTATCAACTTAAAAAGGCAAACCATGGTTTTTGAAAATGAGGGTACGTGAGTAATATTCCCTCTAGATCCGATAGAGGGCGATCAGTATACAGAATCATTGCACGACGGGGATGATATTGACCAGATATACAAGCTAACTGCCTAAAATGAGAATTGGATCAACCTTACCATGAACGGCGTGCTTTGCTGGGAAAAGGATAGTGAATGTCTCTTTGACTCAAACGGGGAGATCGAAAATTGGCAGATATGGTTGCATGATGTATCTGCGCTATGATGCCTGAAGCTCACAAAGAGCTTCCACTGCATCTCCTCCAAGGTAAGAGAATTGCCCTATTTTGATGATTTTGGTAGTGTTAAGGAATTTCTTAAAGCATTCGACGCAGAAGTCCTAAGGGAACAAAGGATGCTAGCACTTAACCTGGCTATGCATGCAATCCTTGGGCAATGGTGGGAAACTCATAAGGGGACGTTCTAGGATTGGGAGGAATGTCGCAGAATGATGATCCTAAGATTCGCACCTCTAGTCAACGTACCTGTGGAGACTTTCCTCAGACGCAGGGACATGCACCAACACTTGTCGGTATGGATGGAAGCATGTTGCGAAGGGATTTGGTATGAGTGGTTCCACATGTTTATCCATGCCTTGGGACCTATCCCCACCACATGGTATTTGGATGCAGAACTTCACTAGCGCACTCGCCACTAGGACACCATGAGGGAAGATTTTTGGGGGACATTTGGCTTGATAAGCAGGACTGAGAAGTTAGACGAAGCTCTGCAAGACATAGATGCTCTAGTGTTTGATGACTCACACCCCCGCATAGAACGTGGGGCCCCAGCTTGGGATGCACAGGTGCAGGATATTTCCAACTATTAGAATCTCTCAGTGGAAGACTATGACGAGGATCCGCAGAATATCACTATCTCGGAGTCTGAGGGTGAGCGTGTCGTTGCTGGACCCCCATTACAAGTAGTAGACATGACTAAGCCCCTCAAATTAAAGGAAAACATTGGTACGAATGAACAACCTAAGATGGATAGAATTGGGGATTACTGGGATGATGATACTGTTGGGAAGATCGCGGAACTGTTCACAGAATATCAGGATTTGTTTCCCATAAATTTCTCAGATCTCAAAGGTATTGTAGGGGATTTGGGTGTCATGAGGATTACCTTAAAACTAGATGTGCGGCCTGTCAAGTACCGACCTTACCGATTGAACCCCAAATATAAGCAGAAGGTTAGAGAATAAATTGATAAAATGATAGTCACAGGTATTATCGAACCAGTAGAACAATCCGATTGGGTAAGTCCTATGGTGGTCCAAGAAAAGAAGACAAAAGGGGAAATAAGAATATGCATAGACCTGTGAAAACTAAATGACGCTTGCATACATGATCCCTTCCCAACCCCATTCTCTGATGAAATTATGGACAACGTGGGAGTTCAGGAAGCATACTCGTTCACTGATGGGTTCTCATGCTACCATCAGATCAAAATCGCACCCGAAGATCGCAGAAAAACTACTTTCGCAACCGAATGGGGATCTCTCCATTACACTGTCATGCCCTTTGGGCTCAAGAATGCCCCTGCCATCTTCTCACGAGTAGTCATGGCAGTATTCAAGGATTTCATTCACAAGTTCTTGGAGGTATACTTTGATGATTAGATAGTGTTTGGGTTGGTAAAGAAGCACGTATCAAATCTATGCATGATGTTGGATGCCTGCCGAAAGCACCAGATCTCCCTAAACATTAAGAAGTGCATATTATGTGTACCTTTCAGGATCTTGTTAGGACATGTGGTTTGTCAACAAGGATTGATGGTTGACCCATCCAAGGTGGCAGTGATCATCAATTTAGCAGTCCCCAAAACTGAGAAGCAGATGCGCTCCATCCTCGGGCACACTAGCTACTATATAAATTCATTCAAGGATATGCATTGATCACAACACCAATGGGAAAGTTGCTAAAAAAGGACATGTCTTTCTTCTGGAAAGAGGAGTGTTAGAAGAGTTTTGAGCTGCTAAAAGAAAATATGATCTTTGCACCTATCCTCATATTTCTTGACTGGGCAAAGGTTTTTCATGTCCACATGAATGCCTCAGGAATTTCCCTAGGCGTTGTCCTTACGCAGCCTGGGGAAGGGGATATTGACCACCTAGTTTCGCTTTCTAGAAGAAAAGTTTCTAGCGCAAAGCGTAATTACTCTATTACTAAACGGGAGGGACTGGCCATGGTCTATGCCCTGTAGAAATACCAACACTATCTACTGGGAGGGCACTTCAATATGTTCATGGATCACTCAGCTTTGAAGTACCTAGTCAATAAGCCTGTGTTGGGGGGGAAGATTTTTCGATGGCTAATACTATTTCAAGAGTACGATTTTTAGATAATTGTAAAGCTTGGGAGACTAAATGCTAGACCGGACCACTTATCATGAATCGAGAATGGTGAGGAGCTGACTAACCTAGAAGAAGGCTTGCCCGATGCGCAACTTTTTGCTATTAAGGTGGTGGATGGACACTTTGCAGATATTATTCAATTATTAATGATGATGATGGTGACTACAGACTACTCAGTACAACAGAAAAAAGAACTAGTCGCCCGTGCCACAGACTTTACCATCATTGTGGGCCACTTGGTACAAGCTAGGAGCTGATGAGGTGCTGCAGAGGTACGTTCTGGAGCACGAAATACAGGCCATTTTAGTGGAAGCCCACAGAGGGGTGGGATGTGGTCACTATGTCGGCAAAGCAACTACACAGAATATCCTCAGAGTTGGGTTGTGGTGGCCCACACTGCATAGTGACTCCCATGCATATTTTAAAGCCTATGACGTGTGCCAATAGACAAGAAAACCTTCACGTCAGGACGAGATTCCCTTGCAACCAAAAAAGGCCCTACAGGAATTTGATAAGTGGGCCATTGACTTCGTAGGCCCCATTAACCCCCCTGTTAAGAAGACAAGTGCTCAATATATCATTACAGCTACAAACTACGTTACCAGGTGGACCGAAGCTGCAGTTGTGAAGGACTACACTGCGGACACGGCGGCGCACTTCCTTTTCCGGAATATCTTAACTAATTTTGGATGACCCAGGGTCCTGATGAGCGACAGAGGTATGCATTTCATTAATGAAACAATTAAGGCTTTGACTGAAGAATTCCAGAACCACCATGCCAAAAGTACTCCATACCATCCATAGCCAAATGGAACCATGGAGGCCTTCAATAAAATCTTAGAATAAGTGCTCACCAAGGTCTGTAATGCGCAACAAAGTGATTGGGACGTGCGCATCCCCTTTGTCCTCTGGGCCTATATAACTACATGCAAGAAGCTCACAGGAAAAACACCCTTCTACCTAGTCTATGGGAAGGAATCTATTATGGCTATGGAATACATTGTTCCTAGCTTGCGCATCTCGGCCTTCATGGATATGAATGATCCCGAAATTACACAGGAATTCTTGGTGCAACTGGTAGCACTAGAAGAAGACCGTTCATTGCCCAATTCCACCAGCGGGTCCAGAAAGCCCAGGAAAAAGCATGGCACGATCGCCATATCCGACAGAAGGAATTTTCGAAAAACGCATTAGTCTTACTATATGATAGCTAGTTCGCAAAGCACCCAGGGAAATTCCAACAGCATTGGTTAGGTCTGTATGTGGTCAAAGAAATCACCAATGGTGGAGAAGTCAAACTGGCTACCCTGCAGGGTGAGTCCTTACCAGGATATGTTAATGGAAGTCAGATAAAGCCCTACCAAGACTCCACGATATTGATCAAATGACTATATGGCCAGAGTAGTTGTACCGTGGATGCTACGCGCAACAAGGATGCATAGGAATGGTTGCATAGGGAGGATGTGCAGGCATGGATACACAGGGGTGATGCCTCGAACTGGAAGCATAGGTGGCTGCAATATAGGCACAGGGGTTGCGTGAAACGGACAAAATTAGCTGTTGAAATGAACCAGGCACATGGAAATCCACACTATCCATTTAATGACGTGGGTAACTGGCAATTAATGCAGAGATTTACGAGGATTTGTTATCGTTTCCGTAAGGATGGAAGGAAATTAAGGGTCCGATGACTATTTATCTCTCAAGGACGCTATAAGTCTTGGACTAATTGTTCTACAAGATTCATCTACTTCTCTTGTTCGCCACACCTTGGCTCCCCTAATATCACCCATTGTTCATGTCTCTCTACTAATCGCATGACTGAGCAAGCCCCGCTGTTCGAAAATAGCCACGCTGAATTCATCTTTCAAGTGAGGATGCCCATTACCAACCCCAATTCGCCTCCAACTGACACAACATCTGAAGAGATAGGCTCTGATGAGGTCTAAGAAGTCACCCCTGTTGCAGAATAAATTGGCTCAACCTCAGCACCCTGGAATGGAAAGGAAAAGTCTAAACAGACAAAATGGGCTAGTGGGAAGCCTCGTACTTCCCCTCGAATCTGGCGATCCCCTCGGAAGGTGCATAAGAATCAATCGCCCACTGCACTCCCACACCTGTTGGCACTCGCCGCTGAAGGCTTGAGGGCACCCTGCTAACCTGGTTACCCCCATACGTTCGGCCACGCAAAAGGGCAATATGTTCGGACAGCTTCATAACATCAAGTTTGATGACCATAACCTAGGGAAATCAGAGGCCTTCCCTTCGTTAGACCCACGTTTTTACTTGGAACAGATAATCGAAGATGGTGTGCCCAAAGTTGAGCCAATGATGTGGGTCACAGGATTAGCCGGGGCAGGAATCCTAAACTTGTTGTGCCTTCCCCATTTTGGACGTTATAACATCACCAGACTCATCATGCGCCAACTTTTGGCACTTATCCATGATGGTTGCCTATGGCTCTAAGGGTGCATACCGATTTATGTTGCCCTTATTCACCGCATCACAGGCCTCCCGATGAATGGGCCTGACCCTTGGGACGGAACGGGCAAGAGATTTGAGCACCATAATGCTGACTTTTTGTAGAAGAAGTACGGGGTCGACTGCAATAGGCGGGGTTTCATGATTCACACCATCCAGGACCTAGGGACGTGCATGGGCACCTTAATTCTTTCCTGTAAAATGATGCAAAAATGTTAGGCTGCCACTGTCCCTGCTCACGTAATTCAGATCGCTGGCCAGTGTGAGAAAGGAGTCTGCTACAATTGGTCCCAGTACTTGGTGGAAGACTTTCTTGACAATGTGCGTGAGGCTGAGGAGCAGGGGAAAGCTTTATACTACTCGTGGCTACTCCTACTAATCATCTTGGTTGCTTGGGAGACCCCGGAAGAAGCGGTATTCCCCCCTCTAGAATCGGGCATGTGTGAAGGGGCGCAGTTTGCCAACCTGTGGGACTCAAAGGAACCCAAACGGGTGGATGAAAACAAGTTCTTCTGGATACTCTACGATGGGGCTATCTATGTGGCCATTGATTCCCAACTGTGCCTGTCCCCGACTGTCTACGACAAGTATAAGCACATAGCAGCATTTCAGATAACCATGCACAATGTGCAAATTCAAGCTCGGAACGATCACACATGGCATAATCTTCCATTTATGACTACTGAGGCTGAAATCGAAGAGGTAATCGCAACTTGGCCACCAGAATGGAAAGTCGCCACCCCGCCAACTAACCTACACATAGCAGGTGCATCTGGCCCAACGCAGTATCCAAGCCTACCGTTCCGCTCGGCTGAAATGCAGAGTCTGTGGCCCAAGCATCCACTCCGCAGGTGACCCCCAGGAGCACCACCACGCAGCCAAAAGCTAACTCCTCACCCAATCACCATATGACCGATGTTGATGACGCTGGCACATCTGTCCTGCACACCCTTAAATGGGCCCGCAAATTGTCTCAAGGGTCTAGAAAGAAGCGTAAGGCCACTAAGATCGGCGCCAGCACAGAAGTTACCCTCACATAAGATGACCTTGATCAAAATGTCGAAGTCGTCACCACTGCGTCTGCTGAACAATGGAATCTTTGGGAATAACAGCACAAGGCTATTGTAGATGTTTTACAAGCTGGGTTGCAGGCCCTCCAACTCAAAGCTGACACAGTTCAAGCGAGCGTGGATCAAGCAAGGAAGAATCAGGTGAGCGTAGATCAAGCGAGGAACACCCCTGTGGGCTCACTGGACCCCGTTACAGCTTTGGCCACCATTGCAGATAGCTAGATCTTCCCCCTCCTCGGTGAAACCCTTGTCCTGGAACCTGCTGAATTATGCGCCCAAGTCTAGGTATGTCCCTCCATCAGCCTTGAGATTGGCTGAATAGCCAGGGTGTAGCTACAAAAATTATTGACTACTGTTACCAATGAAATCCTTTACCGCAAACTCCAAGTACAGTAGCACCTCAGAACATCTGAGCAGACTATTCTGACCCAAGCTTCCAAAGTCGCTCAACTCCAGGCCGCACACATCGCCACCATCGTGCAGCAGGCTGCCCTCGAAAAACTGATTAACAGGCTCTGTGAGGACCTGCCTGGAGTCATTCCTGCCTCTGTTGAACCTCAAGCTAAGGTTGAAGGTATGGTCGCCACCCTGAAGGCATCCCGGACCGAGGTACAGGTTGTCAAGGCTGAGTTTGAACTTCATCTCACATCTTTATAGGCCAAGCTACAGCCCAAGACCTCCCTCCCCGGAGGTATGCACCCAGCACGCTGCATTGGTTACGAAAGCTACGAACACTATCACAACGTAGATCAGCCAAGGTGTCACTCTGCTTGAGTAGGCTATGTAATTATTGTCTTAGGTCCAGCATGACCCTCTCCTCCGAGAGATCAATCAAGAATTAACTCAGAAGGAGCAAGACTTTGAGCAACTAGAAGCTACGATGTCCACCCTATTTCCCACCTAGTGCTTAGCCCATCTTCGGACCAGCCACACGCTTCGCACTGAAATTATGGGGTTGCAACGCAAAAAATAGGTACTCAATGACCATCTCACACCCTAGTCAGATGACGCCCTCAAGCTCTCACAGGACTTAGATGGGGCAGTGAAACAATTGAACCAGACTCTTGACAGCATCACTACTACCACAGAAGGACCAACCTCACAGAAGCTGGTGGACATTGCGCAGATTGCCGCCGCACAGAGCCTTGGTATTTTTCCTCCATTGACTCCCGCATTGCAACATCTCAAGGATAGGATGAAGACCTTACCAGTGTTGTGACTCGAGACGAGTCACAAGATTGTGTTGGAGGACTGTTGGAACAGGCGTTCCTAGCCCTATTTTTGTCCAAGTTTTGTAATATTTCAGTACTATTTGGTCCAGCAGAGGGGGCTTGGGGTGTGTCAAACCCCCAATGGACTGTAATGGGTCAAAAGGGTAGACCTAGGGTCCACAAACCATGTTTTTCAGATCATAGGATAGCACAGGCTAAGGTACTATAAATATATGAATAGATCGAGTCTAGAAGTAGGTTAAGATTGATAGATGCTAGTTGTGAACTGTTGAGATCTGTTTGGGTTATGGTTGCGTAAGGACTCCGGTTATCTATGTGTGTGGAGATCCTCAATCCTGCTGTGTGCAGACCCCGCTGGCTGTGTGCACGGGTGGTAATTCAGGTTTGTAACTAGGTTTTGACTGTTAATGAATACTAAATATGTTGGAGTATCTATGTGTTAGCTGAACTATCTGTGCTACTGTTGAAGTATCTCTGAACCAGCTGTAATTGTTCTATTATTTTTTATGTGCATGTGGATGCGAATGTACTAATGATATATGCTTAATAATAGTTTTTTTTCTTATGTTTACATGTTGTCTATGGGTGTATGAGGTTTGTTGTCTATACTGTTAGAACTCTGCGAAAAGGCTGCTTCTATACGAACCTAGTAGATCTCAAATCAAGCCACCTCAATAACCCTCTTTCTCCCAGGATGCGGAAACCTGGTTCCAGCACCCACCCATACTATTTCGGGTGATACTTTGGCTTGCGTGAATGGGGCATTGCCGAAAGGGCCAGTAGTATAGGTATTTGTTGTCAAACCTTAAATCCGAACCTGGATCAGGACCCCTCAAGCCAACAATGCTCCACGTAAATGACGAGAAAATATTGTGGACATGTTCTACCAAAGATATTTATTCTATTAAGTAGTTACATGGGTATATATGTAAACCCAAGGGGGATATCATATATTTATCAGAATGCAAGCAGTTCGTTGAGGTAGAATTACCGATAAAAAAAAATAGAGAAATGTTGAGAGAATTTTGAAGCTTTTAAACCCTGCTTCAATAATCATTGAATCAATGCATTGAATCAAAGTGAAAAACTACGCATATGCAATGTTTCAAGGGTTGTGTTGAAAGACAAGTCAAAGGGATATTAAGTCCAATTAGAAAATTGCATTGTGCGTTAATCATAATGCCATGCATTGAGTGTTTTTTTACATACGTTGAGCATATTTTGTATTGCAATGCGGTGGAAATTACTTTGTGATGCGTTAGGAATCAAGATGCAATGTGATTGGGAATCACCTTACAATTCATTGAATGTTTTTATAGTTAGCATGTCACCTGTATACAAGAATTTCTAGTGACCACTCACCATAAAATGGGAAGATAACAATGATGAGTCCAAGGCACATCTCTAGGCTTGAACTTAAGTTGTAGTTTTAGCTATCACTATTGGCGATTGCAACCAGACAAAATTGTAGATAATTTTTTGTGAATGCAACTTGGTCTAAGTCACATTCCCAATTGCGACTTGGACCCACTACTCCCAAATGTGATTTGGCTCAGTAGAATTTTCAAATGCGACCTGATTGGTGAATGAGAAATGTGACCTTCACTAATGATGGAAAATGTGACTGGTTTTTAGGTTGCAATATGGAAGTGAAATCAGTTTTCAGGTCGCAATATGGAAATGCGAAAACCGGTAAATCACACTAGAAAATGCGACCTACCTTGGTGCACAATTTGAAACTAAAATAAAAAAACTCATCTTCTTAGTTGCATAGCGCATTTTTAGGCCTCACCATTATTAAAATTTTAAGCTATGATTGGTTTGAAATCTGAACCTGTGATGGCGACTCAACATTTATACTATCACTCCACCCTCTCAAAGCGCTTTTTCAATAGACCACTTGATAATTTATTACAAATGAGCGAAGGCATTGAATTTGGAGAGCCATGCATAAGCTAAACTTAAATAGATAAAAGGAATTTCAAATAGGATATGACAAATTCACATGAGTTGCATATGTAATGTTTTATGGAGGAAGACAGAGCAACCCATTATTTCAAATGGAGTGGCCTTCCTTCACAATGTTGTCGCAATCCTCACACCACTCTTGCAATATCCACTATTATCATAAGTGACTTTGGTGAAAGAATCAGCACATTGCAAGGTAAAATTATCATTTTGCTACATCTCTAGGAGGCGAGGCTCATTGTGATACATCACAAGGAAGGAGATTTATTTGCACCTCAACATATCGAGAAGTGTATGGACAAAGCGTTTCATTTTCTTCATACCATGAGATGAATTATTACGGGCCAAAGCAAGTCATTTTCCTACCTCCTTAGAGAACTTAAATTTCTGAACAACACTCCTCTGGTTTCCTTAACCCGCAAGGAACTTGGGATTTCTATTAAAAAAATTATTCATAATGGGCATTAGATCCTATAAAAAGGATTTTCAAGGTGACTATATGATGGTAGGGTGATAGAGGCTTTTCAGCGATTCAAGTGGAGTTGATAGCAAGTCTTACCCGGAAATGACCACAACTTATGTATGTAAAAGGATTAGAAAATTATAAATCAAAATAAATCAATATATCTAGCTTTAAACCAAAATGGAAACATTTGTTGACCCGCTTATGGAAATTTTGGATTTCATGATGCTTTCGATTCCCACTAAGAAAAAAATTTAAAAAAAACCCACTTTGAGGGATGGGAGGTAAGCATATTTGAAAAAAATTCACATCTGAAATGTTATCCGAAAATTTATCAATAGATCCAAAATTATTGAGTAGAAATTGAGTTTGAAAGGTCTTGTGGAGGCATGAACCACGCAACTTCCACATTAGAAGGAAAATTCTTGTTATTCCTTCAAACTACTAGCCATGCTAGGATGGAAAATCATCCATGGAAACTATAGATACTAAAGAGGGATTTCATTTTTCATAGGAATTCAAGTATGATGAATATTACTAGATTAGGTCTACTCCATCCAAAAACTTTACAACATGGTGATTTTAAAGTTTGTTATAAAAGGGGCCTTATTAATTTGTTCAATGGTGGAAGAAAAATCACCTTCGATGAGTCTGAAGGAATGCTCCTGATTTCTGTCATTCTCAAGATCATCCATTATCTTGTCAAATGGACAAATTCAGATGCCTAGTAGAACAACTGAGTTTGATCACAACATTGTCCATATTTGGAGTGAACTCCACTTTTATGTTTGGTGGAATATTTAAAATATGGAAAAGGGAGAAATCACAATTGTATTTTGATAATTCTTGATGATATCAATCCCATTACTCACAATAACATATAGCGAAAGGAGCTCAAAATATTTGGAATTAGTTAGAACAAGGAACTTCCTAATTTGACATTTAGGAAGATGAACAAGGACAAAATAAATTTCACATCCACTGTGGCCAAAACACACATGGACCTTGAAACATTTCATATTGTTGATATTTATCTTCACTATGATGCAACTATAAGGTGATCTTATATATATGATCAAAGGTATTTTCACATATATATGCATTGAATTTATGATTGTTAACAAGTTGACTAGATAACTTTCGAGGAATTGGAAATTTTGGATAAATTGCTTAGATAGTATCCAATTGGAGTGGAATTTGAATGGCCTATTTTAGGAGATGTGGGAGTACGTAAACTCTACCTGAATATATACAAAACCAAAGGGAATGAATTCAGACTATGAATATCATGTTTCTCTGTTATGTATATTTTATTAATTATTAGTTAGATATAGTTATCTTAGGTTTTATTAAGTGAAAGGGCATGATCAAAGATCATGCCTCTTCACCAAGGGACACCATAAGGCTATATTTAAAGCCTTGGTGATTCCCCATTGTATTCATATCTCATCTTTCATCTTTTATCAATAATAATAAATACTTATTCAAGTTTACCAGAGTTTTTACACTCCATTGGTATCAGAGGCAGTTTATAAGTTTTAAGTGGAAAGGGAAAAAACACAGGTTGCATGGATTCCAAGCCCTAGAAGATCAAGTCGTATCTTCCTCTCTGATGACGAAGATGATTCAAATAGGAGTACCAACATCTACAGTACAATGTCATCAGTTAGAAATGTTATCTTCAAAAGGGAGCCACGAAGAGTCACCAGAAGAACAAGGACTAGTTCGGACACATGAAAAAGTATTCCAAGATCTACCCATAAAAGTGCCTCCAGATAGGGAAATCAAACATCCAATAGAAGTCAAGACAGGATCCGACCCTGTCGATATCAGATCTTTTCACTATCCAGATCAACAAAATATTGAACTTGAGAATATGCTCCACGATCTTTTTAAAATGTGGGAAGCAAGAGCCCACCGCCCAAGAAACCCAGGCATTCGTCAACATTTTCCATCGTTACGTATGCTTTGAGGACAAAGCATCTTTAAGAGAGGGGCAATGTTATGTATATTTTATTAATTATTAGTTAGATATAGTTATCTTAGGTTTTATTAAGTGAAAGGGCATGATCAAAGATCATGCCTCTTCACCAAGGGACACCATAAGGCTATATTTAAAGCCTTGGTGATTCCCCATTGTATTCATATCTCATCTTTCATCTTTTATCAATAATAATAAATACTTATTCAAGTTTACCAAGTTTTTACACTCCATTCTCTTTCATCTAAATCATGAACAGTTGAATGTTTTAAACTTGAATCCATAAGGATATGTTGAATAAAATTTACATTGGTATAGGGTTCTAGCGCAAGACTCAAAACACAAAGATTTGGGAAGGATCATGAATTAGAGGAGGAAAATAGTCACAAATGCTTTGCATGTGTTCATTCGAAAGAAGGACATGATTGTTGGCAGGGGACTTCTTATAAAGCACAATTAGGAAATACCAGAATGATCCGACACGATCTATTCATACTTTGATAATATTGCAGTATAGGAAAGGATTGTACATGCGTCTGTTGTAGCTGCTACAACAACCCTCCAAAATTTTGCATGTGCTTTGATTTTTGAGCCTTCCCTTTTGTTCACAAGAGCTTATATTTTATTGTCGTCAAGTATTCATGATGTGATCAAGACTTAACTTTTATGTCGTGCTTGTGTTTGCTTGTTTTGATATTGATCTAATCTTTTTGAGTCACAAGCTAACCTCTTGGCTTGACCTTGTAGCAGTTCTGGGCTTGCCTCAAGAAACTGCAAAATCTTGGAAGGAAGTCAAGCCTGTGGGTCAGAATTGCACAATCTATAATGAAATCTCAACCATGAGCTTGAGAACTATGTAGTACTAGATGGCATCCCAAAACTAAGCTCAAAAACTTCGCAAACCATTCCTTGATATTGAAACTGCACAATGCACTTATTCTCAAGCCTTAGGCTGCACCACTAGCTATTGAAAATGCAAAATGTGCAATTCCTTCAGCTAGTCTCCCTCCCTTTACCATAAGAATTGTGCAATACTCCTCTTCAGTTCACTGGTTTGCTGCTCGATCTTGCTTTGAAAGTTGATTTACTAACGATAATCTATTCTTTCCATGAGTTGCTGTCCCTCCTACAGTTATTATAGTTGTTGAGCACTTCTCTTCATTAGTCATTTTTATCATGACAACCAAGAGCGCTGCTTCAAAAGATACCACATAGAGAAATACCGAGAAGGAAGTTGAGAGTACACCAGTAAACTTGTCAGTTTATTCAGATACTCAACTGTTCGTGGAAAAGGAATAAGATATTACATGGAAGAAAGTGAATGAATTTTTTTCAGCAATAAGCTTCAAAGAAGATCTATAGGACCAACAAGTATATGCCAATGTTCAACGATCGAGACTATTAATTTTTCAAAGGGCTATATTGTTCTTTGCTTTGATAATTTCATTTCTTCATTAACACATTAAGTTCACCCCTTAATGTCATGACATTATTCATATTTACATAATTATTCATTAGCATATGTAACTATGTAGAAAGAACAATATCATCATCATAAATGCAGTGGAACATAAAGGAACAATAGAAGAAAATCATGCACATATAGAGACACCAGGATTAGTCAGAGACCAGTGAAAACCCCACTATGGGGAAAACCCTTGCAAATTCTTCTTCTAATAGATTGTCATCAAATGATTCAACAAAAGAGCGCACAATGATCCATATCTTCACAACAGCTAGAACATCCATGGAATAAACTTAAACATGATTGTATTCAAAACCCTGATTCTAAGGACTTAATGTACTGTCACTTTCTGTAACCTATTTCTAAACACCGTTTTTACTAAACTTAATATTAAAAGTACTGAAGTTTCACCTTTTAGTCCCGGATGTATGGAGGAGGAGTTATGCGATCATCTACGGTTGTCCTCGATGCTCCCTGGTGAAATCTATGCATGCGTCCGAGGACAAATGCACTTAGATCTACCTCAAACCCCCGAATGCACCCTTTAGACTACTATGCGAGTGTCTGATGCTTCCAAAACACACCCTTTACTACTATGTGCATATTTCTGGGGACCAAACTGTATGGTTTTCTTCATAAACCCTAGATGCTCCCTTTAGGCAACTGTGCAAGTGTCTGAGGCTTCTCAGACGCACCCTTGACCACTCTTTTTGTGTGTTCAAGGATGATAATTCTTAGTTACAAGCTAACATCCGAGAAATAAAAACCCTATATTCGTGTAAGCTACAATCCTGTAGCTTCAAACTCTAGTGCGAAATTTTTCCGCCAGAACTGTGCAAACCAAGAAAATAGAAGAGAAGAGAATATGGCTGGATAACATGTGTCCAAATGAGCTTGACGTATCTTCTATTTATATTTTTCCATGAGGGTTTGTTGGGCGCAACCCAAATTGGTCCAAATTTTGGTCAAAGACTATGAAACTTAAGGAGCAGAATGCGTGGTACAGCGAAGTCATATCTACCGCGTGGAGTTCCAAGGGCTTCAGGGTGGGTCAAAGCCCCTCATTTGTAATGGGTATTGGGGTTTTAGTTGATTGTGTTGTCGAGCACATGGTATGTGGACCATGGTTTTGTTTCTATTTAATGTATATAAAGAGATGTAATGCTTTATCAAAGAGATATATCAAGAAGTAATTCTATGGTCAAGGGTTAATTGTGTTTATCTTTTCTGTGTTTTGGGCCTTATGGAAAGGCTCCGCAACTGAGTGTGCGAAGAATTTGGAAGATTATGCATCTTAGTGCACAGACCACTTGTAGCTATGTTTGTAGGTCGAGAAACTGAATGTACTGGAAGGATTTATCTTAATAAAGAAGAAGATTTTTTGGGAAATATTCTATGTTTATGCATATTGTTATGTTTTTCTTTCTATTTGTGGATGAGAATTAATGATTTCTAGTCAATATTATGATAAAAAAGTTTATATGGTTTTGTAATATGTTTATGTTAAACTAAATGTCGCGAAGTAAATGGTTAATTTATACTGCACAGTAATGATATGTATGCTATAATATTAAGTAAAATACAGAAAATAAAAGTAAAATCC
Source organism: Pinus albicaulis (assembly GCA_034641835.2). Classification (NCBI taxonomy): domain Eukaryota; kingdom Viridiplantae; phylum Streptophyta; class Pinopsida; order Pinales; family Pinaceae; genus Pinus; species Pinus albicaulis. Next base: position 1,708,666,097 of record CM076575.1, on the reverse strand, counting down.
ACCTCGCGTAGTCCCTCAAGGCTGCAAAAACCTAGTTCTGCAACCACACATAGCCACCTCAGGTGAGACTGCGATATGCTTTCAGGTAATTGTTGAAAGGGCCGATGTCTGAGGGTTTCGTTGCTGCAAATTACAAGTCAAACCTAGGTTCAACCCAAACAATCCAACAAATGGTTCCAGTTCCAAGACCTAGACCGAGATATTTTTGAGGGACATGTGGATGTGGAATCCATCAAAGAAGAAAATACAAGATTGGGTAGATCAGAAAGAACGAGAATTCGCAGTTCAGGAAAAAAGAAATCCGCTATTGATGACTGAGGCTTGGTTGTAGAGGTATATTTTCACAGAACAACATGAGATTTTCTTCACGTCATTTGCTAATGAACTATATGAGTGGGTATCATGGTTGACTGAGAACAAGAATTTTTTTTAAAATGATGATCCTACTTTGTGGAGCCCTGAATTGATACAATGACTCAAGGATACTAGCAACAACATCTCAAGAGCTGTCAATTTTTGGATTGACAATATCCTAGAAGGATTTATCACTAAATTTTCCATATATACAACTATATATTGCAACGAAGCTGAGTGACTATTCTTCAAGAGACTGCGAGGTAAGTATATAAATACTCTGAAGGTGTGGATTTAAATGATTTTATGTGAAAATGTTGTACTATTAATGCAATCATGTTAATGTTTATACAAAGAGGGAAGAAGCTTGAATGAGGAATTGGGTCTACGTGAAGTGGAAATCGATACAAAGTAGATCACGAGAACTTTACTGAGACTAGATATTGTCCCTTGGTAGGTGAATCTGAGAGTGAATAACAAAGAAGTAACCTTGTAAACCCACGATATTCCCAACCCCAACCTAAGGTGCTGAGAATAATCAGGGCACCTATTGGATTCCCCATCCCTGTACTCACTACAAGGAAAAGACTCTCTAGCAGAGGTTATAACAGAGGTTTTAGTGTTATAAAATTGGCCCAAATTGTAAAAGAACATTTGCTACAACATCTGTTTTTGGTAATGAAGGTTTTGGCAGAGCTTCTAATGGAATTTCAACACAACTAAAAAAAAATTAGACAACCGAAGGTTGTTACAATTGTTTTTCTCATCAATGCGCTAATCAGGTGTCAACGCACCGGTGCGTTTTACAGTGAACACACTGTATTGTAAACCTACAAAGCACCGGGACTGAAAAAAAATTTAGGACGCCTTGGGGCGTTTAGCAACGTTTCGGTGTGTTTCAGTCAGACAGTCACCTCGGGGCGGTCTAAGGTGCATGCACTGGGCCGTTAAGGTCTAAAACAGCACCAGGCACATTGTAGGTGATACAATGCACCGGGTCATTCTAATTGGTATTGGTATTTGTGTGGTGCCCATAGGTCATATCAACGCACCGGCATGTAGTATTATACAAATTCACCAACACGCTGTATCACACAAATGCACCGAGTGTTCTTATTGGTATTGGTATTTGTGCGATGCCCATAGGTCGTAGAAATGCACCGGTGAATAGTCTCACATAAATGCACCGATGCACAGTATCACACAAACGCACCAAGCGTTGTAATTGGTATTGGTATTTGTGCAATTCCCATAGGTTGAAACACACCGATGTGCACTATCATACAAACGCACCGGTGCACAGTAACTAACACACATCGGTGTTAATTTTTCATTTTTTAGAAACATCGACATATGACAGTGCAATTATTGTGATTTTTTTAAATTCATTATTCATCAAAAGTTGACACATATATTATAACAGTATTCATATCAATTAAATTTTTATTAGTGCATTTGAATGTGATGTTTGGATTAATTTGTTATATCATATCATAATTATTGTGATTTTTTTTAATTCATTATTCATCAAAAGTCGACACATATCTTATAACAGTATTCATATCAATTAAATTTTTATTAGATCATTTGAATGTGATTTTTGGAATAATTTGTTATATCATATCATCATATTTCACATCTCTTCATTATAATATTTAATCATCCATATATTTAATCAGTGGTTTTACATTTCACAACGACAATGGAGAACGAAATAGAATAAATTAAAACATATTTTATTATATATATATATATATGAATAAGGCACTCTTTGTCAAACAAAATGGGACAGTTATTGGTACCCTTTATCTTTCAATTGGGACACTATGTCCATTACATTAAACAAAATGTATGATTTCACAAACAAATATTTCAAAAAATACAATGCCTTGCTTTGATATCCAAACATATTGATCATCATTCTTCTCTTGAACTGTTGTCACCGCTCGAGCTACTTCCATGACTTGGGTTATTTTGAGGAGTGTTTTGTTCACAGTGTTGATTGTTTTCTTTTTCTTCACCTTCCATCTACAAAAAAAAAAAAAAAATTGTAATGAATGTATATACATTGGTGAGAATAATGAAAATTTCAATATTAAATAATATACATCAATGTAAATTGAAAATAAATGATGTACCATAGCAAGAATTGACTCATGAACTATACACATTCTTTCAAAACCAAATTTCATGCCATCTTTCAACATTTCATTTTTTGGCGCAGTTCCATACTTTGTTTCCTGCAAGTTTTATACCGCATAACAAATCATATATTTAATATAAAAAAAAAAAAAATCTATTGATTATAGACGGAGCTAAGTAAAACAAGATCGATAGATGCTTACAAATTCCACAATTAATTTCTGATATGCCAACATATAATGACAACCCATATTTAACCCAATGTCAATCAATTCGTCTGATGGTTCTTCTTCGTATGTTAGCACCCAGTTGAAGACATTCAATGATGATTGTTGAAAACAACTTAAAATATACAAAAATGAAATCTAGTTAAGTTGTTATAAGGAAGTAACAATTACTCACAAACTTAGATATCAACCCTTTTCTTCCTTGTCGTCCTATTTTATGTGTTGAATGGGTTCCATTTTCTTTTCTTTTCTGCAAGAAAATTCTTGAAAACTAAAATTTAATGCTAACTTGTTTATTTACTGTACCTAATCAAAAAATTCAATGATTACATATTACATTTGAAGCATGTTGTTGTTGAGATGGCTCCTCGTGCGATGCAATTATGTCCATTTCTTTGACCATCTCCTTGTACACCTTTTTGGACATTCCTACTGGCATATTTATGATATCATCTCGTTCATCCTTTGAGATTTTCATAATCTTCCTAAAAATGTAACAGGAAAATAAACTATTTAATTTTTATATTGATAAATGATATTTATAAATGATTGATTTCTAGTAATATATACATATAATTCTAGAAAAATATTTAAAGGAATATTACTTTTTCATTCCTTCTTTTTTGTTGTTTTATGTTTTTGCTATTAAACGTCTGACATGTCTCATTGACCAATTCTCTGGAAACTCATCCTATAGTTTGGATAAAATTTGGTTCTTGGAATCATTGGATTGATTTTTGTATTGTAATTGGAAATAATGTTTACACATTCGTTCCACTAGATCCCTCAAAGTTTTGTAAAAATTCCCCCCCTTTCCTTAACCTCCAACAACATTCGAGATGAGCTAAGGAGAAATTCATTTTCATTTGCATGTTCTATTTTTTTCTTTTCGTAGAACAACATTCATTTTTTGAGTTGCTAGTCCCTGTAGAACATTAAACATTTGTGAATTAATAGATTGTTTGAAACATGTTATCCGATATTTTTAAGTATATTATTAATGAAAATTAAAAAAAGAAACTCATATTGGATAGATAGTATTTTTTCATTCACCTGATTCATCCTTCTGCAATTTTTCCATCAAGCTTTTACGCTCTTCTGGTCCTAGATCAGAAATAATCTTATCGAGCTTCATCATTTTGTGGCTCTGCATGATACACAGTAAACAATACATATTATTTAAACTTACGTATAGTTCAAAAATAATAATTTTTGTAAAGAATTTACAAAGAAATTGCCCTTTTTTCTTGATGTGTTATCTGTATTTTTGTTACTTGATCTCTTTTCAGCCATTTATTTATCAATATGAAACATGTACCATAGCATTCATTAATATATTTTATAAATAAATCATAAAATTTCCAGGTAAAAAAAAAAAATCAAGAAAACAGTGATCCTTTCAAGATGTGTGCATCGACGTCGGTGTGACGTGTTCTTATAAATGCACCGCCAAAACAATAGAAACTTTGTATGGTGCTCTATGTCAACAAGGAGAACCAGTGTGTTATATGTTAACCAACGCACTGATTAACACAGGAAAATTAATAAAAATCCTCTAGTGTTAGTTTTGTAGCATATGATCTCGTGGAGGGGGCGGTGCGGCATGTTCTTATAAATGCACCACGAAAACAAGGGACCACCATACGGTTCTCTCTGTTATCAAGGAGACCTGGTGCATTATATATTAACTCGTGCATCGATTAACACACATAAAATAAAATAAAAAATTTGTCAAACAGTATGTGCGCGGTGTGCTATAATGGAATAGTGCACCAGTGCGCTATTTCACATATGTCACACCGATTAAAAAAAATATTTTTTTAAATTTTTTTTATCAAACAGCTATGCACGGTGCATTGTGTTAAAATAGCACACTTGTGTGCTATTTTACATAGGGCGCACCGATTAAAAAAATTATGTTTTTTAAAAATTCACGCAAGGGTCAACATGGATTGGGATCCAACTCTGCAAGTCGTCTTGTGGGTTAGATTTCATAGGCCTATATATATAGCAATACAAACCCTATAAATCTAAAATGAAAATCCATAATTCTAAAGTCACGAAAACAAGAAGAAGCAAGGGCATAAATAAAAAGAAACAAGGGTTTAGTGTAAGAATGGTTTTTTTTTTTAATGAATAGTAAAATTTAAATTTTTTATATACCATGTATTAAATCAAACAAAAAATGTAAAAAAAACGATTATTACAGTAAAATTTAATCACCAGATTGTTTAAAATTCTATGCTATAGGGTTTGAATCACCAAAGTTTTGGAATTCTGATTGTTTGAATAGTTCCGTCTGAAAGTATTTTGTTGCTTCACAGTGCTCTCGTGCTCTCTTGCTCCAGGTATGTCTTGTGCAAATCTCTCCCTGAATTTTTTTGCAAAAATAATGAAATAATGAAAATTTTTCACTATTTAAAGAATTGTTTTATGCAATTAGATTTTCGAAAAGAATTTGCCACCCATTTTTCAATTTACCTCTTTTTTTTATTTAAAAAAATTAAAGTTAGTCTTTTTTTTTTAAATTTGCGGCTATTCAACACTGGTGCGTCGATTACTAAAACAGCATCGGTGCATCATAACTAAACTGCACCAATGCAGTTAACTTTACATTAGCACCGATAATAATAAGTCCATTTTTAAGGCATTGAAATTACTTTTAAATGTGTACACCAAAATTTATTGTTGATGTTGCTCAAATGCAGGGAGAAAATATCATAATTATTTCGAATGGAAAATTCTTCAAAATCCAACTCGTTCCATAATATTTCTCAAAGTCCATCGCATAGTTCTCCCTATCCATCTCAAGACGTAATATTTACTTCAGATTTTATTTCTATTTTCATTATCTAATTGAATTTATGTTTTTTATCCATGTCAATCAACTTAATAAAATTAATGTATACAAATTTTCAGGTTCATGCAGATTCAGAATCGAGTTCAGATGCACAAAATATTCAAACAGCTCCAAAACGCCAGAAACTCTTATCAGGAGTAACATATCGCAAGACGCATTTGGTAGATGAAAATGGACAGCCGCTTCACCCTGCCAATTGTAACATTGCATCTTCTAGCCATAATCCTGGGAAAATGACGATAATAATAATAATTTGGTATATTAATGTAATTATTTCAACGTCAAACCAATTAATCATGCATTGTCGCCGTGAAAACTAATGGATATCATAGATTTTTTACTAATCACGTTCAAATATATTTTTTGAAATTATTAGGATTCTAGTGATGATGAGCGACCTACCTACCATCTTCTGTTGCACCCCACGACAGTGTCAAATTGAGAGAAGGTTGAATTAAGAGAAAAAATCAGAGATGAACGATACCAAGAATGGTTGAATCAACAACCTATTCAATTCCCACTACGTCCAGTTTCACCAATTAGGAATGACTACAACAATAGTAGTTCTTCACAAGCTAGAAATGGAGGCAATCAAATAGATCTTGGTATGGATGATTTCTTAAGTGATACAACTTCCATGGAGACAATGTTGTTAGATGCATTCCAGAATGATGATCAACTAGGGAATGATGCTCATATCGCTGATACCTTTTTCGAAAACCTTAAATTTTCTTCCACCACCCCTCTCTTTGGACCTGGTGGTTAGTCAAAGTCTACCCAGTTGGGGACAACGATATTACTGTACAACTTGAAAGTAAAGTTTGGCTTGTCAAATGTATGTTTCTTGGAAATTTTGAGGTAAGTTACCATAAATTCCTCCCTTATATTTTGAGAAATATAATCACATAGTGAACATTAAAAATGGTCAATTTTATGAACGTTAATAATTATATCGGCATTAATGTACATTTAATATTGTTCATGATCACCAACTATAGGTTATTCAAAGATAATGTTCTTCCGAGTGATAATGTCTTACCCGGTAGTTGCGAAGAGGCAAAAAAATTGTTGAAAATGTTGGGTGTTGAGTACATATCATATCATGCATGTCCAAATGATTATATTCTATATATAGGAGAATATGCAGACAAAGAGATATGTCCGAAATGTGGGCATGAAAAGTATGATAAATAAAAAAAGAAGGGTAAATCACGTGGTCCTCCTTTTAAGATATTGAGGCACACGCCTATAATCCCAAGGATTCAAAGGCTCTTTCGTTTCAAATAATTAGCTATGTTGCAGGGATGGCATGCCTCACACAGAAGAGATTTGGGAGTTATACGAATCCCAATAGATTCAATATCCATGAAGCAAATAGAGGATACATGGCCCAAAAAATTCAAGGATGAAGTACAAAGTCTATGACTTAGCATAGCCATCGATGGCGTCAACCCATATTCCCTCCAAAACACCAACTATTATGTTTGGTCTTTAGTAGTGATCAATAACAATATCCCCCCATGGTTGTCTGTGAAGAATGAACATCTTATGTTGCCTCTCATAGTCCCTGGTAGAAGAAAAGTGAATAATATGGATGTCTACTTACAACCACTAGTAGATGAATTGAAGGAATTATGGGATGGGATAAATGTATACGATGTATCAAGACCCATCACAGCAGAGAGGAGTTTTACGTTGTATGGCATATGTTCTTCCATGACACATGATTATCCAGGCTTAGGAGTTTTCTCTAGTAAATTACATTTTTAATTATTTGTTTATATACGTAACAATATTCTTTTGCATATTAGTTATTTAATTCATTGTAATTGTTCTTATATTCATGATATTATTTAACGTGCCATGCATATATATTTTATACAATAATCTCGCATGTCTTGTAACAAAAGCGTATTTTGGATGTAAGTGTTGTGGACCTTCTCTCAAAGCTAGATGGTCCAATGACCTAAGAAAGCCAGTGTATGACTTCTCTAGGGTATTCCTCCCAGAAGAACACCCTTACAGAATAGCATCATCCGCTTTCAATGGTAAACGAGAGAACCTAAAGGCCTCCAATAATGGCACCAGCTGAATGGCTTAGAGCATATGAGAGAGAGAAGGAGAAGGAATTCATATATTTTCGATTCAAATGGGGAGCCTATGTTCGATGATCCAAAATTCTTCGATACCTATGTTGAGAAATTTCCCATTGGAATGAAAGGGAAATCTATCTTTATAACCTCCCATATTAGGAACATCTTAATATTACCCACTTATTAGATCCCATGCATATATTTAGAAATTTTTCATCTTCTTTATGGAGGAACATATCATCGAAACAAAGTGACACATTGGCTATTAGGAAAGATATTGTTACTTCAAAACCTAAAAATAAACATTGGCCAAGACGATTAGAAAGTACAGTATCAGAGGCAGGCATTGATCCCTCTAATTCATGGTAGTTCAAAGAAGGTGTGTCCCATGGATTTTAAAAAAATATGGTCTTTCTTTGGAAAAGGAAGTTATAATGGGTGTGAGGGTTCCATATTCATACGGGTCTTCACTACGGCGCTGCTTCACCGTGGATGACCATTTTTCGGGGTCGAAATCGCATGAACATTTGAATCTTCTAAGAGTACGTATAATGTCAAAAACATGATTTTATTATTTGTTATATTAATAAATTTTATCCCATGCAGGGATCATAAAACATAACATGGATGGTCCAACCTACTGATCTGTGGATGGTGTGGCAGCGTGCTCAGTCGATGGACCTGCCTCCTCAGATAAACCTGCGCCCTCCTCAAGATTAGGTGCCTTCTCATGATCATGACTACTGGATGTTCCAGGCTTCTCATCTCCAGCGCGAGGTGGAGGAGGAGGTGGAGTACTAGCTGAACGATGATCACTCCCCTGATCATGATCATCATATGATGCGTTGCTCGACTGTTGACGTACTACATCTCCACCATGCCTACATCAACCGACCCTCCTCACTGGCGCTAGTAATCTAGTAGCCCCAACAATATGCCGCATCAAGGTCAACATATCACGTGGCATGCCTCTCCATATCATTGTCAGCCTATCATCAGCCTGTGTCTCTCTGATAGTGACCGACCTGAATCCCTCCTCCACTAGGATCCGACAAATTTGGTCGCCCAACTCCATCCTAGATCTAGTGTCAGGCCTACACCTCACACTCGCCAGTACTTGCGCATGATCATGAGGACCAGGTCTATCACCAGCTTGATCCTCCACATCTTCCATCTCCTGATCGTCAGCAGGATCTACACCTGGATCATTTGGTGGTGGTGGCATATCATCGAAAACAAATGACCCAATATCTAAATATATATATATATATATATAAGTACACAACAATAATTAGAAATTTTCATTAAACAATTTAATAAAAACAAGTTAAAGAACGTGTTAGAATAAATTTAAAGAAAATAGTAATATTACCTCTCTCATCCGATGGCTCATCAGTTGTGAAGAGGATGTTAGCACACCCTCGCCAATCCAAACCAGCATATAGACATGGCACCAGAACAAAGGTGTGATCATCAACACTGGATAGAAACTCCAGTGCATCATGAGATATCCTCGTGGAAAAGTTAGACTCACCCCTCTTGGGCATCATCTAGCCCCACATCTCCATCCATACGTGCAGCATCGACCTACGAGGCTGCCGAACAAAAGTAGGACTCGTCTCTGGAAACCTTTAAAAAAAAAATAGCTCTGAAGAAAAACGGAATTTCATCATCCCTTGTCCTTGAGAATGACATCTATCTAAAGCTATACATAATTACCGCAAAAAAATTGCAGACCACCTCACAAGTCGTGGCGCCTGTAATAAAGAATCAACATAAAATAAAAGCGGGAAAATAATGCGTTGCCCATCCTAGTATGGTGTGCAATGGTCAACAATAGTAGTGAGAGGCACCTCACCTCCTCTACACCAAATAAAGCAATACATATCTGACCACCAGAGAACTGAAAATCTATAGGAGACAGTATATCAGCGCTAATGTATCTCTGGGTGTACATCAACTGACTCCCTGCTGCATAGCCGATGGGGACCTCTGGGAACGAGGAAGAATATTGCCCTCTCCTAAATAGACTAGTAATAAAATATATTTCCTCCTCAGTGGGCACGTACCACTAGTTAGGACCAACCCGGAAAGCTTGTCAATGGGCATTCCACCTGAAGATGAGTTGTCGCAATAACCCATTATAGCCCTTCAGGGATGTAGCCTCCTCATAGAACTTGAGGAGGCCTACCTCCCTTAGGAGAAACTTTGTGGTTGTCGTAAAAGGGTGAGGGTACATAATTCTTTACCTCTCTCATGCCTCCCAAAGGCGAACCACGTTATACTAGTCCACCATATGTTCTTGCTATTCCCTCTCTTCTTTCCTTTGACATCGCTGAATGATTCACATATTAAATACGTTTTTTTAATTAAATGAAACATGTATATATATATATATATATATATATTTTTATTTTTTTATTTTTTTTTTTGAAAAAAATAATAGTCAGTGCACCTAAAAAAATAGTCATGCACCGATACCGGTGCATCTATTTTTATCGCGCACCGTTTGTGGTAGGCCTGGAAATTTTCAACGCACCGCACAACATGAAATGTATTTTCTCCTACGGTGCATTGATGAAACTATCCATCCCGGGGCGGATAATCACATCAATGCACTGACTAACATTAATTCATGGTCAACAGTGTAGTCTTTTAACCGACCGCATCGTTGACTATGTACAAGTTCGGGAGGGTGGTGCGTTGACCAAACTACTCACCCCAAGGCAGATATTTTCGTTAGCACATCGCCCTCCTGGCATCATTACACGGTTAATGGTGCGGTGTTTTAACTGACTGCGTCGTTGACTATGTACCATTATTGGGAGGCCGGTGCGCTAACCAAACTATGTGCCCCGGGGCGTATAGTTTAGTCAGCACACCACGATCTTGACATCAGTACATGGTCAACGGTGCAGTCGTTTAAATGACCACACCATTGACTATGTACCAGTGTTCGGAGGGCGGTGCACTGACTAAACTATCTACCCCAGGGCGCATAGTTTGGCCAGCGCACCGCCCTCCCAAACTTGGACATAGTCAACGGTGCGGGCGATTAACCGATCGCACCACCATTTATGTTTGTTTTAAAACACGGTGTGCCTTTTCAGTACTGCACCGGAACTAGTGCAGTTTCTGTAAGCACCGGTCACGGTTCAACATGTAAATTTATAGGCAGCAAAGCAAACAAGTGCGAGCTGAATAGCTCGAGCGCACCGTGGGGGATTTTTTTTTTTTTAAAGGGTAAATTTTAACTTTTTTTAGAAATCTAATCCGCTAAAAAGTTTAATTATGGAGAAACAAGTAAAATACCTGTACATTTGGGCATCGAGGAGGCATATTTGCTGAAGAATTTCCAAAACTAAATTTTCCCATCATTTTCAAAAATTTGAAATCGAGAAGGTGGGCAATGAACGATAGTAGTGTGTGCAATGGGAGCACCGATGGCAGGGCAACTCACACAAGGGAAATTCGCACCAATGCTTGAGAGCTCTGGCACACTGAAGAAGTGAAAATGTGGATTTTTTTGTCGTAATTATTTTATTATTTAACACTATTTTGGTGCGTGGGTTTTTGAGGTGCACCAGGCGGTTTCTTCCAAGTGCACCGAGCCTGTCGATGTGCAGTGCACCGGTGCGCTATAGTAATGCAACGCGCCGAGAGGGTTTGTTCGAAGAGCATGGTGTCTCGACGTGCCAATTTGTAGTATACACAGGTGCTTTTCTAGTTAAACACATTGGTGCAGTGTATGATGAGAAACACACCGGAAAAAAATGTAATATCCCAAAATAGGGAAAATCTACACTATTGGGAATATCTTAAGATATTCCAAATGTGGAGCAACAGTAATATGTAAACACACCAATGGAGTAGCAGTGATACATTAACACATGGAATGCCAAATGATCCATATAACCATCATATTAGATTATAGTAGCAAAAATGTATACAAATCCTTGAGGAAACAATCACTCAAGTGGGGCAATACAACCCTCAATAGAACATATACATGATAAATGAAAAACACTGCTACATGAAGAAAGCCATGGCTATGACTGCGCAGTCTATGGAGAATAACTGCTGCAAACTGATGTCAATACATTAATATATCAATACACTGCTCATACAATATGAGGAGAAAAGATAAACACTCCCAAAGGAAATTTTTAGACAATCCTGGAAGGATTGGCTAAAATATGTAGAAATACAAAATGTCGGAGTTGCAGGATAGCAGCTGCAACTCAGAAACTGGAAATGGATGAAGATAGCTGATGATGTTGCATATGATGAATAGATCTCATCCAATGGATCTCTCAAGTGAAAGGTTGATCCAATCCCTGAAGATCTCACCCTCCAAAATAATGGAGCAAGTCCCCACTGCAAATATGCTCAAAAATAACGTAGTCAAGGAGATGGGTTGCGTTGTAGGAGATAGGAAGTGCTTGGCCTGATGCCAAAGATGTGCAATCAGCTTAGAAATACTCCTCACTAACCTGCCAAAGGAATAGAAGCTCCCTCCTCTGAAAGATGAGCCAAGGAAATGGTGTTGTGGAACCCTCCACTACAACACCCTGCAACACAACGTTTCCTGCTACAGGAATAACGTTGTAGCTGAAGGAGGTGGCTTGGCCTTAAGCATGAAATGTGGAGAATGAAGTAAAATCCCTCAAGAGGCCTCTCAAGAAGGGAGAAGGATTCCTAAACAGGAAATCCCTTGTGCTAAGCAGCACAGCAATCTCAGTTTAACAACTGAAGACAGCAAATAGTCATGCAAACCAAAATCAATATTCATCAACATATCCATCTATGGTTTCCTTGTCCTCCCTTTATACAAATGAAAGCCTCCTTGCCTTGGCCCCCAAACATTAGGGTTTCCTCCACCAAATGACCTATTCCTCATTCACACTGCACTGTCTTCCAAAGTGATCTACTCCTCCTATGATAGTGTTGTTGACTTGGTCAAACCTGACCTTGTCCTCATGCATTTGCCCCTTTTCACACTTGAGGATGAAAAATATGATTATTTTGAGGATCCCTTTCACATTATGAGGGATTTTATTCCTAATGATGGGCCTCCTTACCCATTTATTCACTTCTTAGCTGATATAAGAAAAATTAATGTTCCAATTAGCTCTATGCTAATTTTGGGAACATTACAATCCTCCCCTCCCAAATTTTGCTTGTCCTCAAGCAACTGCAAGGATAGAATTGAAGGGCCTTCTTGAGGCATGTGGGCTGAAATGAATTGGGATCTGTCATCCCCATATGAATCTCCCATCCCCAAGCAATCATCCAAACAAAATGAGTTACCCTCCAACATGGAAACTCCTGACAGTCTTCCTCCACCTTTGGCTCATGCAAAGTAGGTGGGTTGAGAATCTGATCATGGCAGACAAGGTAGTCCACCCCACACTGTCCTTCTCTCCACTCATGATAAGTGTAGATTATGTGTTGATCCTGGGCTGCAAAAGTATTTCTCTCAAGTGGAAAAATGAAAAACAATCCTTCAAGGATCTCCTCTCCAACATTAAAGAACACACTGACCCAAGACATCTCATCCCTGATGAATAGGATATGATCATCATAGGGTATCCAAATAAGAAGGTTGTTGAAGGTCTTACATGATGCTGCATTATACAAACAATGTCTCAAGCGGACACATCGTAGTCTCTCCCACTGCAGCTTCATAAGATAGTATGGCAAGTGGTGTGTTGGCAAATGGCTAGTTGTGTGAATCATCACATTTACTAGTGAATAGTAAATGAGAGAATGTGCCAACTGAGCATACAAGAAATAATCAAACACTTGCCCATGGTTATACAAAGAATGGTTGTCTCCATCATAATAGCTGGAAAAAATTTTTTTAAGGGGCTCAACAATAAACCGGCCCTCTTGTGGAACAATGCACTGTATGATAATGGTAAGAAGATGCAAATACTATGTTACATAATCAATGGATGTAAAAACAAAATTCTCACCATGTGCTGAAATTAAAGTGATGCATGAATACATGAGTAAGTCCATGCTCCAAAAGCACAGCACTGTTGGCCTATGCAAATAGGCTCTTGCCAACCCATAGCTCATTTCTTTAACATGATTCTTGTCAAAGACTCCTCCAACAATGTTGCTGCAATTAGGAAATTCCTCCCAAAATGGATGTACTTCCTGATCATCAAAGGCCAAGGAGTAGCCACTTTGCACCATGGTAGTGCCACATCCTACTCCTGCAACATCATACAACATGTGAGAGCAAATTTTCCCTTGCTCTCTCAAGTACAACCCAAGCAACAAAAGTGTTTGTTGCCTCCTCAGGCTCTCATCATACAAGTCATGTGATGAAGACATAATGAATGTCACATCAAAACCATGCATCCATACTCTTTGCTACTCAATGATGCAAGCATCTAGCCACATATTCTCCATCCCCATACCCTTAGGAAGAGTGTATGCCAAGTGATGGCCAAAATCCTTCAAAAGTAACCAGTGCAGCCAAGCCTCCTGCTGCCCAGTGTCATAAATCTGCAAGTATCTCACCAGCTTCTTGCTCTCCATCCACCTCCACTCAACAATTTGTGGATGCCTCCTTCCATTTTCCATCTTGGTACTCCTCCCATGAGGGCTACCATCCTCCCAAATCATAATTTTGTCCTTGCATTTCATAGGATGTTGCAATGAATTCTTATTAAGTATCAATTTGATCCCATAAGGACCCAAATAGGTGGTAGGAAAAAACCTCCCATCATGATGTGTAAGGCTCAATAAATGTCCAACACAAGCATGAGAGATGTTATCCATCCTAAGATGCCCTCCATCATCTATCTATTCCTTCTTGAATCCCTGAAGACCCAAGTGTGATAAGGGAAGAACCTCCTCAAACTGTTGAAGAAATTTTCACTCCATGATGTATTGAAGTGCACCTCTAATGAAATCTCTCCATGAGATATCCTCCTCATGCATGGCCTTCCAAAACCAAAGAGGCCTTGGATCTGCTGAAAGTAGAGGTCTCTCTTTGAGCTATGGCAGGCTCATTGAGAGAGTGTCATCTAGAGAGGAGAAAGAGTTTCTTATCTCCAGATGTCTACTCCTTCTTACTACTCCCTTCATGGCTTCCTAAATGAAGCTGCCCTTTGAATGCTCATATGAGGAATGGTTCCTCTTTTCTCCATCACTACTCTTGGACAGCGCAGTGCAATTATCCTGCTCTAATTCAAAATCATGCAATGATGTAAACCCATCCATAATGTTTGTTTAAATGACAAGAGATGGACATTTAAGCATACCTTGGTGAAATTTGGAAGCTCCTTGCAGGGCTGCAAGAGTCTCCTCTTCATGTGTGTTGGCTTCCCAAACTGCTGAAGATGAAGGCTGCTCCTCCATGGCTAAAACAGCGCTAGTACATGCCTCTTCAGCTAGTGGTGAGGGCTCCTCCATCCTTTTTACAAATCTCCTGATCATCCTTTGAGAAAACTAAGTAAGAGTAGAAACCCTTGCATGGCTCAAATGGTTGAACCACCAAATATTTGCTTCACCTTCAAGGTGTAGTGCTGCCATTTCTATAGCCTTTTTGTCTACTACAGGATGTAGCAGGAACAAATCCTCTAGCTTCATCACCCAAGACTCTGCTACACATGTGATTGATCCATCAAAAGTGGAAAATATAAATTTATTGCCTCTCATCATCCCATAGCTTTGGGGTCTTCTCTCTTCCTTCAGCTGAATAAATTGTGGTAAAGCTAGAGTATCTTTGAAGGCTCTAGGTTTAGCTCAGTATCCAGCAAGGTATTCACTTAGAACTTTAGATTCTAAGTGTTCTTCATGCTTCATGCTTTCTTCTCTGTGAGAGTAGGAAGTGCATGGTCCTTCCTCTTCTCCTTCTTCCATCTTCTTAACCTCCTTGGAGAGGTCCTTTATGGATCTGAAAACTGATGAGAGCAAGCTCATCCTCTTCATCATCTTGATCTCTTCGATCTTCTTATGGTTGAAACTCATAGGCTGAGCCAAAGATCATGCTATGATACCACTGTAATATCCTAAAATAGGGAAAATCTACACTATTGGGAATATCTTAAGATATTCCAAATGTGGAGCAATAGTAATATGTAAACACACCAATGGAGTAGCAGTGATACATTAACACGTGGAATTCCAGAAGATCCACATAACCATCATATTATATTATAGCAGCAACAATGTATACAAATCCTTGAGGAAACAATCACTCAAGTGGGGCAATACAACCCTCAATAGAACATATACATGATAAATGAAAAATACTGCTACATGAAGAAAACCATGGTTATGACTGCGCAGTCTATGGAGAATAACTACTGCAAAATGATGTCAATACATGAATATATCAATACACTGCTCATAAAATATGGGGAGAAAATATAAACACTCCCAAAGGAAATTTCTAGACAATCCTTGAACGATTGGCTGAAATATGCAAAAATACAAAATGCCAGAGTTGCAGGGTAGCAGCTGCAACTTAGAAACTGGAAATGGATGAAGATAGTTGATGATGATGCATATGATGAATAGATCTCATCTAATGGATCTCTCAGGTGAAAGGCTGATCCAATCCCTGAAGATCTCACCCTCCAAAATAGTGGAGCAAGTCCCCACTGCAAATATGCTCAGAAATAACGTAGTCAAGGAGATGGGTTGTGTCTGCTCAACTTAATGTTCCTAAATTGATGTCATAAATTGTCAACCAGGGCTAGTAAACTGTTGAAGTGAAGTGCACTCTATGTGCCTAGGTATCTACTTCCTACTTCGTTGTGTTTAGTGTTTTTTTTTTTAGTGTTTTTGGTTTTGTGTTTTTATGCTAAGAGGAAAAGAACTAAGTGTTTAACAAAGGGAAGTTACTAGTCATACTAAAATAGAGCAAAGGCTATTCTAAACTATGTATGGCACCTAAGAACATAAACTGTAAAACTTGTCAAGAAAAATAACTCATAACATGAACTCAGTCCAATTCATTCATTAGAAGTATGTTAGAATATCTTGAGAAAAGGATAAGCTTAATGCAATGAGGTTCTTCTAAGTAAACAACAACTTACAATATCACAAAAATCTCATCCATGGTTAGAAATTTGTTGGAACACAATTGGAAAAGATTATCTGTAGCATATTAAGGAACCCTACTCTAAATTAACTTATGACACTTAAATGAATCTATTCTGCAACTCAAATTGTCACTACTAAGCCTCATTCGAGAGTTAGAAATCTTTTGGAATAGTTTTGGAAGAAGGCTATTTGTAAAATTATAAGAAATTGCAGAACAGTCAAGGCCTTGAACTGATATCACTAATTCCTGTCCATATGATGATGTGTTGGAAGAGATTAATAACAAGAGTAATTTGTAAATAATGAAGGCCTTGAAGTCTAATGGAACAGAACTAAAATACAACTAACTAATAAGACTTGAAATACAATGGATAGAACTGAACTAGAATGCAATCAATCAAACTTGAAATACAGTGAACAAAACTGAACTAGAGTGCTATTAACCTCCAGAGTATTACAGCTAAACTAAAATGCAAATAATCTTTAAAATATTACAGCTATATCTCATTCAGTGTTAGTGATATTTTGGAACAATTCATGAAAATAAGACTGGCTGTAACATTTGATGTGAGTAAGCATAAAACATAAAGTTCAGAAAAAATGAAACTAATCCCTAAAATACTACAGCTATATCTCATGCAATGTTAGTGATATTTTGGAACAATTCGTAAGAACAATATTGGTTGTAGCATCCGATGCAAGTGAGTATAAACATAAAGTTAAGAAAATTGCTTAAACTAGGAATGAAATCAGGCTAAAGTTACTTATCTAAACAATATGCACAGAGCTTCTCGGGCAGTAGGGGCCCTCTACCACTGGATTAGCACACAAATCTACTCAATATTTCTTCAGATCTGGTATTAAAGTTTCTCTTCTTTCATTAAAGGAAAAATACTTCAAAAACAGAGTATTACGGTCTTTTGAGATCTAACAACAAAACATCAATCTCGCTAACTGTCTCTCGGTCTCCCGAGTCATTCTTATAAAATAAATACATAACTACCCTTGAGAGGGAATAGGGATAAGTTTCTTTCCCAATTAAAATCAAATTAAAACTCTTGTGGAAGCCTCGTACTCTTGCTGAAGACATCTGTAGAGTTCTTGTCCCGGTATAAGTCTACCTCTTAGTTTTGATTTCTTCCACGTGCATAACCACTTGGAGATTTTTACTCAGACTTCGTAGAGGACAAGTATCGATGTAGATGAAGTCTGTATTTCAACCATATGTGTTTTTCCTCTAAGTGACACCTGTAACCTATGTAAACATGAATATAGTTGCGGAATAGGCGACTGGCTACAGAATGGCTGCATTCTGTAGCTGAGTCTAGTAAAAAATTACTACAACAACAAAACCATGAAAATATAGCAAGTCAGTCATTATATGCATTCCTAAAGTGACTTTAATTAATCCTATTGATCTTTTTATCCTATAATTGATAAGGAACAAAGGAAATGAAGTGAAATTTGGTGAAGGGAAAGGACATCTTTGGGGCTCAACAGGCTGTGCTGTAGGAGATAGGAAGTGCTTGGCCTAATGCCAAAGATGTGAAATCAGCTCAGAAATCTTCCTCACTAACCTCCCATAGGAATAGAAGCTCCCTCCTCTGAAACATTATCCAAGGAAATGGTGTTGTGGAACCCTCCACTACAACACCCTGCAACACAACATTTCCTGCTACAGGAATAACGTTGTAGCTGAAGGAGGTGGCTTGGCCTTGATCTTGAAATGTGAAGAATGAATTAAAATCCCTCAAGAGGCCTCCCAAGAAGGGAGAAGGATTCCTAAACAGGAAATCCCTTGTGCTAAGCAGCACAGCAATCTTAGTTAAACAACTGAAGACAGTGAATAGTCATGAAGACCAAAATCAATATTCATCAACATATCCATCTATGCCTGCCTTGTCCTCCCTTTATAAAAATTAAAGCCTCCTTGCCTTGGCCCCCACACATTAGGGTTTCCTCCACCAAATTAACTCTTCCTCATTCACACTGCACTGTCTTCCAAAGTGATCTACTCCTCCTATGGCAGCGTTGTTGACTTGGTCAAACCTGACCTTGTCCTCATGCATTTTCCCCTTTTCACACTTGAGGGCGCAAAATATGATTATTCTGATGATCCCTTTCACATTATGAGGTATTTTATTCCTACTCATGGACCTCCTTACCCATTTATTCACTTCTTAGCTAATATAAGAAAAATTAATTTTCCAATTAGCTCTATGATAATTTTGGGAACATTACAGTCCTCCCCTCCCAAATGTTGCTTGTCCTCAAGAAAATGCAAGGATAGAACTGAAGAGCCTTCTTAAGGCATGTGGGCTGAAATGAATTGGGATCTTCCATCCCCATATGAATCTCCCATCCCCAAGCAATCATCCAAACAAAATTAGGTACCCTCCAACATGGCAACTCCTGAAAGTCTTCCTCCACCTTTGGCTCATGCAAAGTAGGTGGGCTGAGAATCTGATCATGGAAGACAAGGTACTCCACCCCATGCTATCCTTCTCTCCACTCATGATAAGTGTAGAGTATGTGTTGATCTTGGGCTGCAAAATTATTTCTCTCAAGTGGCAAACTGAAAAACAATCCTTCAAGGATCTCCTCTCCAACATTAAAGAACACACTAACCCAAAACATCTCATCCCTGATGAATAGGACATGATCATCATAGGGTATCCAAATGAGAAGTTTGTTGAAGGTCTTACATGATGCTGCATGATACAAAGAATGTCTCAAGTGGACACAGTGCAGTCTCTCCCACTACAGCTTTAGAAGATAGTATGGCAAGTGGTGTGTTGGAAAATGGCCAGTTGTGTGAATCATCACATTAACTAGTGAATAGTAAATGAGAGAATGTGCCAACTGAGCATACAAGAAATAATGAAACACTTTCCCATGGTTATAAAAAGGATGGCTATCTCCATTAAATAGCTGGAAAAATTTTGTTTAAGCGGCTCAACAATAAACTTGCCCTCTTGTGGAACAATGCACTGTATGATAATGGTAGGAAGATGAAAATATTGCGTTACATAATCAATGGATGTAAAAACAACATTCTCACCATGTGCTAAAAGTAAAGTGATGCATGAATACATGAGTAAGTCCATGCTCCAAAAGAATAGCATTTTTGGCCTATGCAAATAGGCTCTTGCTGACCCATAGCTCATTTCTTTGACATGATTCTTGTCAAAGACTCCTCCAACAATGTTGTTGCAATTAGGAAATTCCTCCCAAAATGGAAGTACTTCCTGATCATCAAAGGCCAAGGAGTAGCCCCTTTGCACCATGATAGTGCCACCTCCTACTCCTACAACATCATACAACATGTGAGAGCAAATCTTCCCTTGCTCTCTCAAGTACAACCCAAGCAACAAAATTGTTTGTTGCCTCCTCATGCTCCAATCATACAAGTCATGTGATGAAGACATAATGAATTATATGAATGTCACATCAACACCATGCATCCATACTCTCTGATGCTCAATGATGCAAGCATCCTACCATATCTTCTCCATCCCCATACCCTTAAGAAGAGTGTATGCCAAGTGATGGCCAAACTCCTTCAAGAGTAACCAGCACAGCCAAGCCTCATGCTACCCGGTGTCATAAATCTACAAGTAGCTCATCAGCTTCTTGCTCTCCATCCACCTCCATTCAAAAATTTGTGGATGCCTCCTTCCATTTTCCATCTTGGTACTCCTCCCATGAGGGCTACCATCCTCCCAAATCAGATTTTTGTCCTTGCATTTCATGGGATGTTGCAATGCATTCTTCTTAAGGATCAGTTTGATCCCATAAGAACCCAAATAGGTGGTAGGAAAAAACCTCCCATCGTGGTGTGTAAGGCTCAAGAAATGTCCAACACAAGCATGAGAGATGTTATCCATCCTAAGATGTCCTCCATAATCTATCTATTCCTTCTTGAATCCATGAAGACCCAAGTGTGAGAAGGGAAGAACCTCCTCAAACTGTTGAAGAAATTTGCACTCCATGATATGTTGAAGTGCACCTCTAATGAAATCTCTCCATGAGATCTCCTCCTCATGCATGGCCTTCCAAAACCAAAGAGGCCTTGGATCTGCTACAAGTAGAAGTATCTCTTTGAGCTGTGGCAGGCTCATTGAGAGAGTGTCATCTAGAGAGGAGAAATAATTTCTTATCTCCAGATGTCTACTCCTTCTTACTGCTCCCTTCATGGCTTCTTGAATGAATCTGCACTTTGAATGCTCATATGATGAATGGTTCCTCTTTTCTCCATCACTGCTCTTGGACAGCACAGTGCAATTCTGCTGCTCTAAATCAATAGCATGCAATGATGTAGACCCATCCATAATGTTTGTTTAAATGACAAGAGATGGACATTTAAGCATACCTTGGTGAAATTTGGAAGCTCCTTGCAGGGCTGCAAGAGTCTCCTCTTCATGTGTGTTGGCTTCCCAAACTGCTAAAGATGAAGGCTACTCCTCCATGGCTACAAAAGCGCTGGTACATGCCTCTTCAGCTGGTGGTGAGGGCTCCTCCCTCCTTTTTCCAAATCTCCTGATCATCCTTTGAGAAAACTCAGCAAGAGTAGAAACCCTTGCATGGCTCAAATGGCTGAACCACCAAATATTTGCTTCACCTTCAAGGTGCAGCGCTGCAATCTCTACAGCCTTTTTGTCTACTACAGGATGTAGCAAGAATAAAGCCTCTAGCTTCATCACCCAAGCCTCTGCTACACATGTGAGTGATCCATCAAAAGTGGACAATAGAAATCTATTGCCTCTCATCATCCCATAGTTGTGGGGTCTTCTCTCTTCCTTCAGCTGAATAAATTGTGGTAAAGCTAGAGTCTCTTTGAAGGCTCTAGGTTTAGCTCAGTATTTAGCAAGGTATTCACCTAGAACTTCAAACTCTAAGTGTTCTTCATGCTTCATGCTTTCTTCTTTGTGAGAGTAGGAAGTGCATGGTCCTTCCTCTTCTCCTTCTTCCATCTTCTTAACCTCCTTGGAGAGGTCCTTTCTGGATCTGAAAAATGATGAGAGAAATCTCATCCTCTTCATCATCTTGATATCTTCTTATGGCTGAAACTCATAGGCTAAGCCAAATATCATGCTCTGATACCACTGTAATATCCCAAAATAGGGAAAATCTACACTATTGGGAATATCTTAAGATATTCCAAATGTGGAGCAACAGTAATATGTAAACACACCAATTGAGTAGCAGTGATACATTAAAAAATGGAATGCCAGAAGATCCACATAACCATCATATTATATTATAGCAGCAACAATGTATACAAATCCTTGAGGAAACAATCACTCAAGTGGGGCAATACAACCCTCAATAGAACATATACATGATAAATGAAAAATACTGCTACATGAAGAAAGCCATGGATATGACTGCGCATTCTATGGAGAATAACTGCTGAAAACTAATTTCAATAAATGGATATATAAATACACTGCTCATACAATATTGGGAGCAAAGATAAACACTCCCAAAGGAAATTTCTAGACAATCCTGGAAGGATTGGCTGAAATATGCAGAAATACAAAATGTTGGAGTTGGAGGGTAGCAGTTGCAACTTAGAAACTAGAAATGGATGAAGATAGTTGATGATGCTGCATATGATGAATAGATCTCATCCAATGGATCTCTCAGGTGAAAGGCTGATCCAATTCCTGAAGTTCTCACCCTCCAAAATAGTGGAGCAATTCCCCACTACAAATATGCTCAGAAATAACGCAGCCAAGGAGATGGGCTGCGCTGTAGGAGATAAGAAGTGCTTGGCCTGATGCCAATGATGTGAAATCATCTCAAAAATCTTCCTCACTAACCTCCCAGAGGAATAGAATCTCCCTCCTCTGAAATATGAGCCAAGGAAATGGTGTTGTGGAACCCTCCACTGCAACACCCTGCAACACAACGTTTCCTGCTACAGGAATAACGTTGTAGCTGAAGTAGGTGGCTTGGCCTTGAGCCTGAAATGTGGGGAATGAAGTAAAATCCCTCAAGAGGCCTCTCAAGAAGGGAGAAGGATTCCTAAACATGAAATCCCTTGTGCTAAGCAGCACAAAAATCTCATTTAAACAACTGAAGACAACAAATAGTCATGCAGACCAAAATCAATATTCATCAACATATCCATCTATGGTTGCCTTGTCCTCCCTTTATACAAATGAAATCCTCCTTGCCTTGGCCCCCACACATTAGGGTTTCCTCCACCAACTGACGTCTTCCTCATTCACATTGCGCTGTCTTCCAAAGTGATCTACTCCTCCTATGGCAGCGCTGTTGACTTGGTCAAACCTGGCCTTATCCTCATGCATTTGCCCCTTTTCACACTTGAGGGTGAAAAATATGATTATTCTGATGATACCTTTCACATTATGAGGGAATTTATGCCTACTCATGGGCCTCCTTACCCATTTATTCACTTCTTAGCTGATATAAGAAAAATTAATGTTCCAATTAGCTCTATGCTAATTTTGGGAACATTACAAAAAAGCATCCGCAAAAACCTCCACCCGCCAACCTCCTCTAGAAACCTCCACTATAAATGGATATCTAGGCTATTTTTATAAGGGGTTCTTCAAAAACATCTACTAGAAAGTATTTTCCTTGTAGTGACTCCCCTTACCCTCTACCCCCCTCCCCCTAATTCCCCTAGACCCCATCTTCCTCCCCCTAATTCCCCTACCCCTCTCGCCAACCCCCCAAGAAGAAACATGGTCGATGACATTAAGTTACATGTTTTTTGAGGACTTGGATCAAATTATCCTGAACAATTTTGGTTTGTAGCTGATGCAGTATGGAAATCAAGATAGGTTACTGACGAAGATGTAAATAAGGCGCAACTCATCACGGCACTGCACGAAAGAGAGTTGAATTGGTATATGAAGTTTTATACGACTAATCAAGCTACTTCATTGGATGATGTTAAGAAAGCATTGGTATCATAATTCAAGAAGCCGAAGTCTGAGTCGTAGTGCATCAATGAGCTGAAGAAAATCGAGCAAATGGCTAATGAATCTGTCTAGGAGTTGGATCAAATATTTAAGGTGTTAATGGCACAAGTAAGCTTTGACATACCCCTAGTGCAACACAAAGAATGGCTTATAGCTTTGATGTTTCCTCATATCAAGTTACCCTTGAAAACAGAAAATAACAACTCAAAGCGAAGCTCTGGAAATTGCAATGAAGTTGTAAGCTTCATTGGTAGGATACACTTATGCAGGAGTACAACAGATTTAGAGTCAGCTAGCAAATTTGACCTTGAAATTGCAAGATCTCAGAAAGGGTAAAGAATTTAGATAGGAAGTATGGTGTATAAAGTGCAAAGTAGAGGGCTATTCTAAGGAACAATTCCCTGTGTTTAGAAATTAGTTGGCTAGTGGAGCACCTAATCCATTAAGTCCAGGAGCAAGCCTATGGTGTGAGATATGCAGAATTGCAGGCCAACATCGTCCATAATATCGTTATTTATTACAGAAGTATGTGCAAACCCCAAGGCAAATCGTTTAACTTTGTAACCGCCTTGGCATGATGAGAAACATTATCAAAGTTTATGACTTGATGATTTTAAATATTGCAGAAAATTGAATAATAGATCACTTATTCACCGAGATTATCCTGATCACACACTACTTGAGCTTCATGCATAATACATAACCTCTTCTACTATTGATCATTAATTGCGGAAATATAAACAATCGCATGCGCACATTAAAACCATAAACAATCACACATATAAACACAGTATTTATGGGAAAGCTTAAAGCTGAAACCCCCAACTATCTGTATATTATAATGATATAGATCATGTAACAGTCATTGTACAAACTCCTCACAAGCTCAAATACTATCTCCAATTGTTACACACCAACTAGCCTCGCATATGAACAAAGTCACAAGTTCAAATCTCCTCCAATCGGTTAGCCCCGCTCACCGCGCAATCCAAGATGAGAATCATTGAGATCCAAGTTCGAATCCCACCCTCTTGTACTGCGCAATCCTCATTGGCAATCTCAATCAATCAATGTGCAAATCTCATGCATAGCTATAGTCACACTGATAGTCACACTCACCCTTTCACCCACCTCTAACACTGGTCTCCACTGAACTGTCCATGCATTGCAGTTAACTGATGTGTTCTTTAGTTGATTTATGAGTTAATAATTAGTGAATTAATTAATAATTAATTCACACCACTCATCACCAGTGTATTTTTCAGTTAGACTAAATACAACTAGTTCAACTAAGTTAAACAGAACACAACTCCACCAACTGTCTCATCAACTCCACCAAACTCTGCCACATGAGTTCTAACTAAAGTAAACCATGCAATAGCTCAACTAACCCCTAGGAATAGCGTAATTCCTTCTGTCAGCTGCATGTGCCACATCCGTAGCTCGAACTGAAGTGCTCCAAGAGGATAAGATAATGTTTATAGTCCAAATATTATTAAGAGCTAATAATATTCGACTGATCTATTTTTAGACTGGCAGTCTAAAAATAGACTTTGCCCAGTATGTCTAAAAATAGAGGTCCATCTATTTTTACCAACTTGACCAACCATCCACAAATAGCATCCTGCAACTCATAGACCATGATCCATATGTCTAAAAATAGACATAGTCTAAAAATAGACTTTGCGCCAAGAATAGCCTGCGGGCCCACTTATTGAAGGTGACTTCTTTTCACTAAGCTCCATCATCTTGTTGCATTTTCAACAGAACACACGGTTGATGCTTATATAATGCAAGCTGAAGGATATGCACACAGAGATCAAGGGAAACATACTAGTCGAGGAGGATTCCAAGGATGAGGAGGAGGAGTTGGTCAAGGACGCGACCAGACTATCTGTTACAACTGTGCATAGACAGGACATTATGCCATAGGTTGTTAGAATCCTACTACAACCTATAAGTACTGCAACTCTTTTGATCATGTGATAGAAGATTGTCTGGTCCTTATGGCGAAGATGTAGGAGAAAATGAACTAGCATCCCACACAAAATCTGCAAATGATGACAGCTAAACCAAAGGAGGATGAACCATGCATCAACGTCGTGACAAGGAGTGGAGTTGCGATAGGAGATGATAAAGAAGAAGGTAAGAAGAAAATGGAAGATACATGGGTAAGAAATACGGTAGAAAAAAACCATTGGGTTCAGTATTAAAAATGAAAAAGAAACGTTCATGGAGGAAAATCAAAGCTTGATGGATCTTGGAGCTTCAACATCCAAATCACAACCGATGTTGAAGTTAATACCAAAGAAGGACAACGCTACAATAGCTACTCTAACAAAAAGAATTAGATCCAAGTATATTGAGGTCATTTTTATAGACTTGCATGAAGTTATTGAGGAATCAAAGTGTTCTCGAAGGACTCCAGGATTTGATAGACTCCTTTGCTGATAAAGAAGTACCACAAAGTGATCAATGTGAAGTAAATAATTTACATCGACATATGAAGAGAATGGGGAAGGAAATGAGATTAACTGCGCAGATCGAGGAATATGATATGGATCAGGTAATCCTAGACTTACGATCTGATGCCAATGTGTTACCTAAGCAAACATGGGAGTTAATGGGAAGACCAAAGTTGAAATGGTCACTGATCCAGTTGAGGATGGCCAACCAACAAAAAATCCTCCTTATGGAAAGGTTTCCTAACTTAGAAGTAGATATTGAAGGGGTGTGTGTTGTTGCAGACTTCGAAGTGATTGAAATCATAGATGATAACAACCCCTATCCGGAACTACTTGGATTGGATTGGGCTTTCGATACTGTGGCAAAGCCAATTTGAAGAAGAGACAAATGGTGTTTGAATATTTGATTAATCCCACTAAGAATGGTAAACTAAGCTGGGAATAGGATAGTTCCTGTGCTTTAGATTCGGAGGAAGAATTGCAAAATTAGCAGAACAGGTTACATGAAATATATACCAGACGATGTGCCATAATCATAAAGTAACTTCACTGCATAAATTTAGAGGTATGTAATCTGCCTTATAATAATGGGATAGGATATGTAAGCCTTTTTCTTGATAAGTATGAAAGAGAAATGCCAAAATAGCATAGGTTTCAAGCTTTGGACATAGCCCTGAGATCTGCACCTTCTAGATGGTGGGTACTCATAAAAGGAATATAGGAAGTTGCGAACAGTATCAAAGGTTGATGTGGGTCATATTTGGGTCAATATATCCAAAAGTAGAAGTAAATTATGATGGTATGGATGACCCCCGGAAGCACATTCATCACTGCACTTCAACTTGGAAAGAAGTTCCAGAACAAGAGTGGGTACATGGGTTTATCCACACACTAGAAACAATTCCTATGAATTGGTATCTTGAGATAGAACTATGACATGGAACTTGAAATTGGACATATTTGGTTGAAGGGTTCATACTAACATTTAGCTTTGAAGATTATTTTCCGTGCATAGATTCAACCCTTCAGATAGTCAGAGATAAGGTTTTTGAGAACACAACTTCGCTAACCTGGAAGCATCCAGATTGGACTGCACAGTTGGAGCAAGCACTGGAGTGTTATAATGTAACTGTAGAAGAAGGTGATGAGGATCTGTGCAATATTGATATTGCAGAGTCTAAAGGAAACCACAAATTTGTTTGAACATAACCTGAAATACTCGATATAGAAAAGCCCACAAAAATGAAGAAGGTGAACATCGGATCGGAAGAAGAACCAAAATTTGCAATGATTGGAGATTATTGGGATGAAGACACAATTAATAAAATTACAGAGCTGCTACATGAGTATCAAGAGATTTTCCCCACGAAATTTTCTGAATTAAAGGGTATATTATGGGACCTAGAAGTTATGAGGATTCCCCTAAAACCTTAAGCGAAGCCAATAAAACAATGACCCTATAGGTTTAATCCAAAATACAAGGAAAAATAATGAAAATTTAAATAAAATGATCAAAGTTGGTGGTGAGCCCTAGTATTGCACCAAGAGTGCTGCAACTCCCAGGGCTGCCCTACTTTACTTTATCAACCCGGGGTTCGTACAAACTTTGAGGTGACAGTGCTATATACACAGCAGATACATTTTTTTCATGTCATCCTCTTCCTCTCTACAAAAGGATGCTACTTCTAGGGGTTCTTAGTGAAGTCTGTCATACTCCAATGAAACTAATCTAAATTGTAGAAAGGAAATGACAGAAATGGAAGTAATTTAATGTGCAAGAAGGAAATCATTGTAAGGAACTAAATTAAATTTCTAAAAAGAAATGACATGAAGGAAACTAATTTAATTTGCAGAAAAGAAATGACATAAATGAAACTAATTCTAAACCACACATAACTTGGCTAAATGGCTAAATGCGCTATTTATGACTTAATTCTAATTAAAAAAAGGTAATTTGTAGCTTGGAGGGAAGAAAAGGGCTAAAAGAGGCTAATGGGGGGTTTAACACATGAAACAAGGTTTGAAAGAGGAAAGAGGGGGCTAAACCCTTATGAAACTTTATTATAGCGCGAGAAATGAATTTGGAGTGGAAAGAATTCAAAAGTGCGTGTTAGAAAATTATATATTACAGAGCAATCCAACACATAAAATATGAGAAAAAACACAAGCACGCAAAACATATAAAACTAGAGGGACACAAATATACGTGGTTCACTTAGTTTGGGCTACGTCCACCCCGAACAGCCAGCCCTTCCTTTCTATTATCCAGCAAAATGAAGAGACACAACATACAGCAGATCCGCTATAATATCCTATGTTCTCTCTCACAGTCTCCCTATCTATTTCTCGCTCTGAGAATACACATACAATACACAGCCGCAATAAAATGCCCTCATACAAGTGAGGGGTTGCCTTCTAGGGAAAAAAACCCTAAACTAAACATAACTTCTACCGTCATATCATCCGCTTAATGAACGGCCCAAATTGACTAGAAATTACTATACTTTTACAAGGCAATTTTACATCTAGAAATTACTATACCTTTACAAGGCAATTTTACATCTATTTTTAGCTTCAGGGGCGCTGCCCCCGAAACCCCCTGCCAAGGAGGGGGCTCCATAAAGTCGCAGCAACCCCCCCGAAGCCCCCAGGCAGTGTTTAATTACGGGCAGCGTTCCCACCCCATTAAGGTACAGGGGTCCAACGCTGTGATACAAAATAAAAAAGATAATCAGGCTCCACACCCAACAGTGCGATGGCGGAGTGCGATGGAGGAAAAAAGTTGTGATATGCGATGTCGCAATCTCAATATTACAGGTTTAAAAGAATAGCAGTAACTACTAACAGGAACCAACTAAAATGTGCAAAATGTGATTTTCCACGTGGTAAAATTTGCGGGTTGCGATCTGCGATGTGGTAAGTTCTGTGAAGTGCGAAGTGCGACGAGTGATGTGGCGGAGTTATCGCATCGGTAGAATGAGCGGTAAGTGTTATGCAAAAATATAAATTATGCGAAGTGCGATTTACGACGCGGTAAATGTTGCGGGTTGTGATCTACGATGTGGTAAGTTCTGTGAAGTGTGACGAGTGACGTGGCGGACTTATCGCATCGACCGAATGAGTGGTAAGTGTTATGAAAAAAAGGTAAACGATTTGATTTGCGATTTTCGATTTCGCAATATCGAAATCGGAAATAAAAAGTGGTAAGTGTTAAGGATAAAAGCTAAATGATGTGAAGTGTGATTTGCGATGGGCGACGTGACGGTGGGACCAACAGTGGAGCGCGATCGCAATATCGCAATCGGCAAGAACAAGCAGTAAGTGTTAAGGGAAAAATGGAAAGGTTGTGATTTGTGAAGTGTGATGTATGGTGCCGAGAGACTCGAGGAGCAAAGGCGTAGGTCAGGTTTTTGATGTTTTTGAATGGTTTTTCACGTGTTTTTCATAAAAAGGGTAAGGCAGTGAGAATAAGTGGGAAAAATTCGGAGATGGAGGGCGTAATAGCAATGCACAGAGCGTAACAATAGAGATGGAAGGGAGATGGAAGACGAAGCGGGAGGTGTTGGAGAGCTTACCTCTGGGCGATAATGCCCGTACCTACTATCAACATGCCTATTTATGCAAGAAAGACAGACAATATTTTCATGAAGATACAAGCACTGATCTGATCTATTTTCAAGAAATCATAAGCGAGGAAGCATTTTTGGACTGTGGGAAAAGGTCTACCCTCCTCAAGCTCTATTAACAGAGTTGAGAGGGGAAGGCTGACCTCACAAATTTATGGAGTTTATCACTATTCTACCACTCTATAAGAATATTAAATCTATAGCAAAATACAACAGGAAGTGAACTAAAACATTAATAAAAACACCAACAATCTATCTAAATGTTCAGAAGAAAAACTAGCTAAATAACATGAAAGAAAAAAATGGAAATAGCAGAGAAGTTGACGTAAATGGGTTGGGCCCTAACCCACGAGCCTATCTCTCTAGAACTAGATCAATAAAATGGCATCTCTCTACTCATTTCATAAAAATAATAGTCTGTTACATTCATCAAAGTTTTAATAGAGCCTCATGGCTTTACAACAAAACTTCAAATCCAATGGAATGGAATTGAAGTGGAGTGGAATGGAAGTCCCCTAATTAGCTCTTGATCAACTTTATTTATCCTAAAGGGTAGCTACCAACAGCTCCCTAAAACATAGTGATTGAGTCCACTTTGACTCCAAGTAAACCATCGATTGAGTGCACTTCGTCTTCAATTTGCTTGGTTTTATTTGATAGATAAGGTGGGTGGACAACCCTCTTGAATATCTCCAATATTTCTCCATAATTTCTTGACATTGTGTTCATTTATTCTCCAATATTGATCTTCCAGTGGAAGGGAGCAAGTCCCTAAATCATCTCCTTCTCCAAATCTGCGTAATCTGCCCAATATTCTCATAATATTCTACAAAAATAACCAATATTCGGCACAAATATGCAATTACCTTTAAACCTTCCTAAGAAAATATTAGAGCATAAGAAAACATTATTAAGTGCAGAAGGAGAGATTTAATATATCCTTTTATGTGCATAAGAGAGGTAGATGGGCCTAAGAGAGGTTAGATATGCCTTAATTTATGTCTAATTTAGAGGTCCATCATCACCCTCCTACTGAAATTGTTGCTCATCCTCTGAGCAACCTATTCATACTCCCTGCCTTATGGTCTTTCCTGCATGTCGGCTTATTTAATTTTCTGTTTTATTGGCCCATGCACTGCTATTCTACTAATATTCTTGCTATTATTCTTGTAGGTGCTTCATGGAGGTCCTCAGATGCCTCAAGTAAATCTGTTTTGCATGCCAAGAGGTGGTGGATCCACCTTTTATTTGATTTTTTTTCTCTCTTTTCTTTTTGTTTTCTTTTTTATTTTTATTGCGTGCAAAGTAAACTCACAGTTATTTTTTTCTCTGTGAATTGAGTTCACCCTTAGTTACCCCTTGGCACTCCTTGTCCTCTATTACAACGAGATGCTTACTGCCCACTTTCTCAAGTCCTTTTTACTTTTGTCTTGTTCCTTTTCTTGGTGGAAAAAGTGAGGCTAGTTGCTAGATAAGGCTGAGGTTGCTCTGCTACTGATTTTGGCTATATAAAAAAACTTTTCTTCTCACACTTTTTAATGTTTTATTAAGCTAAAATAGATTCGAAGAAAGGGTTAGATGATTGCATAACTGAGCCTTACCATTGATTTGTTTTTGCATGTGATATTCAAGTTGTTGTTGATCTTGTTGTTGAAGTTGTCTTTGGTGGTTCTGAAGCTGCATTCGATAATCTGATTCAGGTCCTTTTGGAGCTTTTGAGCATAGGATGAGGAAGTCCAAGTTTGACTACCTTTGACTAAAGTTCTGACCAAGTTTTCTTTTTGTGCCAACTTGTTGTTTTCTGCTTGCAAAGGTTGGAGAGATACATGGAGAAATGCACAATTTTTTTTGTTTTTTTGTTTTTTTTAAGGCCTACTAGCTGCCTCCATGAGGTTTTCAACTAGAAGGTCTGCCTAGGCACCTCAAAGGAGCTTTTCACCTAGGATATTTTATTTAATTTTATTTTTTCAACCCAATGACCGCCTCATGGAGGTTTTCAATCAGTGATCCAATCTCAGACGCCTCAAAGAGGATTTCATATGAGATTTTATTCTTTCCCTTTTTTTTCTTTTTTTTTCCTTTTTTTCACTTTCCTACTCTACTTGAAAAAAACAAAACCTTTTTCAAGTATAGGAATATTTCCAATGGAGCCATGTACACATCAAGATGACAGATAAAATCATGTGCACACTTGGAATACATGATCTAACATGTAACTGAATATGAGAGATGATTACTTTGGCTGGGATTGTATCAAGTGATGTTGGAGAAGATTGTGATGCTGCAGCTTAATGACTGTTTGGAACCATATGTCAATATATTTTTGATTCCCTTAGTTCACTTGCTGAGTTGGATCACCTTGGATGTCCTCTTCTATTATGACATCCAAATCTTCCTCTTTTTGTTGATTGTTATCTTGAACACAAAGAGGAAATGCTGGTAAACATTAGGGAACTTTATCAATGTCTGATTCTGATATCTGCTCTTCATCAAGTGCAACCCTTGATTCTTTGATATCCTCATTCATATATGTTACACATCATTTTGTCACCATCCCTGCAATCCCTCGTCCTGTACATTGGAGGACTAATCCCGTGACCTGTGAACAGTAAAATGTCCTGAAATCGCCTCCATGGCATCCTCTTGCATAAGGACAAACATTCTCCTGAAGAACATTTTCTCTGAAAAACCCTAAAAACAAATGTTTTAGCCTTGGCGCGACTAGCCAGTTCATCCCTCGCGCCAATGGGGGAAATCCACACTAGAGGGCGCGCCAACTGGCACTTTGTCCCTGTGTGTCACTCGCGCCAAGCTTATTAAGGGATGTTTTTTTAAAATAAATGGTGGAATTTTGATTCTAACAAACTCCAGAATGAATCATCAAAAGGAGTTGAGTGGTTTGGCTCTGTATCTTCATGTATAGGAAGTGGTTTTCCACCTATCATGGAACCTTCCTAAGACTCAAGAGATAGGGCCTATCCCATGATTATAGGGATCCCAACTTCCTTTCCTCCATCTATAAAAGCTTGCCCTCTCCATAAGCAAGCTAGCTAAACTTGTAGGAAGGAAACTATAGTTGGGAAACTATTGAGAGCTAATCCGAAGAGAATCCCATAAAAGAGAGAGCTTCATCCAGATTCCTGACAGGCTTTTTTGATACATGCTCCGCTGCAAGCCCCACCGAAGGAAGATCATAGCATTAGAGCATTTGGTTGTAATCTCCCTTTTGTCATTTATAATCTAAGCGACTCTGATTTTGGTTGCATTCATGTGTTCATTTCTTTATGTAATGCAATGAATTATATCCTCTCTGACTGATATATAGTTACATGTTTTAGATGTTATGTTGTATGTCGTCGTTTCCCTGCATGTGTACAGGTGTCCGGATGTGTCAAACGGAAGGATTGTGATCTATCAAGCGAGGGACGGGAAGCATCATCTTTTCTCCAACGACAACTGCATGGGATTTGAGGTAGGCTACCGATCTTTGTCTTTGTGTAACTAGGAGCCAACGTCATTGCGTAACTTGACTGTTTCTAGACCCAATCTGGGCTAGTGGGATCGCCTCTATCTGCAGAGGGGATTTACCTCCTCAACAATATCCTCTTCTTCTTTATGTTGTCCTTCAATGACATTAAGAAACTCTCTTCTTTTCAATACCTTTCTTGAACTAAGATGCATACCATTTAGACTGAGAGGTTATGTTTGGTAGTGTTGTACCTCAGCATTGTCAGTGGGTTGAGATACTTCATGGTGTGGGTTTGGAAATGGTGGTACAGGTAGTTGAGTGGGGGTGGATACATGAGATGTATGTCGATGAGGCTATGGTTGTGGCGGAGGTGGATGGTAGGGATAGCATGGATTTGGGTATGGAGGATATGGAGGGCAATATTGATGATATTGTGGATTTTCCCAATAAGGACCTTGCCAACCATGTTGCCAAGATCGGTTTTGGGGGTGAGCTGGACAAGGTTGTGAGGGAGTGTATCCCAATTAGTTTGAGATGGATGTGAATAAGCTTGAAATTGTGAAGTGGATCCTTGCATCATATCAAGTTGACTAGGTTTCCAGGGTATCCTTGGAGCTACATAACATAGCTTCTTTGGTGATTTCCTTGCTCCATTGTCTTCTTGGTAAACTTATTTAAACTTGGGGAATGATGAACAACATTTAGTAGGATATGATTCTGCATGGATAACAAAAATATCAACATCTTCTCTTTGTTCATTTTTCATTCTTAACATTTCTACTTGTTCACTTAGATTGCTAAGAATTTATGTTTTAAAGTTATCAAGCAAATTTCCAAGTTCATATTGCCTTACCAATGTTGATGTTGATTTACTTACTCTTTCCCTTCCTCTTGATATGCGCTTGCATGTTTCATAAATTTATTCAAATGACAATTGGTATAAATCTCCTCTACCCATGAGATTAAAGAGATCAATCCACTCATCCCTAATTGTTCTAATTAAGAGGGTTTTTAGCGTGTCAAATCATAAATGATGCATTTTTCCCTCTTGAAATTATACATGAACCTCTTTATTAGATCCTCAAGGCTCTCATCTTCTTCTTGGTTCATTCTAAAAATTTCTTCTCTAAGATCACGATCTTTATATTTTTATAGAAATATTTTTTGCATATCATTCCATGATCTTATTGAATTAGTACCTAAACTCATGAACCATTTAAGAGATCTATCCTTCAATGTTTCAGGAAACAATCTAAGTTTATGAGTGTGTGATAAGTAGCCATAAGACCTACAAAGTATCTTAAATTCAAAGAGAAATGTTTCTAGTTCATCTGTCCTCATACCATGAAATTTGGGAAGGAAAGATGGAGGGATGTTCTTCATAGGTACACTGATGTCCATATCTTGAATGGGAAACCCAATAAGATATTCTTCATTGTCATCATATCCATCCATCTCTTATTCCTTCAAAAGTGTATGGTGATGTGGTTCTTACTGCACCACGTGGTCAAGTGGGGGGGGTTGGTATTGGAGAAGTTTTTTTTTTTTTAATATTCTGAGTATCCCTACTCCTATGCGGAATGAAAATCAGATTTTTTTGTATTTTTCAATATTTGGGAAACAACATGAAAAGGAAAGAATAAAAGAATGCTAAAACAGAATCAAAGCATCTACTAGACACCTCCCTAACAACGACGCCAAAAAGTGGTGAGCCCTGGTATTGCACCAAGAGTGCTGCAAATCCCAGGGGCTGCCCTACTTTACTTTATCAACCCGGGGTTCGTACAAAATTTGAGGTGACAGTGCTATATACACAATAGA
This sequence comes from Pinus albicaulis, assembly GCA_034641835.2. NCBI lineage: Eukaryota > Viridiplantae > Streptophyta > Pinopsida > Pinales > Pinaceae > Pinus > Pinus albicaulis. The sequence continues at coordinate 1,708,631,015 of CM076575.1, read as the reverse complement.
TACATTATATTCATGTCATCCTCTTCCGCTCTACGAAAGGGTGCTACTTATAGGGGTTATTAGTGAAGTCTTTCATACTCCAATGAAACTAAACTAAATTGCATAAAGGAAAGGACTAAAATGGAACTAATTTAATGTGCAGGAAGGAAATGAATTTAAGGAACTAAATTAAATTGCTAAAAAGAAATGATATGAAGGAAACTAATTTAATTTGCAGAAAAGAAATGACAGAAAGGAAACTAATTCTAAACCACACTTAACTTGGCTAAACGACTAAATGTGCTATCCATGACTTAATTCTAATTAAAAAGAGTTAATTTGCAACTTGGAGGGAAGAAACGGGCTAAAAGAGGCTAATGGAGGGTTTAACACATGAAACAAGGTTTGGAAGCAGAAATGTGGGGTCAAACCCTTATGAAACTTTATTATAGTGTGAGAAATGACTTTGGAGCAAAGAATTCAAAAGTGCGATGGCGGAGTGCAATGGAGGAAAAAAATTGCGATGTGCGATGTCGCAATCACAATATCGCAAGTTTAAAGGAATAACTGTAAATACTAACAGGAATGAACTAAAATGTGTGAAGTGCGATTTGCAACGTGGTAAAAGTTGTGGGTTACGATCTGTGATGTGGTAAGTTCTGCGAAGTGTGAAGTGCGACGAGTGACGTGGAGGAGTTATCGCATCGGCGGAATGAGCGGTAAGTGTTATGTGAAAAGCTAAATTATGCGAAGTGCAATTTGCGATGCGGTAAAATTTACGTGTTTCGATCTGCAATGTGGTAAGTTTTGCGAAGTGCGACGACTGACGTGGCAGAGTTATCGCATCGGCGAAATGAGCGATAATTGTTATGCGAAAAATGTAAATGGTGCGATTTTCGAATTGCGATTTCGCAATATCGCAATCAGCAAGAACGAGCAGTATGTTTTAAGGGGAAATGATGTGAAGTGCGATTTTCAATCGGCGACGTGGTGGTGGGACCAATAGTGAAGAGCGATTGCAATATTGCAATCGGAAAGAACAAGCGGTAAGTGTTAAGGGAAAAAGGGAAAAGTTGTGATTTGCGATGTGCGATGTACAGTGGTGGGAGACTCGAGAAGAAAAAGAAGAGGTCAGGTTTTTGATGGTTTTGAATTTTTTTTCACGTGTTTTGCATAAAAAGGGTAAGGCAGTGAGAATAAGTGGGAAAAAGTGGAGATGATGGGTGTAACAGCAGTGCGCAGAGTGTAACAACAAAGATGCAAGGGAGATGGAAGACGAAGCCGGAGGTGTTGGAGAACTTCCCTCTGGGCTATACTACCCGTACCTTCTATCAACCTTCCTATTTATGCAAGAAAAATAGACAATATGTTCATTAAGATACAAGCACTGATCTAATATATTTTCAAGAAATCATAAGCGAGGAAGAATTTTTGGTATATGGGAAAAGGTCTACCCTCCTCGAGCTCTATTGATAGAGTTGAGAGGGGAAGGCTGACCTCACAACTTTATGGAGTTTATCACTATTCTGCCACTCTGTAATAAGATTAAATCTACAGCAAAAGACAACAGGAAGTGAATTAAAACATCAATAAAAATACTATCAAACTAGCTAAATGACATGAAAGAAAAGAATGGAAATAGCAGAGAAGATAAGGTACATGGGTTGGGCCCTAACCCACGAGCCCAGCTCTCTAGAACTAGATCAATAAAATGGCATCTCTCTACTAATTTCATAAAAAGAACAGTCTGTTACATCCATCAAAGTTTTAACAGAGCCTCATGGCTTTACAGCAAAACTTAGAATCCAATGGAATGGAATGGAAGTGGAGTGGAATGGAAGTCCCCTAATTAGCTCTTGATCAGCTTTATTCATCCTAAAGGGCAGCTACCAACATCTCCCTAAAACATAGTCATTGAGTCCACTTTGACTCCAAGTAAGCCATCGATTGAGTGCACTTCATCTTTAGTTTGATTGGTTGCCTTTGATAGTTAAGGAGGGTGGACAACCCTCTTGAATCTCTCCAATATTTCTCCATAGTTTCCTGAGAGTGTGCTCATTTATTCTCCAATATCGATCTTCCAGTGGCAGGGAGAAAGTCCCTAAATCATCTCCTTCTCCAAATCTGCGTAATCTTCCCAACATTCTCACAATATTCTACAAAAATAACCAATATTAGGCACGAATATGCAATTACCTTTAAACCTTCCTAGGAAAATATTAAAGCATAAGAAAACATTATTAAGTGCAGAAGGAGAGATTTAATATATCCTTTTATGTGCATAAGAGAGGTATATGGGCCTAAGAAAGGTTATATGGGCCTTGATTTATGTCTAATTTAGAGGCCCATTAGTTGGGATCATCGAACCTGTCGAAGAGTCTGAATCCGTAAGTCTTATGGTGGTGTAGGAAAAGAAGGAAAAGGACGAGATTAGGATATGTGTAGATCTAAGAAAGTTGAACAATGCATGCTTGCATGATCCTTTCCCCACACCATTTACAAATGAAGTATTGGACAATTTAGGAGGACATGAGGCCTATTCTTTCACAGATGGCTTTTCAGGTTACCATAAAATCATAATTTCGTCAAAAGATAGACATAAGACAACTTTTCTACAGAATGGGGTTCTTACCAGTACATGATGATGCTTTTTGGTTTGAAGAATGCTCCTGCCATATTTTCTAGAGTTGTAGTTGCAGCTTTCAAAGAATATATACACAAATTTTTGGAATTTTACTTCGACGAATGGACAGTCTTTGGGATGTTGAAAAATCATGTTGCAAGCTTGAGTTTGATGTTGGATACATGTAGGCAATATCAAATATCACTAAATCTGAAGAAGTGTATCTTTTGCGCACCATTTGGGATACTGTTGGGCCATGTTGTTTGTAAGCAAGGATTAATGGTGGATCCCGTGAAGATAACAATTATTCTAAACTTGGATCCACCTAAGACAGTGAGACAACTGCACACAACACTAGACACATTAGCTATTACATAAATTTTATAAAGGGATATGTGCAAATAACTTCGCCAATGGAGTATTTATTGAAGAAATATGTCACTTTTCAATGGGATGAAGAATGCTTGAAGAGCCTCGACATACTAAAGGAGAAAATGGTGACTGTAGCTATTCTGGTTTTATCAGAATGGAATAAGGAATTTCATGTACATGTAGATGCATCTTGTATAATGTTGGGTATGATACTGGCACAACCAGGAGCAGGAGAAATTGATCATCTCATAGATTTTGCAAGTAGAAAATTGTCCAAGTCAGAAAACAATCATGGATAATGTTGGCCTGTGACCGCGCACAAGGTGGAGAAGTGGCCCCTATAAGGCAATGTTGGCTTGTGGTTCTTATGAACGGATAAGGAAACATTAGAGTTAAGCAAATGAAGAGCAGGAGCAGCTAAATTGAATGCTAATAACTTCAAGCACGGGTCGGGCAGACACCCCACAGTCAAAGGAGGAACGAGCACTTACCACTTACCTTTTCGCATCACCAACCTTTCCACCCGTCGCACATTGTAGATTTTAACATTTACCCCCTGATTTACCATAAAAAAAGCTCTGATTTGCGATCTACGGACGGTCCCACCTCCTTGCCACGTCACCTCTTCCCATCGAACTTCGAAAATCACAAGTTATACCATTTACCCTTCGCTGCTTATAACAAAAACTCCCAATCTGCGATCTGGGGGCGGGTCACCTCCTTGCCACGTCACCTCCACCATCGCACTTCACACATCGCAATTTATAACCTTTATCCTTCACTGCTAATGACAAAACTCCCCAACTTGCGATTTGCAATATAAATTGGGCCCCACCTCCATCCTTCCACGACGCCTTTCCGCCATTGCACTTCACACTTCGCAGGTTTTAACATTTACCCTTCCATGCTTATAACATAAACTCTCAGTTTTTGAACTGCAATATCAATTTCGGCCCCACCTCCATGCCACATCATCAATAGCCCTTCCACGGCCTTTGTCCCGCCATTTTTAGTGTTAAACGGTCCCGCTGTGTGTTAATGCCACAGGCCCCCTTCTAAAGCCTAGTCTCGGGTTTTGTGAGTCAGGCACAGCTATGGTTGATTTGGTTTGTCCAGGAAATCTCTGCTAAAGATCCAGGCATGTGCGGCACGACTGGATGTTTCATAACGGTTAATGTGAATCATGAGAATGATGGAGTGGAGGCTTCACACAGCAGATGGAATCATGTGATGGAAGCCAGACACCCCACCTGTTCACAGCCACTCCTCGGCGCCCCATTATGAAGATTCTAGGATTTGGCCTCCGTGGCCAACAATGTTTTTCTTTTACTATTTGATTATGATGTGTTGTTGGTGAAATCTCGTTTTCACCCAATTTTTTTTTGATTTTCTGATTACGGGAGTGATTGCTTGATGCACTCTCTGCTAGTTGGTTATGATATTTTAATTTTAACATGTGTGGGTCGATCATGGAATTTTATTCGATCAAAAACCCTCAATAGGACTCTATATGTAGAGAGTTCAGAGATGAAATAAGGGTTCTGAATTTTGGAGAATTTTGTTGTAGTTTTGTATGACAGTGCTCCTAGTGCTCTGAGATACATATTTGGGAGAGTTGTTTTGAACTTAATATGATATACGACATTGTTTATTTGGATTCTAGATGGAGAAATGAGTATTATGTATCTGTATTCTTTTGTTTATCAATAATATCATGTTTATGTATAATCATCCTTCATGTTTTTTTTCTTTGATGATTCGTGTAATGTAGCTACCAGTGGTATGCATTTTTTATTCATGAATTCGTGTATCAATAACACTTATGTGTTAAACTTGATGTGCCCCCTTAATTTGTGCTCCATGAATCTTTGTTGTTGTTCACATTTCATTCATATCTGCTTCCTCTGAGTTCATAGGAGACAGATTCTTAAGAATTTTAAGCTTGTCTCTCACGGGTTCCTCCCCCTCCATTCCTTCTCAACACCTCTGCATATTTTGAAAGCCTTTGATCATTGTTTCATACTTGGCCCACTTGAAAAGCTACCGAGCCATAAAACCTCCTAATCTCTCTTGCAGTATAGGGTAATTCACATGAATCAGACTCCAAGGTCTTCTCCATTCCTGAACCACCAAAACCATTATTCTCTTTATCCATATTCTATCAAAGGCATCCTTATAATTGTCCACATTTAACCTCTAATTTTAAGATGTCCTAGGCACGTGTTTTGCAACTCAAGGTTCTCTCTAGGAGCTAAAACACCTTTTTGGCATCGTTTCTTGAGATATGAATGAAGAAATATTTTCCCTGGGAGATGACATAGATTCCACCCTTCAGATAGGTGAGCAGGAAGGGTTGGGAGTTGTGTATTCCTCACTTTGGCGACTCCACTGTAAAATAGCCCCTAATCAGAAGTATCCTGGCTTTCACTGGGCCTCACACCAGATTTAGATCCACCATCTACCCCCACCTCTAAATCATATGGTTGTGTCGAGTTTCATTTTGAAAAAGTATGCCCCCTTGGCCCTCCCTCAGCATCTAAATGATATGCCACAAGATTATCTAAAGCTCCTGCCTCAGTTCACCGAGGAAGAAAGTACTTCTGCATAGAGACATATTGAAAACTTATGCGCCTTTGCCCAGAATGTGAATGTAGAGCACTTAGATGTGGTGTTAAGTCTTTTCATCCAATCCTTGGATGGAGAAGCTCGAAAATGGTTCAAGTCTCTAGTTGACAACACAGTCCACACGTGGGAAGAAATGGGAAATTTCTTCACATTAAAATGGGGAGAAAAGAGGGACCATGGATATGTTCTCACCGAGTTCAATAATGTAAAGAAGAGACACAATGATGATGTAATGGAATTTATCAAGAGGTTCAATAATATTCCTACTAAAATAAAGCCTCCCCAAGCAGTTGCTAAGGTGGTCTTCATAGGAGCTTTCGAACCAGAGTTCGGGTTCACCCTAAGAGAAAGAAAATCCACATCTCTGGATCAGATCCAGACCAATGCATTGGAGGTAGAAGCGAACTTTGATTCTACTTGTAAATTTAAGGGGAAGACATAACATGAAGTCAAAAGAAAGAACAAGGAGGAGGCTTCTACTTCAAATCAGGGAAGGGAATCACAAGAGTGTAGAATTGAAGAAATGAATAAGTTGATCAAGAAATTTAAAACAAGATGATTAGGCTTGAATTGGAGGCCAAAAATTCCCCTCCTCATCCCAACCAAATGATTCTTAACCGAGGGTTTAATCCTCAGTATAGGAAGCCCCCTCTGTAGTTATTTCAATGGGATAGGAAGGAACAGCAAGAACACATTCAAACTCCTCTATACTTGGAGAGAGAAGTGGAGGGAAAGGTCGAGGAAGTCATACACAGTCAAGATAAGCAATTCCTCGCTTACTCTGATGATGAGGAGGTTGAAGTTATCCCGCAAGGGATACTTCAGATAGTTCGTGGAGTTAATGCAAGCTCAACTCCACAAGAAATATGACCTCAGGTCCTCCAGGAAGAGAACCCGAGTGCAAGAGCAAAACGAAGAGTCGATATTAAGAGAACAAACCCCCCTACTATTTCCAGTAAATGGAAAAAGCCATAAGAAGAGTCAGCCCCTCATATGGCCACTGCAACACTTCCACAAAGCAAGAAGTCGATCCTCCCAAAAATGAGAAGTCCACATCTATACCCTTGAAACTGCCTGACCCTCCTAAAGAGCAGTTCAAAGAATTCATTACAGAAAAAGGGCCCACACCCTTTAATCTCCAAGAAGAACGACCCATGGTGGTTTTTGGACCGCATGTAGAAAACCAGTTCCTAGCCTATTCTGAAGAAGAGGGGGGTGAGATTACCCTCCATGAAGAAGGGGAAGAGTTGGAGTGTTTCCTAGAGGACAATGCTAAAAATCAACAGCAATTTGGTGATCTGGAAATAGAGGCAGCAGAGCTTAACCATAAGAACATCCTCAGCAAGTAGCGTTTCCTTCATAGATTAAAGACCAGTCAGATTTGCATGACGAAGACCATCTCTCAAATTCTATTTTAGTACAAGGTAAAGTTAAAAATTGGTTTGAGAATCTTCCAGCTACTAGCATGAGCAATTTTCATCAATTCATGCAAGTTTTCCTAGGTCGATGGGTAATCATGGGAAATTTCTTTCTTATCATAGAAGAGAATGGACATTTAAAAAGATAGCCTAGGGACACAGTAGAGTATTTTTCAGCTAGGTTCAATAAGATGTATCATTCAATACCTTCTTATATAAGGCCACCCCAAGGAGTAGCTCTCTTGCACTACCCATATGCCTTTAATTTAGATATGGCATTCCAGGCAAGGGAAAGGCCTTGAAGAAATGCAAAATGTTGCAGTTGATGTGGAAGTGAACCTGCTGAACAGAGAGTCAAAGTTTAAAACAAAGGAAGAATTTATCCAGTTTGATTCTTTACCTTTATGCCTTAATTTATCAGATAAAATGAAAACATGTTCCGAGTTGTTTGAAGACATGGAGAACACGTGTATTACCAATTTGTACGGTTGGATCGATTGGGTCAACAAATACAGAAATAGGTCAAGTGTATCTTGATCTAGTGGCTATCTATATTGAGAAATTTTTCATCACAAAGCCACCATACATTTTCAGCACTTCTGTTGTGGTTCAGGTTTTCCAAGCTCCTTGCAATGAATATCAGGCTGGGAATTTCTATCAAAAACCATTAACAGGTTTGTTCTTCAGTTTGGTCAAAAAACAGTGAAAGAAAAAATTTATTAGAGCAATTTCTTTCCTGGTTACACTGGCATTATTGTATCATTTAGAATAGCATTAACTCCAGCAGATTAGGGTAGATATGTGTGCAAATAAGTTTAGTACTATGAGCATATTTCTATTTTAGTTTTGTATTTCTTTGCAGTTTTCAGTTCAAGTGTGTTTCATATTTTAGTTTCAGCTTGGGTCAGATTTCAGCATTCGATATTTTTAGGGTGCGGCAGTGATTTCCATTTTGATAGTTTGCAGTGCACAACTCAGTTGCAGTTTTAGTTCAGGTTTACAATATGCATTTTTGACTCCATGCGCCCAGTAAAGCACCGTAATTTAGGTTTGCAGGTTCTCAACGCACTTAGAACAACACGTTTTCCCCAGATGGAGCCAATGTTGGCCTGTGATGGCGCATAAGGTGGAGAAGTGCCCCCTATAAGGCAATGTTGGCATGTGGTTCTTATGAACGGATAAAGAAACATCAGAGTTAATAAATTGAAGAGCAGGAGCAGCTAAAGTGAACGCTAAGCACTTCAAGCACGAGTTGGGCAGACACCTCGCAGTCAAAGGAGGAACGGGCACTTACCATTACCTTTTCGCATCGCCAACCTTTCTTTCCGTCGCACATCACACATCGCAGATTTTAACATTTACCCCCCGATTTCCCATAACAAAAGCTCTGATTTGTGATCTGCGAACAGGCCCACCTCCTTGCCACATCACCTCCGCCCATCGTACTTTGCAAATTGCAAGTTATACCATTTACCCTTCATTGCTTATAACAAAAACTCTTGATCAGTGATCTGTGTGTGGGACCACCTCCTTACCATGTCACCTCTGCCATCACACTTCACACACTGCAACTTATAACCTTTACCCTTCGTTTCTCATAACAAAACTCCCTGAATTGCGAATTGTGATATAAGATGGGCCCCACCTCTGTCCTGCCATGTCGCCTTTCCACCATCGCACTTCGCAAGTTTTAACATTTACCCTTAGCTACTTATAACAAAAACTCCCAATCTACGATCTGCGATATCAATTTGGGCCCCACATCCCTGCCACGTCATCAATAGCCCTTCCACGGCCTTTGTCCCACACTTTTCAGTGTTAAATCGTCCCGCTATGTGTTAATTTCACATGCCCCCTTCTGAAGCCCAGTCTTTGGTTTTGAGAGTCAAGCACAACTATGGTTGATTCAGTCTGTCCAGGAAATATCTGCTAAAGAGCCATGCACACGCAGCACAACTGGTCATTTCATAACGGTTAATGTGAATCATGAGAATGAGGGAGTGGAGGCTTCACACAACAAGTGGAATCATGTGATGGAATCCAGACACCCCACCTATTCACAGCCACTCCTCGCCACCCCATTTTGAAGATTCTAGGATTTGGCCTCCATGGCCAACTATTTTTTTCTTTTACTATTTCATTATGATGTCTTGCTGGTGAAATATCGATTTCACCAAATTCTGTATTGATTTTCTAATTAGGGAAGTGATTGCTTGATGCACGCTCGACTAGTTGGTTAGGATATTTTGATTTTCATATGTGTGGGTCGATAATGGAAGTTTATTTGATCGTAAACCCTTAGTAGGACTCTATATGTAGAGATTTCAGAGATGAAAGAAGGGTTCTGAATTTTGGAGAATTTTGTTGTAGTTCTGTATGATTGTGCTTCTGGTGCTTTGAGATACATATTTGGGAGAGAATTTTTAAACTTAATATGATACACAACGTTGTTTATTTGGATTCTAGATGGAGCAATGAGTAGTATGCATCTGTATTCTTTTGTTTATTAGTAATCTCATATTTGTGTATAATCATCCTTCATGTTTTGTTGCTTTGATGATTCATGTAATGTAGTTGTCGGTGGTATGCATTTTTTATTGATGAATTCGTGTATGAATAACGCTCATGTGTTAAACTTGTTATGCCCCCTTAATTCGCGTTCCACGGATCTCTGTTGTTGTTCACATTTCATTCTTATCCACTTCCTCTGAGTTCATGGGAGACATATTCTTAAGAATTTTAAGCCTGTCTCTCGCGGGCTCCTCCCCCTCCATTCCTTCTCAACACCTTTGCATATTTTGAAAGCCTCTTCTCATTGTTACATACTTGGCCCACTTAAAAAGCTACCGAGCCATACAGCCTCTTGAGCCCTCTTGCAGTATAGGGTAATTCACATGAATCAAACTCCAAGGTCTCCTCCATTCCTGAACCACCAAAACCATTATTCCCTTTATCCATATTCTATTAGAGGTATCCTTATAATTGTCTACATTTAAGCTCTGAATTTAAGATGTCCTAGGCACTGGTCTTTTGCAACTCAAGGCTGTCTCTAGGAGCTACAAAAAATAAGAAGCAATCATGCATATGGAGTACATGGTGACAAGTTTGAGAATTGTAGCCTTCACAGATTTGGCATACTCCGATAAAATGGAGGAAAGGATAGCACAATGCTTCCTCTGGAAGAAGATAGGTTTATAGCGGGTTTTCATCAACAAGTAAAAAATCAAGGGAGAAATATTGACATGATAGGAACATCAAGAAAAATAAATTCAGGGAAGGAGATATCATACTCTTATATGATATAAAATTCACGAAGTTCCTAGGAAAATTTAAAACACATTGGTTGGGACCTTATATCATCAAGCACATTTCTGATGGTGCCACAATTTAGCTCGCAAAGTTAAATGGTCAGCTGATTCCAGGATGAGTGAATGGTAGCAGATTGAAGGTATATAGGGATGAATCTGTCCCTAGAGCTTCAGACTGAAATAAAAAATGGGAATGGTCTTAGTGCCACCTGTAGTTGAAAGTGGGCACTGGAATATAAACTACTCTACGGAAGGGACTTAGTCAAAGGAAGGTTACTGCGCGATATTCAGGGGTATGTCGAAGTTTGAAAGAACCACGTTGAAGGATGATCACTGCATGATATTTAGGAGTATGTTGAAGTTTGAAAGAACTATGATGAAGGAAGGATTGTTGCGACACAAAAGGGGACGCATCAAAGATAACCATAAATATGACCATTGGAAGGAAAATGGTGTCGTTAAAATAAATTTGTCGTTAAGAGGCATCGAAGAAACATATTTATGAAGCACAATTGATTTGATATAGCGCCATATGTGCATTAAATGAATAAGATCTAAGCTATCATGAGGTTCAAAATTCAAATTCTCTATAAAATATATGTCTTGCTCCACATTTTACACTTTGCACTTTGGAGAATTCAGTTTGAGATTTTGTGACCAAGTGCGAGACAAGCATGTTGTTGTATGTCTGAGAGAAGTTTCGAAGAGCTTTCCAGGGTGTTTGTGAAGAAATGACTAGCAGACATCATGGAAGCCTAGGCTGGAAAATCGGCAGCACCAACTGTACCTGTGTCCCCAAGGCACATGAGGTCTTCGAGAAAACAAACATCCACAGAAGAAGAGTCAAATAGAAGACAAGAGAAGAGACCAGATGAAGCCTCTAGAGCAAGGACATCCACGAGAAAGAAGGTTGCGAAAGAATAGTGGACAAAAGCTAAACAAGATAAGAATCCCTCGAAAAAGACGAAGAAACCATTGAAGAAGAAGGAACCAGAAAAAATTCATGACAATGAGGAGGAAGTTGCAATGGATCATATTGAGACAGAGGAAAAAGAAGTTCCCTATGTGTTTCCACCATACTTTCCACCAAGGAAGTCAGGTGCCAAGCTAGTTAAAGACCCTGAAAACACAAAAATCAACATTTTCACACCGCTTCTACCAGAAAAAGTGCCATTTGAAGGAGAACCACTTGGAAAAATCCCACAATTAAATATGGAGGACTGGGAATTAAATCACATTAGTAAGTACCCAAAATTTGAGCCAAGCAGGTACCTACACCAAGTATACTATCCAGAGAGCGAAGTCACCAGGTTGGAGCCAGACTAGTGGGTGGGAGGATTACAGAGAGCAGGCTTGCTAAATATGCTAAATGTACCACACTTAGGTAGAAGTACCATCAAAAGGGTTTTATGTTCGACAAATTTTTGTATTAGTGCATGATTGGTACCTCTAGCTGGGAGAGAGGATCCTGATTGATGAGATGTTTATAAGACGGATTACTCGGCTGCCTTACCAAGGAAAGGACCTCACCAAAGAGTTCGTTGGAAAAACCCAAGACAAGGAATTAGCACAAAATATGAAGGACACATATGAGATAATCAAGAAGTCGTGAAGTTATGAGCTTAACTCCATCAGCAACCTAGCAGTGCGCTTCGCCACGCATATCTTTGCTAGAAAGATATGTGGAAGTGTAGAGCAAATGAAGTCCCCATAGTTGTGGTTTCCTTTGCCGTGCAGTGCAGTAAATGGGTTCAGTTTAAATAGGTCGGATATTTATGTAGGGAGTTTTTGGAGGACTGTCGATAAGCACAGGAAGAGGGAAATACATTTCACTGCGCGTGGTTGATCTTGATCATCATGTTGTTAGCATGGAAGGAACCAATGGATTCATAATTTCCCATAATTGAAGTAGATGTATGCGAATCCATGCGATATGCCTCACTTTGGCATACCAAGGAGCCAACACGCTCATAGGAAAACAAGATTTTCTGTGTATTAATGGAAATGGACTTGCGCAAGGTGGTGAATCAACATCCCAGGATGTCACCAAGTTTATTTGAGCAGTATCACAATATAGAATAATTCAAGGTGAACTTTCACAGAATATACATAAACTCTCGGAAGGATTCAATGGAGACATGGCATCTTATGTCATATTTGGTAACCGGAGATGACCTTATCAAAATAATACTACATTGGTCAGTAGAAGGAATGACTCCAACCATAGGAGACATGGACGCAGAGGAAGACACCGCGCAACATGTGGGTACCAATGAAAAAGAAAAAGACGTAGAAGAGATAGAGCCAAAGCATGACTCGGGTACCCAAGACCCTCTTGGTGACATAGACCCAACAGATGACTCTCTATTCATCATCAAAAATAGGACACCCGAAACGACTATGATGAGTGGAAGGAAGAAGGAGAAGGTGGATAAATCTAGGGGTGTAACACCACTTGTCCTCACTAAGGGGGACATCGATGAAATAGGGGAAATTTTTCAAGAAGTGACAAAAAAGTCATGGAATAGGATAGAGGATCACTACAGACAACCTGTAATATCCCAAAACCAGGATTTTCTACAACAATAAGAATACCTTAAGGTATTATAAAGTTTGAGAGCAGCAAGTAATCAACTCATATAGTGTATTTAAAAACATAGCTTTCATAGAACAATCACAGCAACAAACTATGCCTTCATACAATGTCACCAAGTGAGGCAAAGCAGCTATTTTGACCCCAAAAACGTTATTTTCTGAAGATTGAGTTATTACAGTGAAAAATAATGGTTTTTTCCCTTATAATAGTTAATGTAGGACATGCATGCAAAATAGTTTCAGAAACAAATGCCTTTATCCTAGTTAAACAGGCCTCCCATGCTCAAAACAGCTTAAAATTGACAAAACCCCAAGACTGCAACACACAGAAATTGCTACATAAGAGACTGTGCAGTCTAATGGAAATAAAACTCAGAAAATAGGAAGATAAATCATATATTCTTATTATATTACTCAATGATGCATAAAAACAGAGATCTAATCTCTTTTATACAAATCCAAGAAGACCTGGCAAAGGTTTCTTGACAGAAAAGATATACAAGAGAAAGCTGATGCAGATCTGTGGCTGAATCACGCTGTATGGCTGAAGCTCTACATAATAATGGATGAACATTCAAATAAATGGCTATAGAATCTTCTTCTAGCTCTCCCAAACAAAGGTTGATCCTCCTCTTGGGAAACTAGCTCCTCAAAATGGGGTTTTGACCCCTTCCACTGCACACCTTAAGAAATAACGCAGTTTTCTGAAGGGACTGCATTTTCGTTGAAGGTAGATGCTTGGTCCAACACCAAGTAGTGGAAAATGCAGCTCAGAAATATCCTCTTATATTTCTTAGACAAGATCTCCAAGGAAGAGTAGGGAATCCCCACCAAGGAAAACCCTTGGACTAAGTCGTGCAGAAACTTAGCTAAACAGCCAAGTATGCAGGAAGTCTAAATATACCACATGAAATATAATCTCTAATGTCTTCATATGCTTGCCATATCCTCCACTATATAATTGATTAGCTTCCTCACCAAGGGTCCCACCCACTAGGAGGTTGCTTCCATGCAAAGATTCCTCCATCACAATTACGTTTTCTTCATTAGTGAGGGTAATCCTTTTACAGCGCAGTTTGATTTAGTCAATCTTGACTGGATCAATCTTGATAGGGTCATCCTTGACTAAGTCTTCATGCCTTGTCTCCTTTCACACTCAAGGTGTCTTCATTTTAACTAACTAGCTTGATTTTCATTCACATTGAGTTGTCTTTATTTAGGATCCACTCTTTGAGGATAAATCATGTTGACTTGGTCAAACTTGACATTTTCCACATATTTTAGATCTTGTTCACACATGTGGATGCTTGATATGGTTATTCCATGATCCCCTTTCACATTATGAGGGGTTTTTATTCATACTTGAGCAAATTATGAGCCTCCTTGCCCATTTATTCATCCATCTAAATTTTAAAAGAAAAATTAATATTCCCATTAGTTGAAGATAATTTAAGAATATTACATTTTCCCCCTCCCAAATGTTGCTTATCCTCAAGCAACTGCAAGGGTGCTGCAAAATCTCCCCTCCTTCTCTTGTGGCCCCCTCATCCAATAGTATCCACCATGGCTTCAGAATTTTTGAAAAAATTCCATCTCCCAATGGCTCCTCCCAAGTGTGCAAGTTGGCCTTCGGTGAATAACCCCATGGGCCTTCCTTATAAAAGAATGGAAGGTCTATGTGGAAACCTCCTTGCTGATCCATGGCCTTTTCAAGATATAAGTGATGACAATCATGGGGAATTTCATCATCAATGAAGGTCTCCCTCCTCCATGCTATCATCCAAATAAAATGAATCACCTTCCAGCTTGGTAATTCATAGAAAAGCTCTTCCCAATTGCTCATGAGAGGCATGCCCCAAGTGCTCCAACCAAACTTATGGTCTACATCATAAAGAAACAAGTGGTATATAATGGTGGCCATGTAGTTTCCCATGCTCCCCTTAGAACATGTAGTGCAGAAAATGTAGGGACTTTCTTCCCCCAAGGAGACATCCAACAAGTGTGCCTCTCCTCCAACCACGTTCCCAACAAAGATAAGAACATCTTCAGCATGTGGAATCAGAATTAGAGTCACGCTAGCTGCCATATGCAATAATGGAGAAGGACAATGGTCCCTCAAGTGCAACCAGTGCAGTCTTACTCCTAACTGCCTTGGAAATTAATATCACGAGTGTTCTCCCCAACACTTGTTTGTTGCCCCATCCTTCTTGCATGCTTGGAGAAGGTGTATGATGGTTGGTGTTAATGAATCACACCATGAAGAGTACATCGTCTCTCCAAGATCTCCCAAGAAATAGCCAACATCACCATAGTTCATGGCCCAAAGTGGCTCATGAGGCCCATCAGAAAAATTGCCCCCTCTTGGAGCCAAGACCTACACATGAGTGTTAAGAAAATGCAATTATATAATAAATACATCAGGAGGTTCAGCAATACAATGTTTATCATACACTTGTTTCAAATCAGCAAGGTAGCTCATAGATGAGCTCCCTCTCACACTCAATGAATAAGGAGTGGGTAATGGTAACTCTTCCCAAGAGCTATGTTCCTCCTTAACCAGCAAATGATTCATGCACTTACTCATATGAGAGTGCATCTCCTCTTTGAAATTTTCCCACATGAATCCATCTAAGATAGTATGATATTTTCTAATGAAACCAGTGGGGTTTGAAAGCAAGACCTCATAGGTTGTGTTAAGTAGTTTATTCTTGAGTTTGGAATCTTTAGTTAAGTATATCTGATCATGAACATAAATGATTCCATAAACTACCTTATACTTCCCATACGTTGCTTGCCCATCAAGAACCTTACATGTGAATAGGTCCTTGGAATATTCCATCAAGAGTTGGGACTCCCAATAAGGGTCTAGGCTTCCCAACATTGACAGCGTTGTAGAAGTCTGAAATGATGCATCTGTCATATGATGGCTCTCCTCCTTGACATGCTTGATGTCAAAGTCACATGTTGGAGTATTCCCAACTTTCTTTTGTTGCCTCTCTTGCAGCTGATCTTGCTCAAGACAAGATTTAATTTTAGGAGAGTCACCCTCCTTTTGAAAGGTTCTCTTTCTCCAAAACTTCCACAATTTTTCTCCTACATACAAAAATGAAAATACCTCTTTGTTATGTTCAGAAATATTCATTATATATTGGAGTATCCTTTGCTGCTCCAAAGCTATGGAGTGGCCTTTTGATACTATGCTCATATCAACACAGATTTATGAATCTATCCTTTCCAACACAAATAGATGAATGGAAGATAGCAAGGTCAATTTCAGAAATTTGCTTAGCCTTCCATCAGTGATTCTCAGTGCTATAGTGGCTCCTCCAAAGGTTCCATCTCTAGAAAAATATGTTGTTGTTGCATATAGTTGAGAGAACACTTTATTTTTCCTCCAATCAGGAGGTCTTCTTGGTGAAATGCCTCCTTGCAAAGAGGCATCAAGGCATAGAGTAGGATGTGGATGTAGGTGGACAGATTTTCCCCTACCTTTATTGCATAGGTCCTCTTGCCTTCTTTTTTATTTCAAGCTTTGAAACATGGAAGGGTACATTCTCTTCATCTTGTGATGCCCTTCCTCCTCTTTTCCTCCTTCTATCCTCAAGATCTCATCATTTGACAATGATGGTACATGCTGCTCATGTGTTATGCCAAGAGCTCTATGTGTGAGACCTTTTGGAACTCCTTGCAAGAGTGCAAGAGTTTATTTTCTTGGAGAAAGTGCTCCATCCTCCTCTTCATGAGGTGCTTGAGGTGCCATTGTCATGACTGCATTATCCTCTCCTGCCTTCCCTTTCTCCTCTTCAATAGTTGAAGTTGCCTTATCTCCAATAAAAGACCTTAGATCTTGGTCTTCTTTTGAAGAAGGAATCTTCATGTCTTCCTTTTGAGAAGAAGCCTTTCATTTAATGGAGATATTTCCCTTGGAAAGGTATCAGACAAGTTTACATCCTCTTCAATAGTTCCCAGAAATGGAGTTGGATTTATAGATCCTCCCAACCCATGCAACAGTTTTGTTTGACATGTTTTGATAGCCTCTAGAGAAAGTTTTTTACATGATTCTCCATCAAACCTTTCTACTATTCTTTTAATGAACTGTGCATAAGTAGATGTATTTGCATTTCTCAAGGAAAAAGATTCAAACAACCACAAATCATAAGCCTTACCCTCAAAATGCAGCGCTGCTACTTTGATGGCCTCATTTTCTGAAACTTGATGTTGCTACACATAGGTGTCTAGCTCCTTCACCCAAGCCCTAGCTGGACATAGAGGTGATCCATCGAAAATATATAGAAAGAATCTACCCTCACCCTGATTCTTGCTCCTTGTGCTCCTTTCCTTCTTAATTTGGAAAAACCCTTGGAAGTCTAATTGATCTTGGAACTCCTTAGATTGAGCTTCATAATCCTACAAATAATCACCAAGAGTATCTCTCTTTGGCACACCTCCCTTCTTCCTCTTCATGAAGAAATTGCTGATAGAACGTGGTAGATCTGATGATATGGCTGAGTGCTCATATCCAAAAGATGAGGACTTAGAATCTTCCTCTTGTATAGATCTTGTTGAGGGATTTTCAGGTTTCTCCCTCCTCATTCCTTTGATGCCCTTGCTTCCACCCTGCAGATTTGGAAAGAGAATGTTTGAGAACCTCCTTTCTCCAGAAAAAAAGGGTTTGCTCTAATTTCTCCTGCAAATCTCCTCCTCCCCATGAGAAGACTCCATAATTCTTGAAGCTCACAGGCTGAGCCAAGATTGTTGCTTTGATACCACTATAATATCCCAAAACCAGGATTTTCTACAACAATAAGAATACCTTAAGGTATTATAAAGTTGGATAGCAGAAATTAATCAACTCATATAGTGTATTTAAACACATATCTTTCATATAACAATCACAGCAACAAACTATGCCTTCATACAATGTCACCAAGTGAGGAAAAGCAGCAACTTTGACCCCAAAAATGTTATTTTCTGAAGATTGAGTTATAACAGTGAAAAATAATGGTTGTGTCCCTTAGAATAGGTAATTTAGGATATGCATGCAAAATATTTTCAGAAAAAAATTCCTTTAGCATAGTTGAACAGGCCTCCCATGCTCAAAATAGCTTAAAATTGACAAAACCCCAAGACTGCAACACACAGAAATTGCTGCATAAGAGACTACGTAGTCTAATGGAGGTAAAACTCAGAAAATAGGAAGAGAAATCAGATCTTCTTATTATATTACTCAATGAGGCATAAAAACATAGATCTAATCTCTTTTATACAGATCCAAGAAGACCCGACAAAGGTTTCTTGACAGAAAAGATATACAAGAGAAAGTTGTTGCAGATTCGTGGCTGAATCACGTTGTATGGATGAAGCTCTTCATAATAATGGCCGAGTATGCAAATAAATGTTTGTAGACTCTTCTTCTAGCTCTCCCAAAGAAAGGCTAATCCTCCTCTTGGGAAACTAGCTCCTCAAAATGGGGTTTTGACCCCTTACACTGCACACCTTAAGAAATAATGCAGTTTTCTAAAGGGACTGCATTTTTTCTGAAGGTATATGCTTGTTCCAACACCAAGTAGTGGAAAATGCAGCTCAGAAATCTCCTCTTAGATTTATTAGACAAGATCTCCAAGGAAGAGGAGGGAATCCCCACCCGGGAAAACCCTTGCACTAAGTTGTGCAGCAACATAGCTAAACAGCCAAGTATGCAGGAAGTCTAAATATACCACATAAAATATAATCTCCAATGTCTTCATATGCTTTCCATCTCCTCTATTATATAATTGATGAGCTTCCTCACCAAGGGTCCCACCCACTAGGAGGTTGCTTCCATGTAAAGATTCCTCCATCACAATTACGTTGTCTTCATTAGTGAGGGTAATCCTTTTACAACATAGTTTGATTTAGTCAAGCTTGACTGGATCAATCTTGATAGGGTCATCCTTGACTGAGTCTTCATGCCTTGTCTCCTTTCACACTCAAGGTGTCTTCATTTTAACTAACTAGCTTGATTTTCATTCACATTGAGCTGTCTTTATTTAGGATCCACTCTTTGAGGATAAATCATGTTGACTTGGTCAAAATTTACCTTGTCCACATATTTTAGATCTTGTTCACACATGTGGATGCTTGATCTGGTTATTCCATGATCCCCTTTCACATTATGAGGGGTTTTTATTCATACTTGAGCAAATTATGAGCCTCCTTGCCCATTTATTCATCCATCTAAATTTTAAAAGAAAAATTAATATTCCCATTAGATGAAGCTGATTTAGGAATATTACACAACCAAACAACCGGAATAGATGGGTTAGCTAGTATAGCCAAAGTGACGGATAGAAACAACAATTGGACAGAGGAATATGCAGATACCAGCTAGAGAATTACAGTTTGAATCCCCCGAATATAGAGAGAAAGAAAAAGGATGGGACCACATCAATATGAATGTCCTTGCCTTACCAATTCAGATATTGAACGATTTCCACAAAGGTATAACAACAAATTTTAAGGAGCGAGATAAACGCACTTCATTGTTAAGCATTCAGGTGGATAAGGAAAGAGTTTCACTGAAGAAGAAGCTCGACCAACTTATCAAAGAAAGATATGAGGCAAGACAACAACAGAAGAAACTAGAGGACGACATCAGAAAAACATGCAGTGAAGTTCTAGACATCAAGGTCCGTAAAGAAGAGCCACCAGTAGAGAAGGTCACAAATCTTGGCTTCGCCATAAGGATTAAAAGAACAAGTTTGCATAGATGAAGTTCAAATATGAAGTGAAGATTTCCTAGCTACAAATGAGGCTGCAGCCAGCCAAGCCACCAAAAGTATGCGAGGAAAGGAATATGGATCTAAAAGCTGTAGTACAAGTCATTTCCGACACAATGGCTAATTATAGAAAACAATTAGATCACACTATGGAGATTTGGACCTCACTACAGGAGGATCCAAATATGTAGAGGATTGAAGAGAAGATCTAGGCGAAGCAAAAGAATTTGGAAGAAATTAGGGCAACCGTGAAGACCTTACCAGTCTCGCAAAGGCTCACGAGAATCACTAAAGGGAAGACTCTTGAAACGTAGATTGAAGACCTTCGGAGGAAAGAGAAGATTTAATAGCGAGGACTCAACCATGGCATGATGAGGCCCTCCAAATTTCATAGGCAGTAGATGGTCAACTCAAGGAGCTACAAGAGAGGAAGAAAGAATTTTTGTAGAAGATTGTTGTACTAATAACATAGGCACTACTGGAATAAGTGCGCAAAGAGGAAAAGTAGGTAGCATAAATACTACAGTCATATAATTCTGCCTACGTGAGCTCACAACGAATATTCGGGGCACAACAACTCAGTGACTCAGGATGAGTCACATGTGAGTGTTGGGGGTCTATTGGGCACAGCCAAAATTGGTCCAAATTTTGGTCAAAGACTCTGCAAGTTAAGGAGCAGAGTGTGCGGTACCGTGAAGTCATATCTACCACGTGGGGTTCCAGGGGCTTCGGGGAGGGTTGAAGCCTCTCATTTTGTAACAGCTATTGGGGTTTTTTAGTTGATTTTGTTATCGAGCACATGGTATGTGGACCATGGTTTTGTGTCTATGTAATGTATATAAAGAGATGTAAGGATTTTTCGTAGAGATATATTAGGAAGTAATTCTATGGTCAAGGTTTAATTGTATTTATCTTTTTTGTGTTTTGGGCCTTAAGGAAAGGCCCTGCAAATGAGTGTGTGAAGACCTTGGAAGAGTTTGAAACTTAGTGCGCAGACCACTTGTAGCTGTGTGCTCAGGTCAAGAAGGTGAATGTACTAGAAGTATTTATCTTAATAAAGAAGAATATTGTTTGGGCAATATTTTGTGTTTATGCATATTGTTATGTTTTTCTTTCTATCCATGGATGCAAAGTACCGATTGCTAGTCAATATTATGATAGCGCAGTTTATATCGTTTTTTAATATGTTTCTGTTAAACTAGATGTAGTGAAGTAAATGGTTAAGTTATACTGAGAAGTAATGATATGTATGCTAGAATATTAAGTAAAATATAGAAAATCGAAGTAAAACCCACCTCGTGCAGTCCCTCAAGGCTGCAAAAACCTGGTTTTGCACCCACCAATAGCCACCTTAGGTGAGACTGTGATCTTCTTGCAGGTCATTGCCAAAAGGGTCGGTTTCTAAGGGTTTTTTTGGTGTGAAGTACAAGCCGAACCTGGGTCCAACCAAAAGAAGCCGACATGGTCCACTTAA
This sequence comes from Pinus albicaulis, assembly GCA_034641835.2. Taxonomy (NCBI): domain Eukaryota; kingdom Viridiplantae; phylum Streptophyta; class Pinopsida; order Pinales; family Pinaceae; genus Pinus; species Pinus albicaulis. The sequence goes on along the minus strand of CM076575.1, from coordinate 1,708,609,863 downwards.
TTTTGAGGCCGACCTGTCCAATTTTATATATTCATAGGGTTGACCTAATCCAATATACATGAGTGGGAACATAAATTCTAAAACCAACTCTCTCTTGTCCAAATGAGGTGATATTTAGGTTGATTTTGGTCCTCTAGAAAAGAGGAATCTATTGAAATTATTATCTTCATCATATGACCTTTCAAAAGTGGAATTTTATTTCAATTCCATAATTTTAACACTCCCTCTCAACTAGGGAGAATTCCACTTGCTAATATCTGATCATCGATCAACATGAAATACGTCCCATAACAAGTATCTCATCATCTTGAATCATAAATGTATATCTCTTGATTATCCCTGCTTATCACTTGATTGTTCCTGCTCATATGCTGAATATTCTTGAATATAAAAGAAGAAGAATGTGTTATCGGAGGGGAGCTTAAGCTACCACCCTCTATTCATCGAGCTAAAACATGAAATCTCTATCAGTGGGCTACTACCTGGAATATCTGTCAGCGGGACACTACCTGGAATATCTATCAATGGGCTACTACTCAGAATATCTGTCAACGGGCTACTACCCGAAATATCATTCAGTGGGCTAATGCTCATATCAACATTGAATATCATATCATCAGGGATAATATATCAACCTGGAACCACATTGGGGAGCTACTACTCAACCCAAAATTTCATGGGGTAGCTACTACTGCGACCCCATACCGAGCATTAGGTGACATAGGGGAGCTACTACTCAAACCATCCTATTGCCTACCAATATTCCCAATAATGACCCTCAATAGTCATGTGGTAGAACACATGCATCATAATTCTAGCTTGGGAAAGATACCTAACTTACCAAAGGTAAGGATCTCACACCCCCAAGCCTCCTCAACCGTTGGCCAGACACAGAGGATAATCCTAACAAGCCCAGCTTATGGGTATGATTCCAATTGGGGTATACTCTGCAAATACCAAGATAGGGTGAGATACTAATATAACCCTATGGGTAACATATAAGGGTGATACCCTATACCTTGGGAGATCAGACAAGGGTGGAAGAGCTTGGCTCATTTTCCTCGATCAATGTTTCTCTCATCATACTTGTATCAGGTATTCATCATGTATCGGTAGCATCTATCTCGTGTTCATACAGGAAATCGAATCAAATATCATGTTAGAACATAAATAATCATATAAATCACAAAAGGATACCATAATCATCCTCCCTCATAAGGAGGTGTCAAACATAAGGTAAGGCTTGTCTCGTACAATTGTATTGTCTCAATATATGAAAGTATCTCAGTCCCAACTATATATATGGGATTCTCTACCTCGCTATGTCATCACAATGTATCCATGTAATATTCAGAAATTTCTCAAACATCTCTTCAAATGCTTCTTCATCATGCTTCATAGCTAGCCATGCTAACAACATTGTACCCAACCTCGGTCGTGCTACGTGCCTCTCATCATGGAAAATACCATACTAAGGCAACAATAATATGTGCTCATCTCATCAATAATGATCCCAATCAACATCAGCATATCCATACAGTCATATATCATACTAAGAATATCTCAAACCAGGAATAGATTATCTCATGCAAACATCTCGAAGGATTCTTCGTGACAACTTAATGTGTATGAAGCGACTCAATCATGAAATGCTTCAATCAACTGTCGGTTTCCAATTTAATCAGAGTGTTAAAGGATTTTCATTTTCTCTTCCCAATTTCAGAAATAGATTCGTCATGTCATGATTTCTTATTTCGATATTCAGAAGCCATATCCGTATTAATTAGATCATCCGAGGCCCATCACCTATCAAGAGTATATAATCAATATATAAAACAAAAACCGAAGTCATACCTTCGAACATTTCTGAAGTAAAGGTTTGGATCAACACATCATCTTAGCTTCACAAGATAACAGTCAATGTGGAATTTGGGAGCTTTCTTCATGCAATGCTCTCTACAAACATAGCATTTCACCAAACCAACTTGCTCAGTTTTTCATAAATCATTGTAGATAATAATTAACATAAAAAATCATCAATATCATAGTATCACGTTCTTTAGACCAGGTTAGAGGTAGAGCTCATATCAAGTCTTGAATTCATCTATTATTATGTAGTATCAAACTTCATTAAGTCCTTCTCATGATCATAATACAAGCCATTTTTGTTACTAGATGCAAATGCATATATCAAGGATTGATAATGCCGATTCCAAGCATACAACTATCAATACTTAAACCAATGTTCTAAGAACGAGAAATCCAATACAAAACCATTATGAAATACCAATATAAGTCTTGTCATAACTCCAAACATTTCTCATCTATATCAATCAACCAAATTATGTCAAACTCTTGTATTACAAACTTCAAACATAATGAGGTATATGTATCTCAGTCACCTGCAAACACAAGTTCAGTCTACATATTCATATTATAGTAAGCATTCAAACTTCCCTGCTCTCATATATTTCTGATATCTGCTACAAATCTGTAGAACTGACATCCTCCAGGTGAACATCTTATTTCATGCGCAAAACATCATTTTCTATCTATCGGGTTAATATGGGCCATAGCAATGGGCATAATGTGTTATGCCTATGTCGAGGGACCCATTGCCGCAGGCACATAGTGCTATGGGTGTGGTTAAGGGTTTTCTAAGTAGATCTTAGCTAGATCAACTCTAGTTACTCGTGCAATGCTTCCAGACATCATCCGCTTAGTCAAAAATGCACACGGTCAGTTTTTGATAACATCTTGGATTCATATCTAGGATTTGACAGTTGATTTCAGTTGGCTTCAAAGATATATTGGATCCATGTTTTATATCTGTAGATTTGTAGATCTGTTTAGTATATTTTCGCTGCAGATCGGGCCCTCAAATATGCATCTAAAGTTCTCCGAAGTTTCCGCTCAGTGCCAAAAATTTTCAACAATATGCTACAGGCAGTGACAGTGCATTACAGTTCTCATAATATGGATCCTTTAGCAGAAGTATGTTTAGGGTCATATTATGCATGTGCTAGTTGTTTTACTGCGTTATGAAGATATGGATCATTGTACTCTTATTTGTTGAATCATTTAATGATGATCTAAGAAGAACAATTTGCAAGGGTTTTCCCCATAGTGGGTTTTTCCTTGGTCTCAGACCAATCTTGGAGTCTATATGTGTGCATGCTTTTCTTGCTATGATTCTTTATGTTCCGCTGCATAGATGATGATGATGTTATTGTTCTTTCTCCATAGTTTCATATGTTGATGGTTAATAGTGTAAATATGAATAATGATACAATGATATGGTGTGAACTTAATGTGTTTATGAAGAAATGAAACTATCAAAGCAAATATCAATGTATCCCTATGAAAAATCAACATGGTATCAGAGTTGGGCTAAAGAAAATCCATGGAGATCACCCCATGGAGACACTTTTGATGGAAGCAAGAAAAATATGGTAGGGACCTAAAACAATTTTGGGGTATGAAGAAAACCCTAGGTAGTTAGTGGGTAAGGATTCGATAGTGAGGGTTTGAGAGAAACCCTGGTTCATGGTAAAGACTTAAGATTTTATGTATGCAACCCTAGCATGATCAGATGCTCAAGCACTTGGGATTTATTTTATGAAGCCCTAGATGACCTATTTGTTGATAAAGTTGATTAAATGCAACTTTTTTATGTGGTCTATTGATGGCTCTTGAACGTTGTTTCAAGAGGGAGAGGATCACCTCTCATTAATGATAAGTATTCCTAGACTCTTGATGTTTCTTTGTGTATTAATATTGTTTAGACTCATGGATCTGTCTATTATGATTATTATTTTGATCATTTACTATACCTCCTTCATGTATATTTTTAGTACCTAGATGTTCCTAACCTTCTTGATGAGATGTGATAAGTGGAGCCCTCTTGAGGATCATTTGAGATGCAGGAAATAAAAGCTATATCTGGAAAAGGGTAAAGAGGCACTTGATGAAAAGATGACAAGCACTACACATTGCCTATGTGAAGGTGCACATGCATCTGAATACTACAAGGTATGCATGGTGTAATGTTATGTTTCAACTATAACATTGGATGGATAGGTAAGCCCTATAGTATGTTGAGAATTTCTCCTTTGCAAATGTCTTATGCATGCATATGAAAGTGATTTATGTTTTCTGTGATGAAATAGTGCACCTGGTATTGAATATTTCATCATGATGATTTTTTTAATTCTACGAGGCTACTTATTTCTGATCTTGGATATAGTGGAACAACCTGATGTTTGGCTAACATATATTGTTTTTGAGATCCCGATTATGACTCTAATAAATGATTCTCTTGACTCTTGATATGAATAAGACATGTTTATCTCTTATAGAAGTTTACCTCATTGATATGGTATTGATAATGCTTGTGATAAGCATGATCAAATATCATGGAAAAAAATATTGACACTATGTTGGTTTATTGAATAACCCAACTTGATTCTATTGATCGTGATAAGCATGGTATTAGTGACCATGATGATAGAGGCATATATATGATATTGATGTTATAGATCTCCTACTACCTGCAGTTATGGAATATGGTGAAATTAAATGCCCGAACTTGATGTATTGTTATTGTGTTCATAAGATTGTGTTGTCACATATGCCTGTTGTCTTGATCTTTCAACTCCAACCCTTGATGAAATATTGATGACATGATGTTGATGATCATGATAGATATGTTTTTATGATCTAACAGATCTATTGTTGCATGACTCCAGTAAATACAGGTTGATGACATGAATGAAAATGAAATTACACATTCTACTATGATTTATGGTTATCTGACATTGTTGATCTACAACAGAGGTATGAGCCTCACTCGCACAAAGGAAGACCCATAAATGTGACTATGTCTGATAGACACAAAATTGAATTTTTGTACACAAAACTAGTTTGTACTCTAAATCAAGGGATATCTATCATTTCCTGCCATTTTAAACCGATTTCTGAAGTTGTCGAGTTAAATTACTGATCAAAGTAAATAAAGGATTAGGCATGAAATCAGATGGTCTCCTGGAATATGTCAGTTCTGTAGATGGGTTGCAGATATCAATAAGATCTGTCAGCAGGAAAATTTCGCATGTTTTAATCGAACTTGTGTTTGCAGGTGACAGAGACATTGATATGAATATGTCATTATGTTTGAACTTTATGCTACATGTTTTGACTGATTGACACATGAGCTATGCTTATAACTTTGACATGATGTTTCAGAACTTTGAATTGATGATTGAGACATATATTTGGATTATATATTCCTCTATTTGGACTTGATTTGTTGATTATTGATTTTCCCTGTGGGCATAGTGACCTTCAGTGTCTTATGTGAGTATCCAGAATTTTGGTTCTGTATTGGCCTCCTTGTTCCTAGCACAATGATTGTTGTGATTTCATATGAATATTAAACCTACATGACTTAACCTTGATGTATACACTTGCATCTAGTGACGGAAATGGCTTGTAATCGCATGTTAAATGACAAACTTGATGGCTTGACAGTAAATGAAGTCAAGACTTGATATGAGCTCTACCTATCACCTGGTTGAAAGAATTGATACTATGACATCAATGACTGATAATATTTTTTGTCTGGATTCCAAACTCCGATGAGCTAAATTCGCTGACACAACATTGATTTTTCTAAGGCTGATTATGTTGTCTTGGTAAGGCATTATTCTTGTAGAAAGAGTTGTGTGATGCAAGCTCCTTGATTCACATTTGTCCATTTTTTACAGATATCTGACGAAGTCAGGATGATGAGTTCCAAGGTATGGCCTTGATTTTTATTATGGATTTGGTTTTACATATTGATGGTATACTCTTAACAAGTGATGAGCCTATGATGAACTAAGTAAGAGGGACATGGCTTCTGAATCTCGAAATGATGTATCATGGCACGATGAATCAATTTTTGGAATTTCGGAAAGAAATTCCATGTTGAAAAACTATTGGAAAATGTCTTTGTGTAATGGAAATGTAAATCCTTGGACACTCTGATTTAAAGTTCAAATGTTGTTGAACTTGACATGGCATCTGATAATTGATTGAAGCATTGATGTTTTGTTTTGAGCATTCATTTGTGTCTGATGTGTATAGAACATGATTAAATTCATGATTGAGTTGCTTCGTTCAAAATTGCCACCGAACATCCTTTGAAATATATGCATGAAATGTTATACTTTTAAAGGCTGAGATATTTCTCCTATGATATGTAGCTGCTTGAATGTACTAATGATTTTTAGGATTATTATTGATGAACATATTTGGATGCTTCCTTAATATGAGATTTGACATGATATCTTGGATGTAAGGTCCATATCATGGCTGAGGTTGGATACGATATTGCTAGCATGGCTAGCTGTGAGGCAGGTTGTAGAAGCTCCTTAGAGAGCTATATGAGCATGATCTAGATAATACATGGATACACTGTGATGGTAGTTAATCCCACATATATATATATATATATCTATATATATATATATATATATATATATATATATATATATATATATATATATATATATATATAAGCCTTAACCTCAAGTGGACCAACACAAAAGCCTATAAATAGAAGCGACCTCAAGCTCATTCACACACTTGCTCAAGTGATCTTCTATTTGCATTCTCTTTCTTAGTTTTTTTGTTTTGTTTGGGCTCGCATAAGTTTGACGGAAAGAGTTCACGCAGGGTCTCAAATCACGGGTCAAAAACTCATGGAAAAATTAGTGTTTTCTGTTCTGGCTGCAGGCACAATTTGGCGAAACTGGGTTCTAGCCGTAGAAACAGAATGGCAAGGTAGCAGCCAGGGTGCCATAGCCGTAGGCACATAATGGAAAGGTAGCGGCTAGGGATTTAGGGCCAAATCAAGCTGATTTGGGCCATAGCCGTGAGCATAGTGTGTTGTGCCTACGGACAGGGACCCATAGCTGCAGGAACAAAGTGCTATGTGTGCAGCTAAGGGTTTTTTGAGTAGATATGAGCTAGATCAACTCCAGTTTCTCGTGTAGTGCTTCCAAACATCATCCGCTCAGTCACTTATGCTTGCAATCAATATTTAATAACATCCTGGATTTAGCTCTAGGATTTGACAGTTGATTTCTATTGGCTTCAGTGATCTATTGGATCCGTGTTTTAGATATGCAGATTTGTAGATATGTTTAGTATATTTCCACTGCATATCGAGCCCTCAAAGATGCATCTAGAGTTCTCCGAAGTTTACGCTCAGTGACAAAAAATTTCAACAGTATGCTACAGGTAGTGACAGTGTATTACAATTCTCAAAATCAAGATCCTTCAGCAGAAGTATGTTTAAGGTCATATTATGCATGTGCTAGTTATTTTACTGCATCATGAGGATATGGATCAACAGATAATTGTACTCTTGTTTGTTGAATCATTTGATGACTATCTAAGAAGAATAATTTGCAAGGGTTTTCCGCATAGTGGGTTTTTCCCTGGTCTCAGACCAATCCTGGTGTCTATATGTGTGCATGCTTTTCTTCCTATGTTTCTTTATGTTCCATTGCATAGATGATGATGATGTTATTGTTCTTTCTACATAGTTTCATATGCTAATGGTTAATAGTGTAAATATGAATAATGATATAATGATATGGTGTGAACTTAATGTGTTTATGAATAAATGAAACTATCAAAGAAAATATCAATGTATCCCTATGAAAAATCAACAAGAAGAAGAGAGACAGAGAGAAATTGTAGAAGAAACAATGTAGAAACAAGATAAGGAGCAAGATAATAACCCACAGCTAGAGGAGGAGAGAAGACAGATGCAGGACAAGGAGCTTACTTAATAGATTGAAGAATTGATGGAGATCGACGACATGGAGGCAAAATCAGATCCGCAGAATCAAGATGTCAATGTGATGCCAAGCACACAATAAGTCACCATTCAGTCTCCACCTTGTCTAACATCATAGTTAGCTCGAAGCGAGGAAGAAAAATTTGTTCCTATGGATGATGATCTGGTTATGGACACAAAGAATCTGTCTTACGACAAGCTTCAGAAAAAAATTGTACAAGCACGGAAGAAACATTTTCCAGATGAGCTTACATATCCTACATTTATTAGAGAAAGGTTGATTTTTGCGGACATCGGGAAGAATCCCAATGTCATTGTTGCATCCAAATTGGACTTCGCAGGTGCAGCAAAGTCAAACCGTGTGTATTTGATGGCCGAGAACAAACAATTGGCAAAGAAATTGCAGACTGTTAGGCAAGAGGTTGAACAACTTCGAGCAGTAGCTTAGAACGCAGCTTCCGCATAGGTCCATCTGAAAAAACTGAAGGTAGCGATACTCAACGAAGTATCAACAAATTGTGGTGAAAAAAAAACACCCCCATTTTTAACTTATTTATTTCAAAAAAATGGGAAACCTTTTTGTAAATTTTGGCTAAATCACCTTTTAATATTTTCTTTTGGTTAAGTGTCCGACAATTTTGCCAAATTTTTAGAATCTACGCTTCTATGATCCATCCTATAAAATTGTAAAATATCTTTTGGTAATAATCACATGCAATGGAACATTGTAGACGTGTTGCGAACCAAGCAGTGTGGTTCATCATCAGGACGAGGTGAGAGATCAAATCAAGACATTAAGTTTAAATAGATGTAGAGATGGCTAGCCATTAGGAAAACGACTAGTTTGACTTTTAAAATTTATTTATTTATTTATTTATCTATTTTTAAATAAATATTATATTTTTTAATTAATTAATAATAGCTAGTTTCATTTTATTATTAAAATATTTGATTAATTTATTCAATTAGTTAATAGATTAATTAACTTATATATATATATATATATATATATATATATATATATATATATATATATATATATATATATATATATATATATATATATATTTCTTATTTTATTTAGTTGATTTAATTATTTAATTATTAATTTTATTTATTTATTAATGTGCGATGTCCAACTAAAAAAAATAACCAATGACAAAAAAAAAAGATAAATAAATAAATAATAATAATAATATAATAATAAATAAATAACAAAAAAATAAACACAATATATATATATATAAGATAATAATAAAAATAAAATAAAATAAATAAAAAATAAAAATAAATAGAAAAATAAAGGAACCATAAGCATGGAAGAAATAAAAGGCAATCATGAATATAAGGCAGGTATCCAACACCTGTTGATGTTCCAGCCATCATCTCTATTGAGATTAACGGGTATTTTTTCAATTTCTAAGGCCTCTCTTAACTTCTGATGATGGAAATGGTAGATCCTAACAGTGACCTTAGCCTCTTCGATGCAGATACAATGGTTAGTTTTTTCTGCATGCTCAGCTAGGGCAGACGAGTGGGGTCTTCCATGTTTAATGTCAGCAGCATGCTCACAGATCCTTTGATTTATAGACCGACCAGTTTCATCAATGTAAGGAGTCCCACAAGAACAAGGAATGATGTAGACACCTTTCCCATCCCTAGGGTCAATTGAATCTTTAACCGATTTGAGAGAGCTGTGAATCGTGCTAAGGACGAAGACACCTTATGCTTCCTAAGGACCCTATTAATTTTATCAGTGGTTCCCTGAATGAACAGAAGACGCATGCTGCAGGACCATTGAATAGGGTCTTTATTATTTTTAATTAGAGGACCTTTTCTGCTTTAAGGAAAGCTTTAAGGCCTTGCGACCTACTATAACCATTTTTACAAAAGACACTTAACAGATGGGACTTTTCTCCCTCGAGGTGAGACTCATCAGATATCCTCAACGCCCTCGTGGCTAAGGTGTTTATGACACCTAATTTTTTAGCAGGGAAATGGTGCAAACTAGCGTGAAGATATTGCTCAATATGATGTTCTTTTCTCTAGAAAGGATGATGGTTCTTTCTCCCATCAAGTTTTTCGAAAGGAAACCCATAAGGGGAATTTTCCAAATTTAGGACCGTTTTGTCAGTAATGGAACCTCATTAATGCCCAAGGAGTCATTGCAAATTCACCACCAATATAAATATGACTCAAGGGATCGCAATAGTTCCCTTTGCGTTCGAAGATATTTTTATGCTCTGAGCTTTCTATTTGTCTTTGCTTTTGCTGCATCTATGTCAGGATTGGATCCCGTTTTTGAGGAATCATTGTGCCAATCTGGTTTAGGATACTTAATTCAGAGAAGAATGACAACCGCCAAACTTGGAGATGACCCTGCTGCGTAGGAGGTGCCTGTGGTAGAGACCCCTGCACTGTCTAAAGCAAAGAAGGGCCAAACTTCTAGGACACGCAAGTCCCCGAGAGAAAATATCCCCAAACTGCATCATTCTGTCGGAGAGAAGATGAAGAAACCCATGCCTGAACTCCCAGAGACTATTGAGGAAGGGGATGACAATGTCATAGAGGTAGCCCCCTTCTTGCGGCTACCCGGTTACATTGCGCCGCACAAACCTACCACCAAAGTTCCAAATGACTTGGATAAGGTGCGCGCAAGTATATAAGTGCCCCTGATCCCAGAGATCTTCCCAATGGAGGGGGATATGCTCGCAAAAATCCCTTAGCTGCGATTCGATGACTGGGACATCACAGACATTGAGAAGTTTCCAGAGCTCGTGTCGAAGTTCTATCTTGATCCAGTGCCCTATGCAAGAGCCCTGGTGCACCTCTAACCAAAGAGAGAAATGCTAGGTCTGCACAAGGAAAGCCTCCTCAATCTGTTGTAGATCCCTCATTTTGGGCGCAACCCCATTAATGATATATGTGTAACACAATTGGTAGTGTGGGTGCATGAAGATGCGCTCTGGTTGGGAGAGTGCATCCCAATTGATGCCGAACTTATTCACAGAATCATGGGATTTCCAAACAAGGGGGCCGACCCCACGGCCGATTTCAGACAGAAAGCGCAGGCAGAAAAAATCAAGAAAAAATATGATGTTACGCGAAAATCCCGGGGATTTTTTGTAAAGGATATTAACGACCCCATCATCTATTTTGACAAGTCATATTGGCTTGCAAGATGATGCACAATTGTAGGCCAAAGGAAGTGCCCATGCACGTGATGGCGCTAGCCGGGAGATGTGAAAAAGGAGTCATATACAACTGGTGCACGTACCTGTGTAAGGAGTTTCCTGAAAATGTGCGCAAAGTCTAGGAGGAGGGCAAGCACTTTTAGTATGCTTGGCTCTTGTTGTTAATCACACTCCGAACATACCTAGTTCCCTGAACTTGCGAAGCCGATGTGAAAAGTTGCGCGCTATGCAACCCTCTAGAACTCCTCTAACCTAATGCGAGCAAAAGAGAACAATATCTTTTGGGTCCTATATGACGCCACAATATACGAAGTAGTACAATCAAAGATGGTAGCTAACTTTAATTCTAGCTTTCACAATATCCACATCTGCGCGAAGGGCTCTATGGAGGGCGTATGGTACGAGTTGCCTTACTTTGTGACTGAAGACGATCTGATCAGAGTTACAGCAGGTTGGCCACCGGCTTGGTTAACTCCACCAACACAACCATGCACCCCAACAGGTAAATCAACAGAGAAATCCATTGAAAATCCTGCTGAAACAGTACCACCAACTATTACTGAAAAGCCTGGTGGAAAGGAGCCTACCCCCACAACAACAGGAGAAACTGCTGAGACCACCACAGTGCCAGAAAAGAATGGCTTTGCGCCCAAAGAAACTGAAGAAGCAACATAAAAAGGCACAAAGCGTGGTGCGCAGGCCACGGTTGGGTTAAGACAGAAGCAGAAGGGTTCTAAGCAAACAGTACAGGGCACTTACAGAAGACGATCTCAATGAGATCGCCAATACAGTGACCACTACGTAGGAGGACCAATGGATGGACATGGATGTCCAATATAAATATGCCTTGGAGATTGTACAGGTCAGCCTACAAGAATTGAAAATGCAAGAGAGCCAGATCCAGACAAGCATGATTCAAGGGAGCTGGACCAGTGCACCTGTTACTAGCGCACAACCTTTGGACATAACCTTACCACCATCTGGGGAAGGGCGATTTATTCATATCCCTTTGCCAGCAATACAAATGGATGTGAGCTAGCGCACTCAGTTTACTGGTACAGGTGATGTTCATGTTAACCTTGCCTTGTTTCCTGCAAGAAAACTCCATCTGCCACATTTCATCATTACTGATGAACTCCAGTACCAAGAAGCCACTACGCAAACACAGACCATGGATGCACAGAAACAGGCTACACAAGCACATGAGCAGCAGCGCCAGGCAGAAGTAGCATATCAAGAAGCAAAGGCCCAATGTGCTACACTAGAACCAAAATCAACCAAGTATGTCAAGATATTCCAATGGTCACGGCCATAGCTGCGCCCACAGAGAAGCTATATGGACTAGCTACTACGATCAGGGTTGCGCGCGCGGAAGCTCACACCATTCGAGTCGAATGTGAGCAGAAAATCACGGACCTTTATACCAAGATACATCCAGAGACACCGCCCGAGGTCCGCGTAAAGAGAGCAGTAGAGGTTAAGCATGCCCAGGATAGTTTCGTCGCCGCAGTCACTCAGTGTGACCAGTCTCTGGCCGATTCCATGGAAATTTGGGCCTCTATCCAGAATGATCCAGTCATGCAGCAGTTGTGCGACACACTCAGCACCAAGGGGCAACATTTTGAAGAAATCAACATAGTAGCACCCACATTGGTGGTTACGCAGAGACTTGCTCGTCTACAAGAAGGTTGCATACTCCAGGGAGAACTTGCAGACTTGTGCCATAAAGAACAGGTGCTCACAGAACGAATGCAGCCATGGGAAGAGGAAGCAGTATAACTTTCTCAGACGCTAGACCACACACTCAATATCATTCAGCAGACCCAACGCAGTGTGGAGATGTTCGTTGAAGGGCCTATGACATATAAGATGGTTCAGCATGCGCAGGGTGCCGCAGCACAAAGCCTTGATTTAGTGCTCCCTCTCCAGACTTTTGTCAAGACACTCAGAGGCAAAACCAAGGAAACATTAGCAGCACCTCAGTGACTCGGGAAGAGTCGCATGTTTTTGTTGGGGGTCTGTTGGAGCGAGGTCCCCTGAGGCACAAGTTCTAATGATCTTTTTTGTATGTTTGTATGTGTGCACTACGTAGATGTAGTCAAAGGGATTTTTACCCCAATTTTGGATATATTTAAGCTTAAATGTAAACTATGGGCCTCAAACCATGGTTTGATACCATAGTATTTGTGCGCTAGGCATATTATAAGTAGATAGAGTTTGTCGAAGTCAAGTAGTTCGAGTAAGAAGTGATAAGTGATATTGATATTCGGATAATATCTGCGTTTGTAAGGATTTTTGGTTGGGTAAAAGGCTCCTACTGGCTGTGTGCTCGGAGACCTAGTCCTGGATGTGTGCATGGAAGGGATTGTAAGGGTTTTGTAAGGGTTTTTGAAGGAAAGCTGATGTATTGACAGATCTGAAGAATTAATAGAAGGAACAGCTTTGGCGGATTCTCCGTGTTATGTGTCTATTTGTTGTTTATGCTTATTGTTATGATTTAATGAGATTGCACTGACTATTTACTTATTGATGAATGCACAAAGCTAATTGATATTTTTATGCATGAATATTGACATCTATTAAGTATTACACTAATTAGATCGAGATCTAGTTCTGATTTATTATCTGCGATAAGTAGGACAAGTATTTCTGTGTATTCTATTAATGATTGTGCAAAGATCTGTAATTCTGCTATAAATTCGTTGTGCACATCTGTGGAAGATAAATTATGGTTTTGTTACTGCTTCATTAAATTCTCTCTCAGGGTGCGGAAACCTAGTTCTACCACCCCCCCCCCATACTGCTTCGGGTGATACTTTGGTCTGCGCAAGAAGATCACTGCCGAAAGGGCCAATAGTTGGAGGGTTTTTTGGTTTATCCATAAACTCTACACCTGGGTATGGACCCCTCAAGCCAAGAGATATTCCTTTTAATATGCTTTGTTTGAGAGCACATCAATGGCTTGGGCGGGAGAGAGTATGAAGCGACAACAAAAATATGGGTTTCATTTACTATTTTAATTTATGCGTGGCACGACATTTCAAGATCTGACGCTTCCATTCTCTTTCGTTTTGGTATGCATCGCCAGGTTCGGTTCGGTTCAATGACAATAGATTATTTGATTGTCTCTTTATCATGGAAATCCAACGAGGCCTCGAGGTTTTATTTGTAATCATTTTACATTATGTTGGTTGGTTGCATTCAAATCATGAATTCCAACACTTCGGATCAACTCCTCATAGTGTTGTTGTTGCCACAGATTTGTTTTGGTTTTAATTCATCGAATCCTAAATATTCTAAACGATTCGGTGGAATTATTGACGACAACCTGATGAAGTTTTCTGGTTTCAATGATCTTCAAAAACAATGTTTCGGCAATGTGATTATATGTTTGCATGTGACACTTTCTGGTATTTTGATGGCACTCATTTTCTCAGTGAATTTTATTGCAAGCGTGTCAAAGGCAATGAACACGTTGAAAACCAGTCAAGTACAGAAAATCCCTCAAGGCATTGTTATCAAATATTGTGTGCAAGCCAACAAAAACTTCCCTAACTAGGGATAAAATTAGGTATAGGTATTTTCTCACAGAGGTCTATGATTTCTATAGCACAATAGAACTAAATGGAAGAAAATATTTGTGAGTTATTTATGAGGGTTTGTGTGTTGTTTGAGGTTTTTGCAATGGCATTTTTGGTTGCAGGTTCGCAGCCTAGGTGGAGGTGCAGACACAATAATAGCAAGAGTTGGATGTTGGACAGTATATGTTGAGGTCCATCATTAGGTATATTTTAAGGGGTTAAAATTCCATCCTTCAGCCTATTAAGTTACCTCTCTCACACATTTATTTACATTTTTTTCATATTATACTTAATGAGAATGGTGAAAGATGCTTGTCATGTCTTGGTTCCTAATCTGATTTAATTACAGAAAATGAAGCCATTTTTTAGATATTTTCCACCTAAGGGCTCGAAGTAAACAAAAAGGAGAGATTGTAGGAGGGTTTTCCACCTCCTTAACTCTCTCAATCAGCCAATATCACACCAAGATCTCTCCCAACATCTCTAAGGAAAAGGAAGCCAAGAAAAGTGGCAGTAATGAGAAGCCAAGCTCCACCCTTCTCGAGATCAAGGAGAACATATTCCTACTTTTTAGGGAGTTGTTGGTAGCTACCCATTTGTATAAATAAGCATGTATGCAAGCTCATTAGGATTCTAAATTTTCATTCAACTAGGTAGCTCTTGAGCTCTAATTTGGTGTTATCTTTAACTGTCATATGATGTATTAGACCTTTTTATGCAATGGTAATGTGGAGTTGTTTGTTCCATCACCAATTTCGTCTCAAAGGGATGATGCTTTTGGGTTAGGACCCAATTCATTGGCTAAGTCCCTCTTGTGTATTTATATTCTCTTTTTTATGTTTCAACACTTTTTTTAGTTTCCTTGCATTCTAGTAGCAGCAAAAATCATCAAAATTGTGCTTGTAGCCTCTCTTTCTCACCTCTCTCATGGGAGCATGAGGAGAAGGATATCCAACCACAAATCAAGAATATTTTTTTTATGATTTCTCGTAAAGTTAAATACTGTGATTATCATGTTCATTATATTCTTACTGCAAGTTAGAATTTGGATTTTTCTTAGATCATATTTTAGCATAGGTTAATTAGGGTTTTCTATTCAACTCATCTTTTCCACTTTTAAACATGTTAGTTTTCCAAAATTCAATGCATGGATGTGTGTAGTGTTGCAGGAATAAAATCCCATTATAGCATATCAGTTTCTTTATGAAAATATATTTAATAATTTGTGGAATTTGGTTGCTTCGCGTCACCTTCCATTGGAGAATATTTTAGGGATTAAAGATGTAGATATACAAACCTGTAAAGAACTTGAATGTGATAGTAAAAAAATTATATGACCTGATAATAATGCAGCAACACTCATTGATCGAGAAGGAAATCCAAAAGGAGCTCTAGAGTTTGATAACGTTGCTTGGGAATTTGGCAAAAGATGGAAGTTATTTAACATGGTTGTTATAGAATGGTGGGCAAGACACTACAAATATTCGTAATCGATCTATTTTAGTAGGCTGCATGAGACTGCTCTAAAATACCAACCTAGATCCATCTTAACTATGGATCTATCAAGCGCCGAGAGGGATCAAATCTCTTGAGGTGAAAACCTCTTTTTTGAGTGCAAAACTTGAGGAAAGGTTTGCACCTCGAGAGATTTGACCCCTCTCAGTGCTTGATAGATTCGTAGTTAAGATGGATCTAGGTTGGTTTTAGTCGTGTGTGACCAAGGAAATCTATCGATAATATGAGGAACATATGATTAATTTTATAAATAATATGTAAATACAGCTAATATTAATATAACCATTTTAAATATGATAAATATGTTTGAGATTTATCGAGTCATTTTGATTTTAAATTTGCTTAGATATCTCAGTTTGTTGAGATGATAAATATTGTAAACTAAATTTAATGATGAAAACTAATGAAATAAAATTTGTGAATGCAAAGTGAAAATGTAATAATAGAAAATGATAGAAAATGTGAATAAGTATGTAGCCAATTACAAATAACCTGCATTGTGATCAATCTCAAACTATTTTCTTCTACTATTATTATTGTCACCCTTATGAGTTTTGTCATCTTTTCATATTGATTATATGAAAAATAGAGTAGAAATCATAAATCATAAACCATTTAAATATTTATCTTGAGTTGTTGTAGTAAACATCATACCTTGTATCTCTTTCTCTCCAATATTATTAGGTTTAATTACTATAACACAAAAATCGTTCTGCATTGTCAATAATGTTTTGTGCTTACACTAAAATAAATGCACAATATTAATCCAATGACTTTAAAATTAATGTACCATGATTAGAAACCAACATATACACTAAAATGAGTGCAAGTAATAAAATAGGATTAAAAATAAACATCTACACACAAATCAATGCATCTAGTGCAAATAAGAAAATATGATTAGAAACCAACATATACACTAAAATGAGTGCATCTAGTGCAAGCAATCAAATAGGATTATAAATCGTCATAGACGCTAAAATCAATGCATTTAGTGCAAGCAATCAAATAGGATTAGAAATCATTTATATTGAAATCAATGCATATAGTGTAAGCAATCAAATATAATTATAAATCAACATATACATTGAAATTAATGCATCTAGTGAAAGCAATCAAATAGGAATAGAAATCACCATCTACACTGAAATCAATTCATTTAGTGCAAGCAATCAAATAGAATTAAAAAGCATCCAAATTGAAATCAATGCATCTAGTACAAGTAAACAAATATCATTAGAAATAAAATTCTACACTAAAAACAATGCACCTAGTGCAATTACTCAAATAGGATTAGGAATCACCATGTACACTAAAATCAATGCATCTATTGTAAGAAATATTCTTCCCTCTCTCCCCCCTTCATATATATCTATATGTTCCACCATCTCTCCTTCTTTGTCTCTTTATGTCACCCCCACAAACACACATAGTCTCTCACTCCATATTTATCAATCTCTTTGTCCCTCTGTTGTATCCATCTATCTCTTCTTTCTCTTCACCTTCCTTCTATATCTCTATATCACTTTGTCTCTCTATATCAACCCAAAAACATACACTCAATTTCTCCAATATATATATATATATAACTCCCTCATCCTCTCCCTCCCTCTCCCCCGCTTCTATCTATCTTCCCTCCTGTTATCCTCTCTCACTGTCCCTCCGTCTTCCTTATAACTCCTTCTCTCTCTCTCCAACTTTCACTCTTTATGTCTTTCTTCTTACCACCCTCTGTCACCCCCTCCATATCCATATCTATTTCCCTATCTCTCTCTCTTCACCTTCTAACTTTGGTAGTATATGCCTCTCTCTCTCCTTCTCTCTCCCATTCTCTCAATCTCTTCTTCTTTGTCTCTTTATCTCACCTCCAAACATACACACTCTCTCTCCATATCTCCCTTGTGACTCCCTCTCTCTCTCCACTTGTCACTCTCTATGTATTTATTCTTCCCTCCCTCTCTCTCCATCCAACTCCATCTCTCTATCCATCCCTCTCTCCCCCTCTAACTACAACTCTCTATCCCTCCCTCTCTCCTCCTCTCTTTCAAGCCCCCTCTCTTTTCCTTCCTCTCTCTTCCTTTCTCTCCTACCTCCCTCTCTCTTTCCCCATCACTCACTCTCTCTCTCTCTCTTTCCCTTGCAATCCTATATATTCCCCCATTACTCTCTTTGTCTCTCTCAAGTCCTCTCTCTCGTCTTTTCTCTCTCTCCCTTTATCGCCTACCTTCCTCTATCTTCACCCCCCCTCCTCTCTCTCTCTCTCTCTCTCTCTCTCTCTCTCTCTCTCTCTACCCTCAAATCCTCTCTCTTCCCCATCACTCTATCTCTCTCTCCAACTATATCCCTCCCTTTCTTATTCTCTCTCCTTCTCTCCCCCCTTATATCCGTCACTCCTTCTCTGTTTATTTATCTCACCCCTAAATGTACACACTCTCCCTCCATCTCTCCCTTTTCACTCCCTCTCTCTCCACTTCTCACTCTCTATGTCTTTCTTCTTCTCTCCCCCTCCAACTTCGTCTCTTTATCTCTCCCTCTCTCCTCCTCTCATCCTTCCTCTCCCTCCCTTTCTCTCCCCCCATCTCTCTCTCTCTCTCTCTAATCATTTCTCCTTCTCCCTCCCTCTCTCCTTCTTTCTCTCTCCCACCTGCATCTTTATGTCTCCCTCTCCCTCTCTTACCATTCTCTACCTCTCTCACTCCTCTCCTCTCTCTCTTCATTTCTCCTCTCCCCTCTCCTTTAGTTTATCTCCTCTATTTCCCCACCTGTCTCATATGTCTTTTTTCTTCCCTCTCATATATATATATATAACAAATTTAATATTGTATTAACATAAAGTTATTAAATTTAATAATTTTAATATTATAATATATTAATATCAATATTAGATTTAGTAATAATAATAATATTAATATTAATGTCACTCCCTTTCTCTCCACTTCTCACTCTCTATGTCTTTCTTATTCTCTCCCCCCTCAAACTTAGTCTCTCCCTGTTCCTGCCCCCCCCCCCCATCTCTCTCTCTTTGTTTCTTTCTACCCTCCAATCATTTCTCCTTCTCCCTCCCTCTCTCCTTCTTTCTCTCTCCCACCTGCATCTTTACGTCTCCCTCTCCCTCTCTCACTCCTCTCCTCTCTCTCTTCATTTCTCCTCTCCCCTCTCCTTTAGTTTATCTCCATCTATCCCTTGTCACTCCCTCTATTTCCCCACTTGTCTCATATCACTCCCTCTATTTCCCCACCTGTCTCATATGTCTTTGTTCTTCCCCCTCTCTCTCATATATATATATATATATATATATATATAATATTGTATTAATATAAAGTTATTAAATTTAATAATTTTAATATTATAATATATTAATATCAATATTAGATTTAGTAGTAATAATAATAATAATATTAATATTAATGTCTACTCCTATTTGATATATTTTTATTTATTTACCTTACCTTTTTATACCTCTTTTATAAATATGGTATTTGACCCATAGGTTTCACCTACATAAAACTTTTTTTTGAGTTTTTGTAAATATAAATAGGTTTATGGAGTAAATATAAAAAGAGGTTTTATTTATTTACCATACCTCTAGTTTATTTATATTTTTATTTATTTACCATACCTCCTGAGTAAGTATAAAAAGAGGTTTTATTTATTTACCATACCTCTAGTTTATTTTTATTTTTATTTATTTACCATACCTCCTGAGTAAGTATAAAAAGAGGTTTTATTTATTTACCATAAGTTTAGTTTATTTTTATTTTTATTTATTTACCATATCTCTTTTTTGAGTGTTCGTAAAACTCTTCATATCTTAAATTTATATTGTTAAAATTTATTTTTAATTGTTTATTTATATTGTTATGTAAGTTATTATATATATATATATATATATATATATATATATATATATATATAGTTTTTTATTTTGGTTTTTGACATACTTACATATCAAAGTTATACTGGGCTGTAGAATACGTCTCTCTGGCGCAACTAGCTGCCTCTCTCGTGCAACTAGCTTTATAAAACTGAAGCCCTAAAATTAAACTGATTCAAAACTTAACTGAGATATTCCTAGTCGTTTCAGGTTGAGGACTAAAAACCTGAGAGGCACCAAATTCGTCTTGAGGATTCATCAGTGACAAAAATAATTGGAAAATATTTTAGAGTTTGGAGTGAAAATGCACTTAATGTGATCAAATTTTTATAGTAAATTTTCGATAAATCAAATTAGTTTAATTAGACCTTAATAGTATATTTATTTATATGGTATATATATTTTATTTACTTATTCAATATAACTATTTTTTTTTTAATATATTGTTTAGTGATAATAGTTTATATATGTCTTTAATTGAAATAGGGAAGAGGTTGATTTTTCATTTGTAAATTATTTTCAATAAATCATATTTGTTTAATTAGATGCTAATAATTATATATATATATATATATATATATATATATATATATATATATATATATATATATGATTTTTCTTTATTTTATAATATATTGTTTAGTGATAATGGTTTATATATGTTTTTAAATTTTAATTATGTGTTTGATGGCATTTTTGTACTAGCAATTTTGGTTACAAAGTGGTAGATATTTTGATGATGTGACACAACAAAATTAGTGCGGTTGCGGGGCATAGTTAAAGGTGAATCAAAAATGTTAATTACAATGGAATAGAGGTACCAGGTCTAACATGAGGGCAGAAGAGCCATGGAGGTCTCTAACACTAGGGAAGAAGGGCAGAAGAGCCATGGAGGTCTCCAACACTAGGGAAGAAGTATTAGGGAAGAAGTATTAGCCCTCTGGGGTCTCTTATGGTTTTTTAGAGACCTCTACATAGACACGCTCAAGTTTGTAATATGGAGACTCACAGGTAATCATTGATGGTGTGACAACTACAACATGTTTCTCTTCCACAACTCACCTCTTGGATTGCACAAATTAAGCTTTTGCGTGAAACTTTACTAAAATCTCCTTCCAACACATCTATCGAGAGAAAAACTTGGTTGCAGATTTAGTATCTGCACAGGGCCTCTCAAAATCTTATGGATATATGCATTACACTCTTATGGAGGCAGATAATATATGTGTTGAAGGCTATATCCCTCTCCCTTAATTACATTATCTTATACTTTCCTATTATGACTTGTTCTTTCTTTCTTTTCTTTTGTTTGTGTGGTTACTCGGCTTTTGTGTTTCTTGTGTTGTTATGGCAATATGTTTTGGGTCCCTTTCTCAATAGTAAAAGCTTGCAGATGGCATAATGTTAGTCTTTCACTATAATAGATTTTTATTTTTATAGTCTTTCACTATGATAGATTTTTATTTTTATATTAAACTACTTTCTTAGATACAAACTTTTTTGTGATAAAATATATAGTTTTAAATAATATAAACCAATGTTTTTTTCTTCTTAAAAAAATAAACAAGCTTGTTCGCAGCGAAGTCAATGGTACCTGGTCGATCTCTAGCACCACAAAATAAACTTTTTACATTCGAGAGTATCTCCAAAGTTTGAACATTTACTGACAGTTTGTGTTGCTCACTACTCGACTTTTGTGTCGTATTATTTTGAATTTGTTGTTCGATCAAAATAAATTTGCAGGCGCGTTAACTTTAAAATATATCATTATCACACTGAACAAAAAAAACTTGGAAATGTATCATTTGTTTGGAAACAACTTATTAGTCCCTGCTCCCTGCCAGCAGGGACTAGGGTAATCGGGATTTCAGCTAGTATTAGTTTCTCCAAGCAGGGATTATAGTAATCGGTTTTTTAGTTAGTATTAGTTTCCTCTAAAATTTGTAGTATTAAAATTATTTTTTTTGGTTAGATTTTGCATTTCTGCTTTTCGAATATCTTATTAATTAGATGCACCGTCATTTTTAGCCAATAACTGGTTTTGAGGTGTTATTGGCCTCTTCCCAAGAAAAAGGCCTCTTCCCAAGAAAAAGAGCTTGACACTGATTCAACACTGATTCAATTCCTTATAGCCAAGGAACTGATTTTGAGATCTTATTGGCCTCTTTCCAAGGAAGAGAGCCGGATTCAATTCCTTAGGTTAAGAGAGAATAACCGCTAAAAATAATGTTATGGAAATTCATGGTCGATGTTAGCATTAGTCCACTAGCATTAAATGTTTGGCTGCAAGATAGTGTAGCATTAAATGTTTGGCTGCAGTATAGTGCAGACACTTCTGTAGATACTTGTTTTTGATGTTTTTAATTACTAAAAAGGATAATGCAGACACTTGTGCAGATACTTGTTTTTTATGTTTTTTATTACTAAAAGCCAGGTATACCCGAGCCCCTCTCTCTATAAACTAGTTCTTAGTAGCTGGTAAAAAGAGGCCGGAACAAAAATAGGGGCTACTCAATCCATAATTTTTCTATCCGCTATTAGATATATTTTCATTTCTATCACTCACCTTCGTAGCTGTCTATAATCTGATGAAAGTTTGCAGGTGCCGGAATAATGAGAAGATGGAATAAGTATCTTATTTGAAGGTACTGGGCTGAGAAGTCGGTCAACCTGGCCTGTCTAGTTCATTCTGATGAAAATTTGAAGTTCGTAGCTGTCTATAATCTGATGAAAATTTGCAGGTGCCGAAATAATGAGATGGAGCAAGTACCTTATTTGAAGGTCGTGCGCTGAGAAGGTGGTCAACCTAACCTGTCTAGTTCGTTCTGATGAAAATTTGCAGTTCGTAGCTGTCTATAATCTGATGAAAATTTGCAGGTGCCGGAATAATTAGAAGATGGAGCAAGTACCTTATTTGAAGGTCGTGGACTGAGAAGCCGGTCAACCTGACCTATCTAGCTCGTTCCTTCTGTAATGCAGAATGAGTTCAGGTTTTGTTTTGATAAACAGTATTTTGGTTGATGCCCATCTTCCCCAAGAAATTCACTTTCCCATCAGGGTTTAATGTCAAGGGACCTCGGTAGCTAGAAGTGTCCAATGCACCCGTCGGAGCAGGAGCATAAGAAATTCGCTTTCCCAAGAAATTCACTTTCCCATCAGGGTTTAATGTCAAGAGACCTCGGTAGCTAAAAGAGTCCAATGCACCCATGGGAGCAGGGGCAAGGCATCCCGAAAACACAATTCCGCGGAGTAGGAGCAAGGCAATCCGAAATTGAGTGAAGAGGAAAACTTCCCTTCTCAATGTCGTTTCTTCTGCAATGCTGCTAACCGGTTGAGTGAAGAATCAATACAGTTTCTTCTGCAATGCTGCTAGCTAACCGATTGAGTGAAGAGAAAAACTTTCCTTCTCAATACAGTTTTTGCTAACCCGTGCTCCTGATTAACTTGATAAGCTACCACTTTACAATCTCATAACAGAAGATTACCTTCAGGGGAAAACCTTACCTGTTGCGAAGGAAGGGTGGGCATTTCCGCTTCCATACATAGAGAGGGAAGCACATCTCACCCATAGTTATATGTCTGTGCTTTAGATAGACCTGGATAATGAATTTCATTCGAGGATCGGATGCGAATGTGCACCAAATGGACGCTCTTGGTCTTGGCTCAATCGGCCTGCAACAGACTTGGTCCCTAGATCTCTGAGCAATAGAGAACAGTGGTTTTGATGGTCATATGTAGGAGATACAGGTTGGACGAATTGTCCCAGGAATTGGTTCTGGAAACATTGTTGCTCATGGGGCTATCAAACAATATTGAGAAGCTTATATTGAGCTGCTAATTGGTAGCAGGGCTGATAAGCTTGCACCTGTGATGTACACATGCAGTGATGTCTGGATGATATGCTTTCACGTGTAATACATGGACACAATGCCGCTGGTATGCTTTCATGCTTTCACGTGTAATACATGCTGGATGTTTATACCCTGTTTCTTATTTAAAAATTTTATTGTGAGACCTTTCCATCCGAATATTAGCCTGTGTTTCAATGTCTTGGACAACTATGCCATTCAGTGCGTCTCAAAAAAAACATGAAAATTTTGTACATTTCTTTCTTTTTATATCATTTTTTTTCTTGCGCGCATGGAAATTAGAAACCAGTATTTTTATGGCAAAGAAATTAAAAACTTAGAAACCGGTATTTTTTTTTTTTTATGGCAAGTTTCTTGGTAAAGATTTCGAAATCTGATAAATAAAAAGCTAATTTCATCTTAAAATCTCGTACATTCCTTTCTTTTTACTTGTTCTCTCATTTCTTCCTGTGAACATAGAAATTAGAAACCAGTATTTTTATGGCAAGTTAATTAGAAACCAGTATTTTTGTGGCAAGTTTCCTTAGTAAAGTATGGCAAGTTTCCTAGTAAAGATTTTGAAAAGTTTCCTAGTAAAGATTTTGAAATCTGATAAATAAAAGCTAATTTCATTTTTCAGACTTCACTCACTCTCACCATCCAATATTCTACAATCAAGATGGCCATTAAACCTGCAAATTTTGACCTCTTTCATTTTCCCATACATTTATTAATATTTTTCAATGTTCCTGATACTATGCTTTGGTATGCAATGTCTAGATTGGTATTTGAACTCATATTTGCAGTACTGCGATATGTGCTATAAAGGGCCATATGTTCTGGTGGCTCTACTACAGTCCCGGACTAACATCAGATAATTGGCCTCTAATTTTATGGCTGCAAGGAGGACCGGTAGAACCCATGAATTTTACTCTACCAGCCTTTGGTATTTGATGATACTATAGTGCATGTGATAATGTCCTTGCTAGTTAAAGGAATGCTTGGTACACCACAAGGTGCAATTATAATAACTTGACACCACTAGGTGTAATTTTTCCTGTTAGTTCAAGTTAAACCAAATAGATTTTAAACATTTTGCAGGGGCTTCGGGGGTTGCAATAGGAAATTTTCAAGAAGTTGGCCCCTTGGATGCATAATTGAAGCCTCGAAAGACAACATGCAGATTTGTTATTTGTGGTGATTTCTATTAGTACAAATACTGGTCCATTAAGTGTTTAAAATTTTTGTAGGATGGCAGATATAAAATGAATGATTATGGCGATTTTTTTCTTCATGACATCTTTTAAGCAGTTGACATTGCTATTCATTTTAAAATTCAAAAAAAAAAGAATGATCCAATATATCTGTAGCACTTCTTACTCATTGCTGTTTTTGCTATGCAATTATCACGAATCCAATGCTGCCCAGGATAGCCCTGTTCGTACACGTAATATAGGTCCAATATTAGATTGAAATAATTTGTATACTTCAGTTTGACTAGAGATTCGAAGTCCATATCATATTCACAACTGCCAGAATTAATGTTCAAATTCTATCCAGTTGCAATCTCTCTTCTTGAGGGTTGTTTTTTCAATATGTTTCTGCGCTTATGCAGGGTTTAGAGGGTTGTTTTTTCAATATGTTTCTGCGCTTATGCAGGGTTTAGCTATGTAGAAAAGACTTCATTGGTGGCCACGACAGATGCAGAAGTAACCACTGACTTGTTACAATATTAGATTGAAACAATTTGTATACTTCAGTTTGACTAGAAATTCGAAGTCCATATCATATTCAGAACTGCCAGAATTAATATTCAAATTCTATCCAGTTGCAATCTTTCTTCTTGAGGGTTGTTTTTTCAATATGTTTTTGCGCTTATGCAGGGTTTAGCTATGTAGAAAAGACTTCATTGGTGGCCACGACAGATGCAGAAGTGACCACTGACTATTTGGTACAATTATTACTATGCAAAAGAGGCTTCTATTTATTGTTAGCAAAAACATATATTCAGCTTAAATATACACCGCTAGTAAGGAAATGTTTATAAACAGATTAATCTGGTTGTATTGTTGGATGAACAGTTTTTACATAAAAAAATTAGATAGCTGGATTTCACCCGTAGATTATGTGGTAAGATCTCAATATTTTATTGACGACTATTGACGACCATTGCAGCTAGTCCGGCTTTCCAGCTAGTTATGGCTGCCACGGAGCGGCAATTCTAGCTGGGCAGGGACTTGTTGCTCAGCAACCGTACTTGTTTAATTTTTAATTGAAACGAATCGTACTTGTTTAATTTTTAATTGAAATGATAGGTTATGATAGGTTTCAGTTTATGAATCGTATTCTAAATGGTGTAATGACAATTTTTTTAATTACAAATTAGAAAATTTGTTCTGCTTCAACTTGCCAAGTGTTTGTCCGTGAATGAGTCTAGTCCTGCTCATTTCATTAACTGTAAGAATTCCAACTCAATCTTATTCCATTGCAATATTAATTGTTTGAGAAATTCTGCTCTGTGTCATCTAGCCAAGTGTTGGTTTGTAAATGGGTTTAATCCTTGCGTTACTGCTCTATCTTACAAATTACGAAGGCTTCAAGAAGAGATGCTCTGCCCTGTTGTTAGCAGGACAAATTCAAACTGTCTGGTTAACCACATGACATTGCATCAGGATTCTAAGTTTTACCTATTGGCTACTGTTCGATATACAGGTTTTTTTTCAGTCCAAAGAAGATACAGAGATATTCAGGTCACAATGACAAAAGGAAAAGGAAGGAAAATTCATTCAAACCAGGTTGCCGAGACAAGCAAAAGAGGAAGGAAAACAAATCAACAGAGCCTTGAAAGTCTAGCAAAAAGCTATGAAACTGGAATTCCGATAGATATTCGGAAAACAATACAGAGATGGGAAAGGGATACTGATGATGAAGAGGATGAAATTCAGAATAAGCAGGAAGGAATAGATTTTCTTTCTGACCCAGGCAGTACAAAAGGGAGAGTTTCTCTATTTCAGCAATCTGTTAAAACTTATTGGAAAATCAAATGTGTGCTTGCAAAAGCACTGTTAAGTATGTAGGAAAAATAACTAAATTCTTCTCTGTTGTTTGAGCTCCAGCAGATGAAACAGGACATGAGGGAAATGACAAAGATGCATTTACAAGTTAACGCGAGATTAGCACGGATGGAGCAGCAACTACTGAACCTGCAGCAAGCTAAGATGCCCGGGTCAACTGCAAAAGACCCTGCACCTGGTGACTCATCAGATGGTTAACTTCCTTTTAAGTTATTTTTGTATGTGTTTTGAGGATATTAAGTTTACTTTATGTTTTATTTGTAGTTTCTATGGCCATAGGAAAGGATTATTAGCTATTAATAGAAGGAAAAAACAATACAAAATTTGGTTGGCTTATAACTCTTTGAGATGGCCAACAGCCTTGATTTCCTTCGTGCAGGTTGAGGCTACCAAACATTGTATTATTTGTATAGCAACTTGCTCTTTACAAAATAGAAAATAGACAGGTCCTACGAAATTTACAAAAAAAAAAACTGTCCTTCAATCATAATGTGGAATTTGGAGATGAATCCTTTCGACCCTGAAAGAATACAGCATGTTAGGTAATTTTTTTCTAGTGTCATCCTGGTCACAAAGTGGATCCGCTCTTTTCTTAGTTGATATTAAATTGAGATGAGAAAATATTAAAATTAAGAATAAAATTTAAGATTAAGAATTGAGTTCCAATCATCTGGCTCTATTCTGTAAAACAGTGAAAAAAATATTTGGAAACTAAAAAGAATCTTGATTATCTATCTAATTTTTATTTTAGATGTATAATAAAATATATCTATGAATATAATTAAATTCATTATTTATATTTTTAAATTCAAACATTATTTTAATATGTTAGCAAAGTAAAAAATTAAAATGATTTTTTATATAATTTGATAAATAAATATTATTTTTTCAATATATTATTTCCATAAATGTATAAAAAATGCAGAGCGAAACCTTAGCCATGACGAAGGAGCAAGTTTTTGAAACCCTAGCTATGGTGACGATTTGGACTTACAGACAGCAATAGGAGGGTTTGTATCGGGCGATGTTCGTACACCTTGACATCGGGCGATGCAGCTGCACCTTTTTGTATCACCGTCTCTACCTTGGGTCTTCATTGTTATTAACTACATGCTTTGCCGGGGTTTCTATACAAAGTTGCGGCACTATTATATTCCCCACTGTTCCCCGTGATTATCTGGGCCCGTATCTCCCTACTGCCATCTATCTTCATAGTCGCTGACATCTCCCACAGTGCGAGGGTTGGGATCCATAGTGTGTTTTCTTTGTTTTCGGTGAACACCCTTCATTGCCCTTGCTGTCACTTTCTTCGACCCACATATATTGGCTTCTGTCTTGGACTATCACCCCCTACTCATCATTATATCTTTACCCGGTGCATGCTCCCCCTTTTTCTCGAACCGGGTTCTCACCTAACTACCCTCTGCACTGGCTTGTGGTCTGATCATTGCAGCGCACCTGAACATGTATGAAGATGAGGTGGACTACTCCTCAGACCCATTAGAAGGCGTCCAGATATTCACTCGGTCTGCTACCTATAGAAACGTTGGTCGAGTTAGGGTTCTGGATACTGTGGGGGACGTGGATGCCATGGACTTGGGCAAGTTAGCGATACCACCATCCCTATTGGCAGAACCACTCTCAGTTTCATCGAATGCTTGCGCGAAACTGTTACTTCAACGAGTGGCCTCGCCGATTTTCTCTATTCCCTCGCCATTTATCGTACGACAGTGGGAACAAGCACAAGAATCGTCGGACATCCTCCTGTCATCTGACGAAGTTTCGGGACTTGGTTTCAGTCCTCTTGCACGTGCTGAGGACCTGGCTTTTGAACACCTCAACATCTGCAGGGAGGGCCACTCAATTCATCAACATATTGAACCTGCGGGGCCATTTCCTATGGTGGCATCGGGGTGTTTTGAGGGCATCCCTCTCGCCGCGCCATTTATCGACAACCCCATATCTTCCGACTTTGAAGAACCTGTGGAACAGATCGGCGATGCACACAGAAGGATATCGGGTCACGACAATAAAAAGTAGATGTGCGCCAAGAATAGGAATAGACTCGACCTCAAGTTTGGTCAGGGTGTCAATATGGCATATGTTGAACACACATCGCAAACAGTTCTAGTGGGCAGGGTTCGGGGCAGGAGCTACACTTTTTCCAAACTCAAACTTTGGATAGAGGAGATTTTGGGCAACTCAATGGAGTTGACTATGAATCGGGGCTGGTTTGCCCTCATTTTTTCGCAGCCTGCATTGGTGGATTGGGTCCTCTCAAAATATTGGCACCTAGAGATGAATCTTGTACTACTTAAGCGTTGGACTCGCTTGTTTTACCTGAACAAGGAGAAATCTGGAGCGGGACCGATCTGGGTCCATCTTTCGGGTCTCCCACTCCAGTTCTGGAATGAAGCCTCACTCCGCATCATTGGGGAGGATCTGGGGATATACCTAGACCACGATCGTTCTTATCTAGAGACTCGTAATATATCTATGGCCCGAGTCCTCGTGCACCTAGACACGAGAGAGGGGCTCTATAATGGATACAACCTATACTTCAACGATATGGTCAGGTATCAGAGGTTTGATTACGAAGGGGTCCCCTTCAGATGTCGACGGTGCCACAAGGTTGGGCATCTGTATAAGGAATGCCCTCTTATCATTGTGGTTGCGCCCCAGCCTAAAACATTGGTTCACATGGCTACTCAGAAGGAACCTGTGGGAGTGGGTACACCCCCAGATGATGCGCGGAATTATCAGTGTCCTAAAGCCTCGGAGGTTCATCGGACTTGCCCTGTCACGCGATCACAGACTCAAAGTTGTGCGGCTCACTATCCCCTAGAGGATTTGGCACCTATTCCAGGTATATCCCTCTTTCTCCTCCCTCTTCTAATATTCTGTTATTATATCATATCCCCCCTTATTATCTGATGGTACACACTCTATTCACTTAGATAACTACAATCTAAATCCCTTTTGATGTCATGTTGCTACCGCCCCACCGACTATTTCACCACCCAAACCACTGACCTCGGCTGAGGACTCCTCCTCTTGAGTACCTCCTGTATCATAAGGCCTCTCCTCGAGTCACATATATTACCTCAGGTCGTCAACCCTGCTCCTGATGCTCCTTCCTTTGGACTCGGGGTGGATTATGGTGGTCCTATCTCTAGATCATCTAGAGGATTCCCATCCTCTATTACCAAAGCCATTAGGAAAGCCAGTCTGGAAGTGACTGCCTACACTCAATCATCCTTTGATCGGGTTCTTAGAGCAAAGAACACCTGGGATGTGGTTTTACCATGATCTGTCTCTCTCATAATTGTAGGGGATTAGCCAGTCCCGATAAAAAATTGGCTCTCAAGAGGCTACTACAACTCATTCAGGTAGATGTTATTTTCTTACAAGAAACATTGGGGGATGGTTTATCTGTTTTGAAGGTTTTATCTGCTCCACTCCAGGACTAGTCTTTCCAGACCATTGATGCTCATGGTCGATCTAGGGGTAGTGCCATGGGCATCAATAAAAAATCCATCCTTGCCCTTAGTTGGTGGGGGAGGGAGGGCATACTTGGTGCTGATATTATATCTCGTGATACGAATCTTGCGATCACCCTGATCAATGTGTATGGCCCTTGCCATCATCGTGAGGTATTTTGGGACAAATGGATGAATTGTTCTATCATGCAGCGGAACAATATTATTATGGGTGGGAACCTGAACTTCTCGATTGGTCTCTCGAAATCTTAGGGTCTGGGGGCCTCACCGAACTCCTTATCTGAGTATTTTGCAAATCACTTGGAAGAGGTTAAACTCCTGGACTTAGCTATGCCAAAGAAGTTGCCTAATTGGAGAAACGGGTGCACTGGGGATGTTGCACTAGCACGGAAACTTGATCGATTTTTTATCAAACTCCCACTGTTAGAGAACATCGACAAAGCAAGACAATGGGTGGGTACTGGAGGGTACTCGGATCACTCTCCTATATATCTTGAGATACAAACTGGAGCACAGAAGCCTCGAGCTTCTTTTAAGTTCAATTACGGCTGGCTGGATGAGCCTGATTTCCACACCTTGGTTATCAAAAAATGGAAGCATTGTGCGCAATATCCAGAGTAGGACCCTACTAGGGTTCTATATGACAATCTCAACCGTATTAATTCCCACACTATCAGCTGGCCCAGAAGGAAGAAACTGTTGGAGGACGAGAAACTTAAAATCATTGAGCAGGAGATTGGACACCTGACAGGATCGGATTACTTGGGTTTCCTATCTACGGAAACAAAAGATCTCCTTATAGTCCTAGAATCCACCAGGGCCAATATACTAAGGAAGAGGGAAGAGGAGTGGCGACTCAAGAGCAGGGCCATCTGGTTAAAAACAGGGGACGAGAACACCAAGTTTTTTCAACAATGTGAAAAAGGTAGAAGGATTATAAACACTATCTGGGAACTCACTAATCAAAATGGTAGAGTGGCCAACACTCATAACCAGCTTGCTGACATGGGCATACAACATTTCTCTAAACAATACAGAGCACCGGTAAATGAAAACTTGTTGGATATCATGCATATTGCTCGTATCCTACATAGATTTGTGGAGGAGGAGCATCTGGAGGATTTAAATGCACCGGTCACGATGGGTGAGATCGAAGGGGTATTAAAATGGTTTAATAAGGACAAAAGCCCAGCCTTGATGGATGGACTATTGAATTTTATCTTACTTTCTTTGAACTCATTAGCAAGGATCTTCTTCATGTTATTGAAGACAGCAGGACTACTAGGCAGATATACGATGGTTTTAACACTACTTTCATCGCTCTCATCCCCAAAGTGGACAAGCCCTCCTCTTACAATGACTATCGACTGATTTCTCTCTGCCACTGCATCTATAATATCATCTCCAAGATCATTGCCAACCGCATCAAACCCATTCTCTCATAGCACATTGCAAAAGAACAATTTACATTTCTTAATCAAAGACAGATCCATGAAGCTCTTGGCACTACACAGGAGGCATTACATTCCATCAAGATTAAACGTCTCAAGAGCACCATTCTCAAAATTTACCTTGCCAAAGCATTTGATTGTGCCAACTGGAATTACCTACACCTCATACTCATTCATATTGGGTTCTCACATGCATTTACAAATAGGATCATTGGATGCATTACTAATGCCTCTTTCAGCATTCTTATTAATGGTGTCACCTCTTATTTTTTTCATGCCGGGAGGGGACTAAGGCAAGGATGTCCCCTCTCCCCGCTACTCTTCCTTGTCATTATGGAGGGTCTCTCTTCCCTTATGATTCGTACCAAATCTGATGGATCCATACTCGGCATTAAACTAAATGATTTTATTCAGCTGACTCATTTATTATTTGTTGATGATGTTATCATATTTCTTGATGGTTCTTGCCAAGACAATTCAAATTTTGTTAAACTACTCAACGTCTTTTGCAAAGCTACTATTATGGAACCTAACAACATCAAATCTACCATCATGATGATTCGTTGTTCTATTAACGAAACTAGACATGCTATGGGACTCTTTCAATTTGAACGCAAGAATCTAGAAGACGGGCTTATATATCTTGGGTTCCACCTTAATCCAAACGACTATCACATCACTGACTGGAACTAGCTGATTGTTAAAGTAGAACGCAGGATCAACATCTGGCAACATCGGTGGCTCTCTAGAGCTGGTAGGTTGGTGCTCATAAAATCTGTCCTAGAAGCCATCCCGGTTTACTGGATGTCGCTTGCATGGCTCCCTAAAGGTGTGACTACTAGACTACAACAGATATGTAGGAGTTTTCTATGGCGGGGCAAGGAACAAGACCGTGCATATGCCTGGATTGCATGGGATAATATCTCAAAACCCAAGGGGTAGGGTGGATGAGGTTTTAAGGATCTATTCAAATTTGTGACTGCTTTGGCTGCCAAGATGGGATGGCATCTTATTGACGGCCACAGCTTGTGGCAAGAAGTGACCTGCTCGAAATATGTTGCACCACACACTGCATTGGATTGGATTATGGGTACCATCCTACCATCTCCGGGGTCTTCGAACATTTGGAAAGCCATCACTAGATCCATCCACTTGATCAAGAAAGGACTAGCTTGGTGCATTGGATCCGGAACTAGGGTCAAAATTGGTAAGGACGCTTGGTCGGGTTGTGGACAAGAATTCAAATTACCTATGGACATCAAATTGTTTGGTCGGGCCAGGCACTTTATACTTATAACAGATTGCATACCCTATTCACACTACTTGGGCCTCACAAGCTTGGTTGTCTGCACATGCACTGGATATCCCTACGATCCGACAGCCAATCTGGAACCGGTACATTTGTGCTCTCCATGCCACTAGCATTAGACTCACCGATAAAGATGATGAACTCCTATGGGCCCTCTCCCCCAGTGGCAGATACATACCAAAGATCGGATACACCACTCTTTGTGCTGCTCAAGAGCCTCAATCTAAGCAATGGTGGTGGAAACTTATATGGAAACTGCAGGCACCCCCTAAAGCCAGATTACTTATGTGGTGCATACTTACTAACTGCATCCCCACTAAGGACAATCTCACTAGATGCGTGTTTCATGGACCTTCTAGATGTTTTTTTTGCCTCACACAGGCTGAGGATGTAAATCATCTCTTCCTTGAATGTTTGGCAATTAAACACCTCTGGCACACAACTTCTTCCACTTTGGGGTGCTCTCTTCCCTGGCACGGCTCCACGGTCTGCTCGGTGTGGACTAACTAGTGGCGGGAAGCTGGTCATCCCAAAGACCGAAACATTCCTCTCCTCATTGCCTGGGGAATCTAGATCACCAGGAATCAGTTCATCTTTTTGGATAAACTTGTCGATTGGGATAGCTCCTGTAGAAACATCATCTCCATATACCAACTCATCCCTGACGATGATCAACCAACACCAAACAAGACTATCTTACCTAAAACCATCAACCGCACCTTTCCGTCAACATATTTTGACGGGGCATCCAATAATAATGGATGCAGCAGGGGGTGTTGTTTTTCACATGTTTGATACACATTATTTCCGCCTCAATATGGGACTTGGACCAGGTTCTAATAACTATGCAGAACTCAATAGCCTTCGGCTTCTTCTACTCTTTTCTCGTGAACAAGGTTGCAACAGGATACATATCTTTGGGGATTCAAAGTTAATTATAAAGTGGTTCAATTTACAGGAACATTGTCACACCCACACCCTTTCTGCACTACTGGATGAGGTTCTTATGCTAAAATCACTATTTGACTCTGTCTTTGTCACTCACATTTACAGGCGGAGGAATCAGGTGGCCGATCAACTATCCAAAGAAGCATCGCAGTTAGAGTGGGGTTGGTGGCATATATCGGTTCATGATGCTTCTCAGGAGTACCAATTCTATCACCGCCCCTTCATTGACGATCTAGAGACACAGGCCGCAGTCATCCACTGACTGCAATTTTTGTCTTTTTGCATATTTTTGGCGGCAGTACATGAACAGCTATGTCATGACTATTTTATTTTTTGTTCTACTTAATTTTCGGCAACTATTTATATCTGTATATATTTGTACATATCCTACTATAGATTAGATGCAAAACAGACTCTGGTTATTTGACATGTTATTAACTCTTCGGAGTATAGACTATTATGTTGAACTTGCATAGTTGATATGGTGTTAAATGCAACATGTAATTTTTCTTATTATTAATGAAAAATTACGACTTTTTTCGTGGGAAAAAAAATAGATTAATAAATTTATAAATAAATATAGTAATAAAATATTTGTAAATATTTAATTGTAAATAAATAATAGAATAAATAAATTTATTAATTAAAATTTAAATGAAATTAAAATATTAATTAAAAATTAAAGAAATATTCAAAATATATATATATATATATATATATATATATATATATATATATATATATATATATATATATATAATTATAATATGTTATAATTTTTTAAATTTAAAGAAATATTAAATAAACTAGTAAATTAAATTAAAGTATTAATAAAAGGAAATAAAAAATAAAGTTTAAACAAATTAGAAACTATTAAGATAATATGAATACAAATATTGATAAACAAATATAATGACTAATTACTAATATATTTAATTGTGTAAGAAATTTTTTCAGTGAAAATCACATGTAAGAAATTTTTTGCCTACGTGTTTCGAACCAGCGAGTGTGGTTCATCATCATGACAAGATCTTGTCCTAATCTTGTCCTGATGATGAACCACACTAGCTGGTTCGAAACGCGTCGGCAAAAATTTTCTTACATGTGATTTTCACCGAAAAAATTTCTTACACAATTTATGGATTACAGAAGCCAAATTCCTAATATATTTAATCATCAATATAGATTATATAATTTAATTTAAATCATCTAAATAATTTATTTAATAAACTATTAAACACATTTAATAATTATATAAACTTAAAGGACTAATAAACTCTAGGAATAAAATTACAAACCCTTGCATTAACATTTAAACCTTAGGATTAATATTATAAACCCTTATATTAATATTATAAATTGTGGGATTTATATTATGGACCCTTGAGTTAATAAAGCCAAGGGATTGATAATATAAACCCAAAGCACTAATAAACCCTCGAGACTAATAAAACCTAGGGATTGATACTATAAACTCAGGGCACTAAGCAACCATGGTCATCAACATTGATTAAAGTCTCTTTGATCATAATCAATGATGATGGTCAACCATGGACAATCATGGTGAACCATGATCGACCATGGTCATTCATGGTCAACTATGTTTTATAAAATCAAACATGGTCAATTATGGTCAACCATGGTCGAATGTTGCATGGAG
Organism: Pinus albicaulis; assembly: GCA_034641835.2. Lineage (NCBI taxonomy): Eukaryota > Viridiplantae > Streptophyta > Pinopsida > Pinales > Pinaceae > Pinus > Pinus albicaulis. The sequence continues at coordinate 1,708,574,060 of CM076575.1, read as the reverse complement.
ACAAAGATTGTCTCAATATGAAAATCAACCATGGTCAACCATGTTCCAACGTCGCATTGTGACAAGGCTTGTCTCAATATGAAAATCAACCATCGTCAACCATGTTTATTTTAATGTTTATAATATTTATCTTACTGTTTATATATCTTGGGTTTATAATATTAGCCCGTTAGGTTTAATATTATTCCCTTAGGTTCACAATCTCTTGGGGTTTTAGTATTAACCCCTTGGTTTTATTATTCCTTGGGTTTATAATATCAATCATGGTCAACCATGGTCAATCATAGCTACCATGGTAAACCATGGTCGAAGGACGCATTGTGGCAAATATTGTCTCAACATGAAAATCAACCATTGTCTAACGTCGTGTTGTGACAAAGATTGTCTTGATATGAAAATCAATCATGGTCAACCATGTTGTGATAAATATTGTCTCAATATGAGAATCAACCATGGTCCAATGTTGCATTGTGAAAAATAATCTCTCGATTTGAAAACCAATCATGGTCAACCATGGTCCAATGTCACATTGTGACAAGGATTGTCTCGATATGAAAATCAACCATGTTTATTTTAATGTTTATAATATTTATCTTATGGTTTTATATACCTTGGGATTATAATATTTATCTTAGGGTTTATATACCTTGGGTTTATAATATTTATCGTAGGGTTTATATACCTTGCATTTATTAATCTAAGGGTTCATATTCCTAGGATTTAATATTATTCCCTTATGTTTATAATCCCTTGGGTTTTTAGTATCAATCGCTAGGGTTTATTATTCCCTTGAGTTTATAATATCAATCATGGTCAACCATGTTTTATAAAATCAATTGTGGTCAACCATGGTCCAACGTCGCATTGTGACAAAGATTGTCTCAATATGAAAATCAATCATTGTCTCAATCATTGTTCAACACCACATTATGATAAAGATTGTCTCAATATGATAATCATGGTCAACCTTGGTCAAACATGTTTTATAATATCAAACATGGTCATCCATGGTCAATCATGTTCAACCATGGTCGAATGTCGCATTGTGACAAAAATTGTCTTGATATGAAAATCAACCATGGTTAAGCATGGTCAACCATGGTCCAACGTCACATTGTGAAAATGATTATCTCAACATGAAAATCAACCATGGTCAACCATGTTTATTTAAGTGTTTATAATATTTCTTAGGGTTTATATACCTTGTTTTTATAGTATTAGTCACTTGGGTTTAATACTATTCCCATGGGTGCATAATCTCAAAGGGTTTTAGTATTAATCCCTTGGGTTTATAATATGACTATATTGGGGTTTATTATTCCCTTGGATTTATAATATCTATCATGGTAAACCATGGTCAATAATAGCCAACCAAGGTAAACCATGGTGAAATGTCACATTGTGACAAAGATTGTCTCAATATGAAAATCAACCATGGTCAATGATGATCCAATTTCGCATTGTGTCAAATATTATCTTCATATGAAAATCGATCATGGTCAACCATGGTCTAACATCGTATTGTGACAAAGATTATCTCCATATGGAAATCAACCATGGTCAACCATGTATATTTTAGGGTTTATATACCTTGGGTTTATAATTTTTATCCCTTGGGTTCATAATATCAATCTCTTGGGTTTATTAATTTAAGAGTTCACATTCCTAGGGTTTAATATTATTCCCTTAGGTTTATAATCTCTTGGGTTTTTAGTATCAATCCATAGGGTTTGTTATTCTCTTGGATTTATAATATCAATCATGGTCAGCCATGGTCAATCATGGTCAACCATGTTTTATAAATTCAATCATGGTCAACCATGATCATTGCGTTGCATTGTGACAAAGATTGTCTCAATATGAAAATCAATCATTGTCTCAACCATGGCCCATTGTCGCATTATGAAAAATATTCTCAATATGATAATCATGGTCAACCATGGTTAACCATGGTCAACGTTGGTCAACCATGGTCATCCATGTCTTATAAAATAAACATGGTCATTCATGCTCAATCATGTTCAACGATGGTCATGGTCGAACGTTGCATTGTGACAAAGATTGTCTTGATATGAAAATCAACCATAGTTAACCATGATCAACCATGTTTATTTTAGTATTTATAATATTTATCTTAGAGTTTACATACCTTGGGTTTATAATATTAGTCCCTTGGGTTCATAATCCCTACAACGCATTGTGACAAAGATTGTTTCAATATCAAAATCAATCATTGTCTCAACCATGGTCCAATGTCGCATTATGACAAAAATTGTCTCAATATGATAATCATGGTCAATCATGGTCAACCATGTTTTATAAAATCAAACATGGTCATACATGGTCAATCATGGTCAACCATGGTTGAACGTCGCTTTCTTAAAAATATTTTCTTGATATGAAAATCAACCATGGTTAAGCATGGTCAACCATGTTTATTTTAGTGTTTATAATATTTATCTTAGGGTTTACATACCTTGAGTTTATAATATTAGCCCCTCGGGTTTAATATTATTCCCTTGGGTTCATAATCGCTATGTTGCATTGTGACATAGATTGTCTCAATATCAAAATCAATCATTGTCTCAACCATGATCCAACGTCGCATTATGACAAAGATTGTCTCAATATGATAATCATGGTCAACCATAGTCAATTATGGTCAATCTTGGTCAACCATGTTTTATAAAATCAAACATGGTCATCCATGGTCAACCATGGTTGAACGTCGCATTGTGACAAAGATTTTCTTGATATAAAAATCAACCACGGTTAAGCATGGTCCTATCTCGCATTATGACAAAGATTCTCTCGATTTGAAAATAAATCATGGTTAAGCATAATCAGCCATGGTCCAACATCACATGTCACAAAGATTGTCTCAATATGAAAATCTCAACCAAATATTTATATTTTTCTATAAACAATATTATAAATTATTTAAAATAATCAATCATTTATTTTTTATTTATTGATTATTTATTTTTTATTGTTGTATTTTTTAATAATAAATTGTGATTATTATTATTATTATTATTATTATTAATTAATTTATATTTATATTTAATTGAATATATTTATTTTAAAATGTTATTGTTATTATATATTTATCAATAGTTTATGTCATAGATACAAATGAAGCTCTGGGCATGTATCAACCACATTTACTAAAATAAATATTGTTTCTGGATTTAGGCTTTTGTGATCCACAACTAGTATGAAAAGAAATATTTCAGTGATAATCACATAGGAGAAAATAATGTCGACGCATTTATTTCTAAATAATTATTGTTATTAAGATTAATATTATTATTAATATTACTACTATTATCAATTGATATTATTATTAAATATTTAAATTAATAATCACAAGGGGGCATCTTTAAGTGTTAATCTCCTTATAAAATTATTAAATATTTAAATTAATATTTAAGCGCTAATCCCCTTAGAAAATTGGGAGAACTATCTTACGAATTTGTATGACTCTTCGGACATCATGGGCACCATCTTAAACGCTCCTATTAAGGAAGATCTATTCTCTCTGGAAGATGTTGAGTCTGGGATTAATAAGCTCGCTAATGGGAAAGCTAAAGATATTGAAGGATACCAAGCCAAGATCTTTAAAATTGGAAGATTTATCCTCATCTCCACGAACTTCTCAATTTGGTTGTAAAGCATGGCTTCCCTAAGCTTTGGACGCAAAGCCTTATTGTGCCTATCTTTAAAAAAGATGGGGACAAAAGTGTTCCCTCTAACTATAGGACCATTATGATCAGCCACACCCTAGCCAAGTTATATGGGCCCATTTTGGAAAAGAAGCTTAGCCTTTGGCTTGAAAACCATGGTAAAAGGGATAAAGGGAAAGTTGGTTTTAAGAGACATCACTCGACTATCGACCACCTTATCACTCTCAGGATCATTGCAGAGGAGTGTCGCAATAGTAAAGTCGATATCTTCTAATGTTTTGTGGACTTTAGAAAAGCTTTCGACACTATTCCTTGTTGAAAATGCAACAAGATGATGGAGCTTAGTGAAATGAAGTCGCCTTCACTAAGTGGGCCCGCAGGCGAATTCTGGCGCAAAATCTATTTTTAGACTATGTCTATTTTTAGACATATGGAGCATGGTTCGGGGATTCCAGTTTGAGATTCTTGAAGTATGTGTCATGTTGGTAAAAATAGATGAGACTCTATTTTTGAGGTCAAAGAGGTCGAAGTCTATTTTTAGACTGCCTCTCCTTAAAACAGCGAAGTCAAATATTATTTACCCTTAATAATATTTAGACTATAAACAGCAGTTTACTCTCTTGGAGCACTTCAGTTCGAGCTACAGAAGTGGCTCATGCATCTGACAGAGGAATCATGTGGTTCCCAAGGGTTTGATGGCATCATGCATGGTTGACTTCAGTTGGACTTCAGTGGCAGAAGTTTGGAGGAGTTAATGAGACAGCTAGTGGAGTTGTGTTCTGTTTATTTTAGTTGAACTGGTTGAGATTAGTTTAACTAGCTAATCAATTAGTTATGAGTGGGGTGAATTAAATATTATTTAATTCATTAATTAGTAACTCATTATTCAACTCAAGAACACATCAGTTCACTACAGTGCATGATCAGTTCAGTGAAGACCAGTGAAAGAGGTAGATGAAAGGGTGGAGCTAGCTATCAGTTGTGACTATACTGTTGCTATTTGCAACACACAGATAGGAGGAGTAAGCCCATGAGGATTGCGCAGTTCAGGCTAGTGGTTTATCTATATAAAGAGGCCATCCCATAGCATTGAAACACGCAATAGAGGCAAGGCAATTGGCGGTGATTTTTGAACCAGTAACCTGTTCAAAACTGAGCTAGATTGTGAGTATTCCTCGAGCTAAGCTTTGGGAGAGACTTGAAGAGATCACGATTCTTCATGAACTGAGGATTGTTGTGATCCACCTCTACGAGACTGTCATTTCCAAGCTTAAGACCAACAAAGGGTGGTCTAAAGATATTAAATGTAATGTCAGGGTTAAGTAAGGGTGTCCCCTATCCCCTAACCATTTTGATATTTACATCGATAAGCTAGAGGAGTGTTTGGAGACTACAGGTTGCAAGGGCACCGAGCTCGCTGGTATAATCATTACTCTTCTGCTTTATGCTTATGATATTTTTCTTCTTGCAAAAAGCTATGATGACCTAGACAAGCAGCTTAAGACTCACCATGTCTACTACTCCAAGATGGGTATGATAGTTAATACTGAGAAGACTAAAGTCATGATCATTAAATCCAAAAAGATCACCCATGGTAGTTTCGTCTATGACAACCATTGTCTAGAGAAGGTTTCTTCTTATAAATATTTGGGTATTGACTTTCCTCATCAGCTCAATTGGAATTATAGCATCGAGAAAAGAATTATTGGCAGATGGAAAGCTTATTACTTGAAAACAATTGTAATTCAGACGATCTTTGCATTTGGAGTAAAAAAAGGTTCCTCTTTGAAACTCTCGTCACCCTTGTTGTCTTATACGAATATGAAGTTCGAGGTTGTAGTATATCTAGAGAGTCGTGGAGAAAGATTGAAATTATTCAAAAGCAATTCATAAACTATAACCTCAAGATCAAGGGAAATATTCCCTACCCTATCCTTTTGACCTAAGTTGTCTTGTCCCCCATTGAAAGTATGACTATGTTTAGATATCTTATGTATAAGAAGAAGCTTTACAACATGGAATCCAAGAGGCTCCCAAAAATTGCTTCTAACTTTAGTCAAAACCCCCACCTGCGCCTCAAGCGCGGGTGGCATAAGGATGCCTAGTCTTGGCTCAACCATTGGGGGATTAAGGAGGAGACCATCATGAGAAGAAAGGATAGTGTCAAAGATACTATTGCCTCCAATTTGAAGGACAAGATGTGGGATGATAAGGAGATGGAGGGTAAAAGGAAGATAAGATACTATAAGGAGGTGATCAACCACACCCTTAATAACCAGAATTATCTCTTTGTGTTGACCAACACTAAGAAGAAAATGAACATCGTTAGGATAAGAACTAATTCTCATGAGCTTCGAAGTGAAACCAGGCAGTGGTCTACTCCCAAGGCTCCCTACGACGATAGAATCTATTAGATTTGTGATATTAAGATCGTGGAAGATGAAAAACACTTCCTTTTAGACTACCCGACCCTTACTCACATCCACTCTCAATTCCCTATCATCAGCCACACCTCCAATCTTGCAGTGCTTCTTTCCCTTCTTGATCACAGAAACAAGATTTTGAAGAATCACAACTAGACTCTTCTTTTCACGAGGTCTAGTAGACCACATTGGTCTTAGTGGACGTTAATCATCATCATCATCAATAATAATAATAATAATAATAATAATAATATATTTATAATATAGTCAAGGGAGAAAATGGCTTGTAGGGTTTGTAACGCTTCAGTTTACTATTCTCCGGCCGACGTTGTGAGCCTTTTGGGCTTGGCTGCACCAGGAGGCCCCCACTCTCCTGCAAATCTGCTGCTCCAGTGCGGCTTCCCCCTAAGTTTTGGCTCTGTGAGAGGCGAGGGCGGCACCGACATTCTCGTGGTTGTTCTTCAGTGTTTTCCCTTGGTTCCCCAAGTCGCCACATTTAGGCTTTATTTTTTCCGCATCAAGCAGATCGATTCAGCCCCTGCTAATCGCTTAGGCCCTAACCATTGGTGCCTTGCTCTTCTTTTTCGGCCGCTGGCACGAGCTCTGACGAGCTTTGTCTCTGGCTTTGGCTGTTTTGGCTGGTTCGCGTCCTTGGCTGCCTCCTCCGTGGGGGGTTGCAGGGTGTTGACGGCCCTATCACGTTGGGGGTTTGCTTTGCAGCAATGTGCGGCCCCTTCTCATACTCAACTTCCCTGTGTTGACATCAAGGCTTCTCCAACTCCTTTGCCTCTGGGTTTCCAGATCCAGATTGTTCTCCTCTCTGGCAAAACCCTACTCCTATAGGTTCTTTCCTAGGATTCGGTCCTTCACCTCTCAAAGGTCCTGGGACTCAAGCTGGGGATCCCTTCAGCTTATCTGCGCCTCCTTCATGCAGGTAAACAACTAGAAGATTGTTTTTGTCTTTCTCGTTACAATATAGGAAAGAATGCAACAGTGGGTTTGTCCCTCCGTCTGAGGGGCGGCGTTGTTGGTCAATCCTCTGCTTCCAAAGGTTTCTCCTACAAAGAAGCAGTGGCTGCTGCACCTTCTAAGCATTCTTCCTCCCCTCCTGAGGCTCCTAAACCATTCCTGGTTGACAAATTGGAGGTTGTCCTGTCTGTGGACATATCCCACGTGGATCTGGGAGGAAAACTCCAGCTATTTTCTGAACTTGCCCTCATCTGCAGGTTCAATGGGCTCTGGCCCCGTACTGAAGATTTGTACGTTTGGATTCACTCCACCTGGACTAAGCATTGCAAGGTCATCCTCTGCTCCAAGCGTTTCTTTATTGTAATCTTTGCTGACATTAGAGATTACGATACGGCCCTAACAGGTGGGCCTTGGTTCTGGGGAACGGCTGGGCTCTTCCTAACTCCCTGGTTCCCAGATTTTGATCCTTCCACGATAGTCATCAAGAAACTTCCGATTTGGGTTCGACTGCCTAACTTGCCTGCTCACCTATGGCACTGTGCGGTCCTCTAAGCCATTGGTAATTCTCTAGGCCACTTTCTTGCCACAGATCACTCAAGAGGCCTGAAGGGACTCTACACCTATGGCAGAATTTGTGCCGAAATAGATATCAGTAAAGCGTTACCTGATCAAATCATTCTCAAAGCCGGGGATTTCTCATGGGCATAAACGCTGGACTATGAGAATACAGCTTTCAATGTCGACACTGTCACCAAACAGGGCATCTTCAGAACTCTTGCGCTCTTTTTCTAGCCCATCAGAAAAGCAATACCCGTAAATCAAAAGATAAAGAGTTGGAAACCATTTGATCTGCCTCCCATGGAGGATATTGAGTCCTCCAGCTCAGAAGAGGACGAATCAGATTCTGAGGATGAGCTTGCTACTCAGCAGCAACCGCTTTCCCTGTCTGGCCCCAAGAGGGCCCCTGTCCCCTCGACTCTTCAGAAACGCTCGCTTGAGACAAATTCTTCCCACTCGGATAAAGAACCTCCTGCTTTGAACAGCAACATTCTTTAGGTTGTTTCAATCCAACCATCCCCTGATGGCTGGGTTAAAGTCACTAAGAAGAAAGGGAAGAAACTTCGTATAGCGAACTCTAACCTCTCGGGTTAGAGTTCTTTGTCCGTCTTCTGGTTTCCTCCTGCTCCTTTCTGTTCCTCTTGGCAGTTTCGTGCTACCGTGGCGGTTCGTTGCATCCCTCTGGTCCCCCCGGTTACTAACTGCTCTTGTTTCATTGTTTCGTGCTTAGCTTTGGCTGCAGGTCTCCGGTCCACTCATCTATGGCCTTTGTCTACGGCTGGCTTGTTGCTCTGGCTTCCTCCCTGGATGGAGGCTTGTGTTCGGGAGCTTGCATCAGTGGCCTTCAAAGCCCTGTTTGGCTCGTCGATGTGTGCTGGTTGATGTTTTAGGTGTTTCCTCTTGTTTTTTTGATGGGGTTTATTGCTGGGGAACATGGGTTTCCGGCTGTTCTTGCACCAGCATTTCCTTCTGTAACTCTATGTATTTTATGAGCCCATTAATACAAACACTGATTTACACAAAAAATAATAATAATAATAATAATATTTTTTTCCCAAGAAAAAATCATAATTTTCATTGTTAGAAGGAAAATTACATGGTGTATCAACTGTATATATAGCTATGCAAAAAACTGCAAGGTTTAGCCATCAGTCAAATATGTTTGGAACAAACAAGTAAAATATTTACAACATATTGTGCATGTCAACATAAATAATGTCCAAAATAAGTAAATAGTTGATAAACAAAATGTATCTTCAATGATCATATAGTCTGATCATACGGCCCCCTCTGTAACTACATCTTCAATAAAAGGCTAGTGATAATATTGGTACTGCTCCTGTGCAATTTGTTCAGTAATCAACCATTGGCCCCATGGTAGTTGTGCGACTTCTTTGGAAAGGTTGTTAGAAAACCTGGTTCCTTTCCTTGTAAATGTGAGAACAAGTAATAAAATCAAAATGTGATTTAAGAGTCATAACCTCATCCAGTAAGCCTCTAAGTGTGTGCACGTGACAGCGAGCATGATTGTTGATCTAGTTTATGGCAATTGCAGAATCCCCAAAGAATTTTGTTGTAGTTTTTTTCAAGGGAAAAAATGAGGAGCCTGATGCTATTTAATTTTGAATAGTTGTTGGTTCCCATGCCTAAACCCATTTTGATCTTGTAAAAATGACTATCCAATTTGTGTAGGATAATACCACCTCCACAACCAGCAATGCTGACAGCCCCATCAAAGTATGCCCAAGGATATGATTTATATATAGTTTCAGGTGTGATGTTCTTGCTCTGAGTCTTGGGATCATCTTCAAGGATCGTGAGGTATATTGCTACAATGATATTGCATATGATGTGCCAGTTAATCAAGGAGTTTTGGAAAATAATTTTGTTCCGGGCCAACCAAATACCCCAGCATAACAATAGAGGGGGTTCTTGCTTTTCTGAGGAGTTTTCATGTGCCACCAGTTCTGCTATGCCGAAGTGAGTGAGTCTCCATTCCAATTGATACCAATGACCAGTGCAATGTAGATATGTTGCCACACCATCCTAGTAATAGGGCAAGTCAAGAATAGATGGTCAATATCTTCTACTTTCTCTTTGCACAAACTGCACCTGGAGGGGTCGTGAAAGGATCTCTTAGCAATATTGTCTTCCGTGGGGGCGCTATTAGTGAGCAAACACCACATAAATAATCTAGTTTTTAGGGGTGCCTTCAGCTTCCAAAGATGCCTCCACCACCACATCAGGTCATTGGGTTCCTGTGCTGATATGAGAAAAGTATACCCTTATTTCGATGTATATCTTCCACGGGGAGACACAGCCCATATAAGTTCGTCCTCCCTGTCTGATAATCTGACATGGGAAGCCCTAAGCGCTCTGATATATTTGTGTTCCAATCGTCGTGCCAGATATCACCCAGTGCCTGTGAAGACTTCCATGCCTGCGAGGTCCAACTAGTGTTGACCTCATCAGCAATATGAGATAAGAAAGAGATCCTTGATTCCCTGAGGGTTTGTCTTAGTGCCAAAGGTAATAAATGTTCTTGTCCACAACCAGACCAGGCATCTATGCCAATTCTAACCTGTGTTCCCGAACTGAAACACCAAGCTAGGCCACTTTTGATGACAGAGATAGATTTTGTAATGGCTCTCCAGACAGTGGAGGAGCCAGGTTTGCATCTGTTGGGTCCTCTGATCCATTCTAAGGTGGACAGTGGAGCGATATATTTAAGATATGCAACCTCTTTCCAAACATTGTTTGAGTTTAATAATTTCCATCCCATTTTTGCAACCAATGCAATAGCAAATAAGTTTAAACCCTTTAATCCCCAGCCACGCCATTGTTTAGGCTTGGCAATCTTGTCCCAACTCACCCAAGAAAATGTCTTACCCTCCATATTCCCCCTCCAGAGGAACCTTCGGCAGATCTATTGTATTCTAGCAGTAACTCCTTTGGGGATCCAGGCTAAAGCCATCCAATAAACCGATATAGCCTCTAGGATCGACTTTATGAGGACTAATCTACCCGCTCTTGATAACCATCTATGTTGCTAGATGTTTATGCATCTTTGCACTTTTGCAGTAAGCCAGTTCCAGTCTGTGATTCGGTAGTCATTTGGTTCGAGTCTGAAGCCCAAATATTTGAGGCCTGCATCAATGTCTCGATGGCCGAATTGAAACTATAGCAGTGCATGTATGTGTTCTTAAATGGAGCACCTAACCATCATGATGGTGGATTTGTTGAGGTTGGGCATTATACTTGTGGCTTTACAAAAGACAGACAAAATCCTTCTGAAGTAATTGGATTCCCGCATGGTGCCATATAAAAATATTATAACATCATCAACAAATAAAATATGATTCAGATGGATAAAATCAGTCACTTTGACCCCAGTTAATGTTCTAGTAGCCCTAGCAGAGGAAATGAGCTTGCTCAAACCTTCCATGATTAGTAGGAAAAGTAGCGGAGATAATGGGCAGCCTTGTGTGAGCCCTCTTTCCGCATGGAAAAAATCAGTAGTTGTGCCATTAATAAGGATGTTGTAGGATGCATTTGTGATGCATCACATGATCCAATTTATGGAAGAGTGTGGAAAGCCAATATGAGCAAGGATGAGTTGTATATAGGTCCAGCAGGTGCAATCAAAATCCTTGGCCAAGTCAATATTGAGGATGATGTTTTTAAGGTTTTTGAGCTTGATAGAATCTAGGGCTTCTTGCACGGTTCCTGTGGCCTCATGGATTTGCCTTTGGTGGAGAAAGGAAAATTGTTCCTTGGATATGTGGTGAGATAATATCGGCTTGATACAATTAGCAATTAACTTGGCGATGATCTTGTATATGCAATTACATAAGGAGATAGGCATGTAGTCATTGAAGGTCAGGGGCTTATCTACTTTAGGAATAAGGGCGATGAAGGTGGAATTGAAGCCATCATACATCCTCCCTGACATTTTGCAATCTTCAATGACCAACAAGAGATCCTTACCAATTTCTTCAAAGAAAGTAAGGTAAAATTCAATTGGCCATCAATCCAAGCCAGGGCTTTTGTCTTTTTTGAACCATTTCAAGACAGCTTCAATTTCCCCCAAAGTAACTGTAGCATCGAGATTATCAGTGTCCTCCTCCTCCACATACTTGGGCAATGTTATGGCAATGCTAAGCACTTCTGCAATATTTTCCACCTGGGGATCTCTGTATATTAGGGAGAAATGTCTTATGCCCATGTCTGCAATCTGATTGTGTGATTTGGCCACCTTGCTTACCTGATCCCTCAGGTCCCAGATGGTGTTACTGATCTTCCGTCCCTTAGCACATTGCTGAAAAAACATCATGTTGTCATCTCCCGCCTTTAGCCAAATGGCTTTGCTTTTAAGTCACCAGGTTTTCTCTCTTTTTCTTAGGAGTTTGTTTTTTTCTGCTTCCAGTAGTATTAAGTGATTTTTCATCTCACTGGTTAGAAATCCCAAGCTGTATGATCCAGTCAACCCAGCTATTTCTTTTTCAATCTTCACCAGTGATTCTTCATCTTGTATCTTTTTCTCCCTTGACCATTTAATTGTCATGTCTTTGATCCTGGTCAAATTATTGGATATGACCCTAGCCGGCATAATATTGGGGTCTTGGTGGCAATGAACCCAGGATTCCTTAACAATTTTGTGGAAGTCAGGTTCCGCAAGCCAAGTGGAGTTGAACTTGAAGGATGATTTAGGTCTACAATGCTCACTGATAACTTCAAGGAATATAGGAGAGTGATCAAAGATGCCCCCCAATCCCACCCACTATCTCATTCTATCCACCCTGTCCACCAGCTTGGTTTTGATAAGAAAACAGTCCAACCTACAAGCAAGGGAAGCTTCTCCAATCCTTCTATTGCGCAAGGTAGGTAACCTTTTAGACATGTCAATATCCAGTAGCTCGGCCTTATCCAGCATTTGCTCGAAGTATGTAGTCAAGGGATCGGGTTGTGCATTGGGTCCCGAGATTCAGCGCGCCCTATGGAGAAATTTAATTCCCCTCCAATAATGATGTGTTCCCCCTACATAAACGATGATGCCATTAGTTTATCCCAATAGTCGATTGATTGTGGCATGGACCATATACATTGATCATCCGGATGGGAATGTCATGTTCAGATGATACAATGTCAGCTCCTAAAACACCTTCCCATCCTCACATGTTCTCCACTGTAATGGTTATGTTGTTGAAACCAATGGCACATCCACCCGAGCGCCCTCTCACATCCAGGGTCTGAAATCTCCAATCAAGAAGTAAGGAAGACAACAAATTGTGTAGGACCTCCCCTTCCCTTAACGTCTCTTGTAGAAAAATAACATCAGTTTTCTCTAAAGCCAGTAGTCGCTTGATAGCCACTTTTTTGTCAGGGTTGGATATCCCTCTGCAGTTAAAGGATAGACAGATCATGGGTTAACCATGTCAGGGGTGTCCTTTGCTCTAAGAACCTTGATCAATGGAGTATTGTTTCCCGAAAGCCACCTCAATCCTCGCACGAAGGATAGCTTTGGATAGCAAGGATGGTCTGCCCCTGGAGGATTTAGGATGCTTAGGATAGGGGTTATCCTCCAATCTGAATGAAGGGGTGGATTTGGAATTTGACAGGTATCTAAGGTTATAATTGTGGGTGAGACTATTGCCTGAGTGCTCTGACTATTTTGGGTGAGTACTAGGGGCACCCACAAAAGTGGTAGGGTCAGGGGCCGAGGAGGAGAGTGGGGCTGATGCAAATGGGCAGATAATGGGGTCAAGATTTCAAGTGTTGGCTTGAGGGGTCTTGACCCAGGTTCGGAGTAATCGCACAACCAACAAAACCCTCCAAATAATGGCCCTTTCGGCAGTGATCTGCTTGCACAGACCAAAGTCTCACCCGAAGCAGTATGGGGGGGGTGTTGGAACCAGGTTTCTGCACCCTGAGGGAGCTTTTGATGTGGATCCAACAGATCTAATACCTACTGCCTTGTGCGCAACTTCACAGAACCAGATCTAATTATAGACAAACAATATAGTAGATGTGCGCGCCTAGATAGTAATAAACAGACTTATCCCTTGCGTATTCACTGATTGTTACATAATAAACCCTTACGCAGACAGATTATTATACTTCAGATCTAATACTTAAGCAGAACATTATTCGCGCATAAATTCAACGTACCAATGTGACTAACAATTACGGAAACACATATGCATTCAACATAATAGATCTAGATCTATAATAAGCAACAGATAATGCACATAACAAATCCAAGACAGTCACTATTACAATCATATAAAGTCAGAGTTCGCCAAAATTGCCTTATTTATTAAGAGATCTTCAATCAATACAATCTTTCCCTTTTGCGCACACAGCAGCAGAGTCCGTGCACACAGCTCACGACGAGGTCTCCACGCACACAGCCAGCAGGAGCCTTTCTACCGATACCAACCCAAAACTAGATCAAAACATAAGCATATATCGATCTATTCATTTATCATAACATTCATTCATGACATGTCTTAATCTTCACTCGATTATTACATATTTATATCTTTCTAAATGTGCATATAACATGGTCTCAAACCATGGTTTGAGACTCATGGTTTGCCCTTTTACCCATTACAATAGTTAAGGGACTTTGACCCGCCCCAAAGCCCCTTGATATCTGCGCGCAGCGCTTACAACAAAAACTTGACCAAAATTCACCCAAAAATGCTTTACCCAAGGGACCCTGATCTAACAGGCCCCCAGCACAATCTAGTGACTCATCCAGAGTCACTCTGGTCTGGTTGTCTGCATCTTATCTTTGAGCACTTGTACCGAACACTGAAACGGCAGACTGACTTATGCACTTTGTGTTGCAGCGCTCTACGCTTCTTCGACCAATTTCTGCGTGGTGGGACCTTCGACAACCAAGTTGATGTTGTGTTGTGTTTGTTGCAGGTTCTTGAGGGTTGTATCAATAGTCTGCGAGAGGTGCATGACCTCATCCGTCCACGACTTCATTCTGTCCTCCAGTAGATGCTCTCGTTGGTGCAGTGTCTCAATATCTTCTTGGATGGCGCGACTCTCCTGCAACTGGGCGAGTCTTTGGGCGGGCACAAGGGTCGGCGTCACAACTCGAATGTCATCAAATTGTTGTTCTTTAGCCCTAAGCTCCACCTTGAGCTGTCAGCTGATGGGGTCATTTTGGACAAGTCCAAAGACCCTGGCTTCTTCAAGCAACTGGCTGCCAGCATTCACAGCAGCACCATTTGTTGGCTTCGTGGTCCTGACCCAGGTTCGAAATAATCGCAGAACCAACAAAACCCTCCAACTATTGGCCCTTTCGGCAGTGAACTACTTGCACAGACCAAAGTCTCACCCGAAGCAGTATGGGGGGGTGTTGGAACCAGGTTTCTGCACCTTGAGGGAGATTTTGATGTGGATCCAACAGATCTAATACCTACTGCCTTGTGTGCAACTTCACAGAACCAAATCTAATTATAGACAAACAATATAGCAGATGCGCCCACCTAAATAGTAATAAATAGACTTATCCCTTGTAATAAACAAACTTATCCCTTGTGTATTCACCAATTGTTACAAAATAAACCCTTACATAGACAAATTATTATACTTCAGATCTAATACTTAAGCAGAAGAATATTCACGCATAAATGCAATGTACCAATGTGACTAACAATTACGGAAACACATATGCATTCAATAGAACAGATCCAGATCTATAATAAGCAACAAATAATATGCATAACAAATCCAAGAGAGACAATATTACAATCATATAAATTCATGTTTCGCCAAAATTTCCTTCTTTATTAAGAGATCTTTAATCAATACAATTTTTCCCTTTTGCGCACACAACAGCAGAGTCTGTGCACATAGCTCAGGACAAGGTCTCCGCGCACACAACCAACAGGAGCCTTTCTACCCAGACCAACCCAAAACTAGATCAAAACATAAGCATCTATCGATCTATTCATCTATCATAACATTCATTCATGACATGTCTTCATCTTCACTTGACTATTACATATTTATATCTTTCTAAATGTGCACATACCATGGTCTCAAACCATGGTTTAAGACTCATGGTTTTCCTTTTTACCCATTACAATAGTTAAGGGAATTTGACCCGCCCCAAAGCCCCTTAATATCTGCGCGCAGCACTTACAACAAAAACTTGACCAAAATTTACCCAAAATGCTTTACCCAGGGGACCCTGCTCCAACAGCAAGCATGTATTTCAGATCTAGATATATTTAGAGACATAATAAGTGCTTCAAAATTATACATAGAAGAATTAAAGGGTAGAGGGGGAGAGATAGTAGTACCCGGAATCAGCCCGGATCCCGCAGATTGTGAACGAGTAACCCTGGTCGGAGGTGTCAACGATGCGGTCTAGAGAGGCGCCTTCTAAGTGTCACGTTGCGCTCTCGATAGAGTAGTAGGCATCTCGTGTACTGTAGCTAAACCAGCAACCGCTTGAGTTTGGGTACCCACGTGCACCTGTGCCATGGTGTGTTCCATGCTAGCCGCATTTATCAGAGGGCACTCCTTGTATAGATGTCCCACCTCATGGCAACATCAGCAGCGAAAAGGCACACCCTCGTAGTCCAGCGTTTTCCATCTAATAACATCCTAGTATTGGAGTCGATAGCTTTCCACCAGACCCTCACGAGTATCAAGGTGCACCAATATTCTGGCCATGGATATGTTCCTTGTCTCCATGTAAGATCTGTCATGGTCCAAATATATGCCCAAGTCTTCTTCAATACATCAAAGGGCATCCTCCGTCTAGAACTGGAATGGCAAGCCAGGTAAACAGACCCAAATAGGTCCAGCCCCCATTTTTTCATTATCAAGGTCAAAAAGTGGTGACCAACACTTGAGCAAAACCGGTGTCATCTCAATGTGCTAGAATTTAGAGAGGACCCAATTTTTCATATCCATACCTGGGAAAATGAGAGCAAGCCATCCCCGATTCATGGTGAGTACAGCTGGTAGCTGGTCTAAAATGTTCCCCCAAATATCCGACGTCCATTTTTTCAGCCTGACAAAGGAATAATTCCTTCCTCTAACCCTACCAACTAATATTGTATGTTCTGTTTCTTCTACTTGTGCCATGCTAATGCCTTCCCCGAAGACCAATAATCTTCAATACTCCCGACTCTTGGTGCACTTGGTCTTCTTCCTTGCAATCCTATGGGGGTGGTGAGACTGTGTCTGCGCAACTCCCTCAAGTTGGATCTCATTTGAGTCGATGCCCTATTGTCTTCAGGCAAAGGTATCTGCTGGGTAATACCGTCGAAACAACTTGAAGATTTTCCAACAGGTGGATTCCTCGGTATGTCGACAGTTATGTTGATGTCTTCGGCTGAGTGTATTCTGAGATGTTTGAAACCAAAGGATTCTTCAAGAGTACCACTGAGGCCTCCCGTCACCACGTTTGTTGCACCCAGCACCTCAGGAAAAATGGATTGTTGTTCCCATAGTCTAAGCACTGATGGCGACAGAATAGAGAAAGAGGGAGGTTCTTGTGCCTCCGGGTTAATATCTGCAAAGCTCTTCGTAATGGCAGGGTTAGTATCCTTAAACCCTAGTTGATCGTGGGAGGACTCACCCACTTCCATGTCCATAAACCCTTGTTCTGCCTATGCATTTGCACCTTGCTTGTCAAGCAGGGACAGGCTGACTGGCTGCTGATGTGGGTAGCCGGCCCATATCTACGATGTTCCAACGAATCTGAGGAATAGGTCTACCTGTTCCTCTTCCATAACAGAGTTCCGGGTAATTCACGGCCTATGCCAGTAAAACCCTAACCGCTTGTAACAGTTTGGAGGGTTTTGAGGAAATCGTGAACTATTTGACTGTAACCGCCTGCCATCTCTAATGGGGTCCAGGGAAAAAGAAGACAACTTTTAATAATCACCCATATGTTGGGTTGTTGGAGTGAAAACCGTGAGCGCCATCACCTAGTCACTGGTCACTAACCAGTCCATTGCGATCATAGTATCATGTTCCATGCAGCAAAACCCCCATTCAATCTGTCATTGTTGCAGGTGTGGCTCATAATAATAATTTTATAATAATAATAATAATATTTTTATTGTAATAATATTATTTTTATTAATATATATTTAATAATGGTAATACCAATGAAGCTTTCGGCTATATCAACCACAATAATATTTTTAATGTAGTTGTACTAATTTAGTATAAAGAATTGGATGATTTATTTGATTATTAATATAATTTTAAGATTAAACTATATATATATATATATATATATATATATATATATATATATATATATATATATATATATATATATATGTATATATATTCAATTTGACAAATTATAATTAAAACATAATTATATTTTTTTTCAATTTTATAAATTATAATTAATACACAATTCCATTTTTAGTAAACACTAGCATGCTCATCATTACTTCAGAAATCAGCATTTAAAGGTAAAGGTAAATTAATTCCCAAAAGGCTTAAAACGTTTTTGTATTCTTCCTTTTTCGTGAAGAGAAAATAGGTAAACAAGTAAAGATATAATTTGTTACATCTATGGTATTCATCTTTTCATTTGATATTTTTTCTCATTACAGTTCATCGAACAAATTATCAGTGAACTTGGACGATCTGGGAGGCGTAATCGACATTGTGGTCGAGAGCAATCAAGGATTCTCTAAAACTTAATATTTGATTCTGTTAAAAGTGGCACAAATATGAGGAATAAAACCAGGAAGATTCATTGTAAAGCCACATTGAGAATTACCCCATGTCAGAAAATACTAGCCCTTGGAAGCAAGTTATTCGACAACCTTCAAGAGATCAACTTACTCCAGTTGCTTATTAAAAAAACGATAAGCAGCCTACATCATCCAAGAAACTGGATGGTCATACATGTTAAAAAAACAATAAGCAGCCTACATCATTCAAGAAAACTTGATGTGACCATCATAGTAGCAACATAGAGACAAAATTCCCAGATTGCTTACTGGACTAAAGGCCTTTCAGCTCTCCCGACAACCCAGTCAATGCAGACCAGTCCTCAAGAGCATCAGCAGATGATACAAAAGCGCTTTTAGACAAGTCGAGGTTTTTCTTGGAAACTGGACATGTCACAAATCACTCATTAATTAGAAAAAGGAAATGCCTTTAAAGCTAATTTACATCGTAAATTAATGAACACAACAAACAGTTACATGACATTAACTGGCAAAAAGATTGACCCAAGTTTATCAGAGTACCTGCAGATATGAGTGTAGCCAAGGAAGCAGTGAAAGTTTCTGCTTTACTTTTCTGCTCAGGATCGGAGCTCACCTGAAAGGCAGGCATGCAAACCAGACAAGTCTATTTTTCAACTATTTCTTGCAACAGAAAGAATTATGGAAATAAATATGCTGAAAGGCAGACCTGAGATGGATAAACAAGTAAGAATGGAAAGATGAAGGACACTCTAAAAACTGCCAGAGGATTAAGTCGGCATGTCAAAGAGAGGTGGAAAAATCTTGCCACTATCACACGATTGGTATTTTTATATAAAGTAGAAAGTAATAAGTTTTTCAACGCTTCCACTAAACACCATGAGCACTAGAGAGCATTTGTGGTGATCAACTAGGATTAAGTCAAGAATATAGAATGCACTCTGCAGTCTGAACTATCATTCTCAAAAAAATTGATTCCCATCTGAAGAACTATTCTCTTTATCTTACGAAATGCTCCAGCTACACAACAAAAATCCCATCATTTACTAACAACATTTTGGAAATATCAAGCATCCGTTTCATTTAATATATCATTTTCCTTTGTTCACCAGGCTGTGGTCTAGCAGCTAATTGGAGCACTTGCAACTATGATGACCTAGGTTCTAAACCAGGAGGCTCACTTCCTGTGATACTGTGTTTCAAAAAAAAAATCTTTGGAGGCATGGGTTGTGTTAAGGTGGCAATACCCCAGTTCCATGATAATGTTGAGGTGCTGTTAAAGGTAGTCCCTATGTTAATCCAGATGCAACTTTGACAGAATAGATACCTCTGTCGCACCTTCTAACCAAAGCGAGCCTGATAGTCAAGAAGGTTGTGAGTTTCATACCTTCTCCAGTTAAAAAGAATTTAAATACCAAAAGTTATATCATTTTATTTTATACAGTTTGTCTACAGCTGGAAGGATGAAACTGCATGCACAATAGTAATTAATATAGAATATTAAATGGAAGTCTCATGTCTAGCATGCTATTTCAAAGCGAGCATTAGGGTGCCAGCAATAATATTTATCAACAAGCACACTGGTTTTTACTTTATGGAAAACCAAACACGTACTTTCTGATCAATCTCTTTTGCCCCCTTGAAGAGGACCTTGTACTTGAACAAGTATGCCCATAATTTCCAAACAATTGCACTTTTCAACCTTTCTCTGGTCCCTTATAAACAAGGTGTACTTGCAACACCAATAAAGAATTGACCGAGATTGTAAGCCAACATTTATTTGCCAAAAATTTTGAAATCATTAAGTTTTTTATAAACACAATGATTCATCACCTCAATTTAGTTGCATGTCTTATTTACTCTATTTTCCTCATGCAATGTGTTGGCACACCAGTTTCATTGCCTTGCAACAATCAATGTTAACTCCTGGAAACGTCACCATGTGGTTTATGAGCACCAGCTAATGCTGAAATTGCTTGAAAACTTTGGAAAAATATGAATGGCCTTGATTTTTTTAATCCATACACTTTCTAATTTGTAAGTAGCACAGTTGTATTTTTGACAAGCTGATAATCATGTGATCCTTTGGACACAATTAAAATTGATTCAAGGGCATGTGTTCAGCAAACACAAAGTAGATAAAATCAATTTTAATCACCGAAGAGTGTGTAAAACAACAGATATTTCAAGATTCATCAAGTGATGGACCATTATTATATGCAAAAACCCTAGAAGGATCATGAGCCAATTAAAAGGCCTCATTTACATGGGGTCCACATCTTTGGATGGAGAGCTAAGATTATGCTGATTATGCTGTTGGATTTTCTAGGGATTACCCACATTATGCTCATGTCTTGGAGAAGCAAGCATCCTCAGAGAACCCAAGAGACGAAAGAACCCAAATGTTAGGAGATTGGAAGCCATTTCCTTACATGCACAAGGTTACAATTTTTATTACTTATTAATGAATACCTTTCTGCTGACCCTTGACTCTTTTGCATTTCAATCCATGCTATTTACAACATTGTTCTGCTACTCAATAGAGACTCATAAGTCTTGTCAAGTCAACCTAAAAATGAGTACTCGGCATCAAACTTGCCATGAAACTCACTTACCAAATGAAATTGTACAACCCACCATAAACTTGCTAGACTTGCCAGAAAGTCATGAGTTCGACTTCAGCCAGGAAAGAAACAACAGGCCCACACACAGCCAACCTGTAAAAAGATGTCAACTTAGGGTTTTATAGAGGAAAAAATGGCCAAGAATTCCTCTAAGGAAATCCTAAAGTCATAAAGCACCAAATTATCTTCTTTGTCATTTCATATTGCATTCTTGAGCAATTTGAGTAGCGCAGCAATTTGGGTGCTTGGACTAGTCAGTGGACTAAACTGAACAACACGGTTTGAGGGTTTGCATTTGTTGTGAGAGAACAAAGATTATTTGTTGTTGGTGAACAACTGGTGGACACCAAATACAAGCCAGTAGGCTATTGAAGAACATTTGTGGTTTGACTATATGGTTTGGAGACCTCTGTTGTTGTCATTTACTTCAAACAAATGTTATTTGACTCTGAAGTTTGGAGACATCCACTTAACCAGATCAAACACATCCAGATCAAGCTCACAACTGAAGACTGAAGATATGCCTTGTGTTCTTTTTCTTTTCCTTTTCATCGGAAGGTACAAAATTGTTCAAAATTCAGAGTTTAAACTTCAAAATACTAGATGCATAAATAGTAAACTTCGTTCATAAACAGTGAACTCTTTTCAGTCTAGATCTCTCACTAGAAGCATGCTCTGTTCATTTTATTGTCGCCTTATTTTATACATAATTATCCAACAAAGAAATACTTTGTCCATGGCTCCTAAGCCCAAAAGGCCACTTGATCAAGCATGGAAATAGAAGAAGGTAAAGAAGGTTAGGTACAAATATTGTCTGATGATAATGTTTAAACTGTATGGGCATAAGTAGGACAGAACACCACCTAGCATGAATCCTATGCAAAGATGTTTTATTTTGTGACCATTGCCTTGAAATTCACATCCCAAATGCAAGTTGCTTTGGAAAATATCAAAGTAAACAAAGCAAGGAAATCTAGGATGGTGTTGGAAATTGCAGGAGTTGGTAAATCTCAAATGCCACCTCCTAGTAGTTGTTCATCATTGTTGCAAGTCCAACCATCACCTTTCCTTTCTTCAATTCTTGCACAACCTCAAAATCTCAATTGTCTTTGGACTTTCAACGAAAAGAAGATGAAGGAGGCAGACCATGCAGCGGGAGTGGGGGCGGGGGTGGGTTTGGTAATGTTACCCCTCATGTTAGGAGGGGTACATATGGATTTTTGTAGCATATTTCACCACCATTGTAAGCCCAAGGTCATAAGTCAAAAGCCTCGTAATAACCATGTGAAGCCCTCTATTAGATGTCCTAGACCTTGTTTGGTCAGACCATGGCCAGTCCCTTTAGGCTCATCTTTGGCCCCTTTCATCCTAGACAGGATTGGAGGGCCTTGTATTGGGATTACCTAAGGACTCATGGTTCTAGGGGAGCCTGCTTTTGTAGGGGTGATCACCAGTGTATGGGCTAGTCCAACCTGCGTCAAGGTGCACATATGTCTTTCCACATGGTTATGTGCCGACAGAGTCTATAGGTGGCATTGGCATTGGAATTGGTGTAGTATCCCTCAGAGAATTCTCATACATGGTAGTCTCACATTGACAACTTTTCAGGTTGTGAAAATTCCTTGAATCCAACAATTGGAGTTTAATATTCTAATTGTTAACAATGCATTTGTCTCAAATTAGAGGCTTTTGTGATTCATGACTTAAACAAAACTCTTCCAGATAAACCACATCGATAATTTATGGTTGACGCGTTTCAAACCCCTACTGAGGTTCATCGTCAGTTTTTGTAGCATCGGATGTGTTCTAGCCTTGAAATTTGGTGGAGAGGCTAGGATACATGAGATCTCCAAAACCCAGAAATCATTTCTAGAAATTCCGCCTAGAAGTGTCTCAATTAGATTATTAACCGTTTTTTAAATCTTTCCTAAGTCTAAACTTAAGGAATATGGTTAATTAATCAATATTAATTGAGATAAGGTGAGAATCATCTAGAAACTCATAAGGATCAACAGGGAATTAATTTGCGCCATCGATTATGTTTTAATCTTGGTCGTCAGTGCTCCAACAAAGGATTATAAGAAGAAGTCGATGGGTAGATGGAGGTCACACCAGTGCAGATACTTAGTTTCCTAGGCAGTTCGATTTTCTCAGTGGTAGTGATTCAGCAACAAGATAGAGCCAGAGGGTGAGGAGCAGGTGGTAGAGGAGGGTAGCAACATTCGAGGAGGAAGTTTTCCAATTCCAGGTAGAAACAAAGAAGGGAAGGCCAAGAAGTTTTCCAGTTTCGGGAAGAGACAAAGAAGGGAAGGTCAAAATCCCCACGAGTTATGCACAAGCACTGCGCAGAGGGTGACGCAAGAGGCTCAGCGTGAGGCTAGGGAGGTAATTTCGAGGGCAAAAATTAGCTATGGGGTGAGAGAAAAATCTCACAATAATTTTTCCACTATTTTCCTCATATTAGATTGCCAATTGAGCATCTAAATTATTGTACTCAGAACTGTTGCTGAAGAATAATAATAAAACCCTCATTTGTTGCACCGATTTTCCCGCATTGGGTTTTTCCGAGGACAATTGTCCAAAAATAACTGTGTCAAAATTCTTGTGTGTCTGCTAGAATTTTTCAGTTTCCAATATTCTATTTTCCGTAGTATTTTTATTGTGAAAATTGCAGTTTTGATTTTATTCAATGTTTGTCGTAGCAAATAAACTACCTAATTAAATTTATAATTAGAAGAATAATTTTCAATTGCTTCAATAGATAAAATTTTCACATCCTGGTGAGAAGGGAAACACTTAAAATGAGTAGATCAATGATTTAGGTGTGAAGTGATTCCACAAAGCTCATTCAAGGAGAGACAAAACAATGGCCCAATGCATCAAGGAAGCTAACACGCTTTTGAAGAAACACTTTGGGAGATGAAGACCTAGGGTTTTGAATATAACGATGATAATAGGTATTCCTAAGGTCAAGACTCTAGGAGATGAGGCAAGACCTCTCAAAGAAGCTCTATGTGATGATTTAAATCTTCTAAAGGGCTCTTCACCCTCTCTGAGAGACTTGTTACACACCACCTGTGGATGACACCCATAGGAGAATTTTTTCTCCTAGATTGTCTTTAGCCGACAGCCACTGGCCACCAAATAGCTAAATGTGCCATCATCTCCGCCACTTGAGCCAGCCATTATGCGCCCTTGCCGATCTTTCATGATCGTATGTTTGAAGGTGGGTGTTCCAACAACGAATGTATGGGTTTCATTATGTAGTTGGGTATTTTTGCTTACTTATCATGGACACTTTTGGGCATGGAATAGTGGGGGATTCGACAGAAAGAAGGGGCTTGGTCTATACTCTTGTCCCCTTGTCCAACTTGGTGGTTAACCTTGTATCCTAGTCCTGTGGGATCTCCTCTATTGGCTGCTAGCTTTAGGAGTGGCACTGCATGGGAAACCCTGATTTTGGTTGCGTGGTCCTGCTTCCCGACATCACATACATCACTCCCCCTCTGCGCATTATAACCCCTTTTCACATATTTCCCATCTGAGTCCACATTTCTCCATTAGGTCCACAAGGAGTTAGCCTCTCCTCCCCTTGTTCACACTTTGGGTCGAGCCTGGATTGATGCCCCGGAGGTTGATGCAACTAAAAATAAAGTTAAAAGCATAATTTGGCAACTTACAACAGGAAATGTACCATAAAATGCAAAAGATAGTTGGGACATAAAAAATTATCACGTGGGCAAAAACCAAACATGAGCTCTACACCTTTTCATGATTCATAACCATCACCCTGGTTCCTAGGGCCTCTATATGAGACACCTACATCATTAAGGAACCCATGATTGTCCCAACCCCTAGTGGGTGATGAACTGCCCAACCTTAAGGGGGTATTCACTACTATATCAGTCACATCATGTTCTCATTCCCTGGAGCCCCGAGCAGTTAAAAAAGGAAAAAAATCAATAAAGGTCAAAAGGTGTACGAAGAAGGGTGGAAAACAAAGGTCAGGGTAACTCATGTACCAAGATTGCTCCCTCCTACATCTATACACCCATGTGTGGGATTCCCTCATTATAGCTACCCTTGTACCATGGCATGTGGCTTGGAGCCTTCTGTTAAATTTGGTAACTAGGGCCAAATTCCACTTGGTTTGTTCAGTTGATGGAGATAATAATTCCATTGAATCCCTCTTTTCGAGAGGACCAAAATCGATATATAAATTGTCCAATTTGAATAAGGAAAATATTTAATTATTCAAAAGAAATATAAGTCATGATTTGTTTTTGTAGGGAAATTTTGAGATTTGAATTTTGAATTTGCCTCCAAAAGTTAAGGACGATTTCACCAAATCATCATATCTAAATTTGTATATAAAGGATCTCTCCTCATCTCATTTACACACATCAACTTGCTTGAATATGTGTCTGAGGCAGTCGAGGTCTTGATGGAGGTTGATGATCTGTTTGGGTTAGGGCTGAGATTCTCCATGGTGGACAGCCACATGTCTGGACAGATTTGTATTGGCAATATCTACTTGCTAGTCCGAGTTCAGTAGCCGAAAGGGAAGCTGAAGTTGTATGGAGAAAGTCTGGGAATAGTTTTGGACTCATTTCAGGTCCAAGTCTGAAGCAGAGATTGTCGGTTTGCATGAGGGTTGATCTAACAGTGTTTCGGGCATAGCCCTTAGGGCTAATATATCCTTGAAGCAAGCCACACTTATCTTGGTCACCTCCAGCCAGGCTACAGGCCTTGAGATCTCTGTTCTAGAAGCCGAGTATCTACAGAAGTGAGGCCATTGTCTGGTATGTTTCATCAACTATCTGTATGGTGCGTTCTTGGTATCTTAGAAGGAGGTTAAGGTATATCTCACTGGTGGTAGATTTGTTTGAAGGAAGACCGCAGTTCATCAAAGGTCTATCAAGCAAGAAAAGGGTGTTGTGGCTGTCAGTGCTTGTGCCCTAACAATTATTCAGAACTGCAATATAGAAGACTCCGGACCTTGGTGCCAGAGTTGTTGTCATCTTCATGTTTAAGGGCTTTGATATCAGATCTTAATCTTGGCAAGTCAGTAGTGACTTTAAGTCATTGTACTCTTTCTCTCTCTCTATGTTGAACATTTGATGATTAATAATAAGAAGATTTGATCAAGGGTTTTTCCCTGGCTTGTGCCATATTCTCGTGTTCTTCTATCTTGGATTGTCTTCAGCATTTCTCATTTATGTTCTTTCATTGGTTATTGTCATGTATTGTTTAATGTGATTGCTAATGGATTAATGGGCTCATGGTTGAATAAAGTAACTATGTGAAGAAAAGAACATGTTTCCTAAAATTAACATGGTATCAGAGCTCAGGTGAAGACAAGCCCAAGCAAGAGTGTAAGAGAAAGCAATCACCAAGAGAAGTTTATTGACAAGTCTCAATGGTCTCCTCCCTCTGCAAGTCTGAAGGTCCTAGGAAGTAAGGGTCACTATGTGAGATATCGTCACATCAAAAGTCAAAGGCAAGGATGTATGTGGCAATGAAGTGAGGACGCTTAAGGGAAAGTCTAGGACAGAATTTGGTGCAGATTTCTTGCTGTCCTAGGCTGCTGGTACAAATTTAAGTAAGGATGTTGCTGTGCATATTTTGGTATGGTTTGGATCTCTGTTCAATACCACAGAGAAAGCTGCAGCCACTCAGGTTGTTAGCACAGGTAAACAAGGGTGTTTCCTTGTCCTAGAAGGATGTTTTCTAGTGCTGATGGTGACAGAATGTTGATGGTCTGATCTGAGAGTGTCCAAGGCCTACAAAATGAATATCTTGGTCTCCCAGGAAACAACAGATAGAAGTAATTCAGTTCTGAAGTTTATATTTACGTTGTGTAATCTCAATAGTGAGATTAGAAGTCGTCCTGTGGAGATTACTCAAATATCAGAGGTCTTCATCTTTGAAAGAAGAAGTTGCAGTTCTAAAATGACTTATATTCCGCACCTGGTCAATCATTTAAGAAGCCATCCTTGTGACAGTTAGTCTGAGTATATATATTCTCCAAGTCTGGACAGTATGACGAAAATTTCTAGTCTTCACCTGTATCACAGATATTTTGAGCATGAGGCTGTACATGATCTTAAAGGTGAGGACAATGTTACTCTTCAAAATTCTGATCGTTCAACTAAAGTGTTAAATTTGGATAACCATGGTGTTCTATGCTTGATGAACTTTTACTTCAATCTTTCTTAGGCCCAATACAAAATAGCAATCACAAAAACTTGAAAGTAAAATGCTGATAGAACACAATAATAGATCAATAGAAGACAAGCCAAATATAGATCAGATTTACAATTCCTTTTGTCTAGCAAAGATATGAGATATTGTGGCATTACGGCGGTCAGCAGGATGCTTCAACCAGCAAAGTCTTTCTCGGTCAGCCAGCACTTTCATGTGTCACACCCACAGCCCTCAAAGACAGCTCATCACAAGTCAACGCAAGTCAAACCAAGGACAGCACAGAAAAGTCAATGCAGGCAGCTTCAGAAAAGTCAATGCAACAAACTAGGGCTTCAGTCAAACAGCTCAGAATTCCTGGATTTTAGTGCCCAGCTGTATGGCCTCCTAAAATCGGAGTTTTTGCTGAAGATTGAGGTCAAACGACCAAGGGTTGACCATGGTCAACGTTGGTCAATGCTGCAGCAGAAAAGCCCTAAACAGATTAGCGCATAAAACAACAGCTTTGCTCCACACGTGTGAGGGAAAAAAGACCTCCAAAGGCTATCGAACCAATCAGATCACAATAAGAGAATGTGTGATGAGATGATGAGAAAATGACCTCCAAGTCTCTCCAATTTATATTCATCAATGATGGTGTGTGACACATCTCTTAGGCATGTGGGATAAATCTAGCCAACTTTGCACGTGGAAAATAAATTCAAAATCAATGTTCTGCTCATCCGATCAAGATGATCTTTAGATCAATCTTGCACCTCTTCGAAAAAGGAATCCAACAAAAATATGACCATCGTCATATGAGCAGTGCAACATGGAGTTTGGACCTAGTTGCCCAAAATTAACACTCCCTCTCAACTAGGGAGAACTCCATCTGTCCACAAGTGCCATCCATCATGTACCAAACCAAACATCGTGCATCATCCCGCCGTAACTTTCTTTGCTGGCTCTTTATTTCAGAACAAAGGGTGAGTCACAAAGACATCACACAAAGTTGACCCGAAGTCAGCTTAGAGGTAAAAACCATTCTTGGACTCAAAAGAGTCTCATACTAACCCGAAGTTAGTTTACTGACCCGAAGTCAGTTTAGAGGATAAAACCTCATCATACTTGATCCCAGATCAAGGTGTTGGACACGTGCCATCCTAGACATAAAGAGTACGACAATTTCTGATGCGTCCATCAGTCTTGCTATGGTCTCTATCCACATTTCCCACCTCATTGGCCAAATGAGAGGTACTTCCCATGAGTCTAAAACTCCATGGGTAGGATGCGTGTGGGGCACTAATCAAAGAGAGGCGAACCAACTCAATATCATAACAGTGGGGCAGAAGCACCACAAGGTTCGGCAACCCTAGCCTCGTGAATGCTTATAGCTCCAAGAAGCTATCCCCAAGCCCCTTAGAGCTCATAGTCCAACTCAAGCAGGACCCTCAGAATAGGGTCTCTCCACGACACCAAGCTTCTCACGAAAGGTTAGGAACTTGACTTTCCCCAGGGGCTTCGTGAGAATATCCGCGACCTCCTCATCAGTTTCTATATGATCGAGCCTTACGGCGCCTCGTTGTACCATATCTCAAATAAAGTGCTACCTGATATCAATGTGCTTGGATCGATCGTGGAACACAGGATTCTCAAAAAGACGAATCCCACTCTGGTTATCACAAAGGATAACGGTGGTATCTGGCACATGCCCGAACAGCTCACTTAAGAGCTTTCGCAACCAAACAACTTCACAACAGGCCATACTCGTTGCCATGTATTTGGCCTCAGCGGTGCTCAAAGCCACCGACTTCTGTTTCCTACTCATCCAAGATATCGAAGCAGAACCCAAGGTGAAGCAACGTCCAGATGTGCTCTTGCGATCCACCACACCACCAACCCAGTCGGCATCAATATATCCATGTAGTCTCAAACTCCCGACAGTGTATCTCAGCCCATGGTTGATTATTCCCTGAAGATATCTCAACAGATTCTTGGCACCAATCCAGTGAATGTGATGAGGATCAACCATATGTTGACGCCAAGTGTTCACTGCAAAATATATGTCCGGACGGGAGTTCACTAAGAACATCAGGGCCCCTACGAGTTGTCGATACTCGGTAGGATTTGCTAGCACGGTCCCAGCAGCATTTCCACTCAACTTCTTAAAGTTGAGTTCCATCGATGTCGACACAGACTTACAGTCCACCATACCAAATCTCTCCAGCAGCTTCACGACATATTTCCCTTGAGAAAGGAAAATTTCGCCTGGCCTCTGCCACACCTCCAAGCCTAGGAAGTAGTGCATGAGTCCTAGGTCTTTCATCTCAAACTCGGAAGCTAGCTCCCTCTTACACTGATGAATGAGAGGGTCAGCACCTGTCAGGAAGAGATCGTCCACATAGAGAACCAAAATGAGAGGCCTTTCTCTATCAACCTTTAAATAAAGTGGTTTGGATCAACATTACTTCGAGTGAAGCCTAGCTTCATCAAGTATCTATTTATCCTCTTGTACCAAGCCCTGGGGGCTTGCTTCAACCCATAGAGGGCTTTCTTCAACCTGCATACATGGGTGTCTCTATCTCGGACTTCAAACCCCAAAGGTTTCTCCACATACACCTCTTCCTTTATAGATCCATGCAAAAAAGCGGTCTTCACATCCATCTGATGTAGACTCCATCCTTGCGTAGCAGCAAGGGCAATAATAAATCGGATGGTGGTATAGCGGACCACAGGTGCAAATATATCATCATAATCTATGCCTTCTTTTTTACAGAAGCCTCGGGCAACGACTCTTGCCTTGTACTTTTCAGCACTTACATTAGATCCATGCTTGATCTTATAGAGCCATTTCGAGGTGACAACAGATTTGTCCTTTGGTCTTGGGACCACTTCCCAGACATCATGCTTCATAATGGACTGGTATCCTTCGTGCATAGCATCCTTCCAAACTTGATGCTTTACGACTTCTTAAAATGTTCCAGGCTCAAATTGTACTATCGTAATCATGGCTGCTAGATACCCTTGATATCTCTTCGGCTTCTTGCTTTCACGGAATGTCCCCCTTGGGGCAATATGTCTCTCGGCATCTTCGAGAGTATCCCTAAGCTATGAGGGTCTTCTCTTATTTGAAGGAGGTGGATCAATGGGATCCATAGGTCCTTCAACATCGAGCATCGAGTCATCCTTCGGCTCTTCCACCTTCCCTGCGTCTTCATCTTCTTTGTCTTCCTTGGAGCTAGGAAGATTTCTTACTTTCTTGAGGGAAGCATCTTCATCGAAGGTGACATCGTGGCATATCTCCACTTCTCTTTGACCAAGCACATAGATTCTATATGCCTTCGAAGTTTCACTGTAGCCCACAAACATTCCCTTCTTTCCAGAAGCATCCAACTTGCTTCTCTTTTCTTTCGGCACATGAAAGTAAACAAGACAACCAAAAGCTCTAAAATGAGAAACATCAGGTTTCTTACCAGAGAAGACTTCTTCAGGCGTTTTGGAGTCCAGAGCGGAATGCGGGCATCTGTTTTGAACATACACAGCATTGTTCGCAACTTCTCCCCATAGAAACATCAGAAGACCTTGGTCACATAGCATAGCGCGGGCAGCTTCCACAATGGTCCTGTTCTTTCTTTCAGCAACACCATTTTGCTCAGAAGTGTACGCAGTTGTCGTCTCCCTCTTAATGCCAGCATCTCTACAAAAGTCATTAAACTCATTTGACTCATACTTGGTCCCATTGTCGGTCCTCCAAACTTTGATTTTCTTCTCGGTTTGATTTTCCACCAAGGCCTTGAAGGTATGGAACCATTTGAATGCTTCATCCTTCTTCTTCAAAAATTATATCCAGGTCTTGCGGGAGAAGTCATCTGTAAAAGTCAAGTAATAGGAACATCCTCCCAAGGATGTCACAGGGAGCATACCAGATAAGTCAGAATGTATCAATTGCAAGATATCAGTTGTCTTTGTGGCACTTGAGGGGAATGGTCCCCTTGTATGCTTCCCTTCGGCACAACCCTGACATATACCTTCATGATCATCTCTCAATTCGGGCATCTCTGTCACCACCTTCCTTGCTTCGGGAAGGGCTTTAGAATGAAGGTGTGCAAACCTCCGGTGCCATAACTCTGTTTGAAGAGTTGTATCACATGTCATAGCCCCCAATGGACTTCCTCCAACCTGGTAGAGTGTATCAACTCTAAAACCAATAGAAAGAGCTTCCTTGAAGTTCTTCTTCCAGATAAGTACCTTTCCATCAACAAATGCCACCTTGAACCCTTTGTCTTCCATTTCCGAAATGGACACAAGGTTCTTCTTCAAATTAGGTACATACAACACATCTTGTAATCAGATGACTTGACCTTGAGATAAATGGAGGGTCATAGTCCCTGTCCCTTTCACAGGATAGGAAACATTATCTCCAAGGACAATTTCCAGATTAGTATCCTTCTCAATCAAATCAAAAAGGGCTTCTTTATAACCAGTGAGGTGCCTTGAAGCACCACTATCAATTAACCAGATATCCAGGGTGTCGGGTGGAGATGCAGCAGAGAGGGCAGATACAAGAATAAAATCATTTCTCTTATTATCAACAACATTAGACTCATCGTACCTGGAATTTCTTGACCTCTTGAAAGGTTGCCCATTTCCATTACTATCAAAGGGAGCCTTCCTTTTTCCTTGGAACCTGTTGTTCCTGCCATTCCTTCTCGAGTTGTTGATGTTATCATCCCTGGGAGAGTCCCTTCTATTAGGGCACTCTCTTGCATAGTGACCAGTCTTGTTACAAGTGTAACATCTTCCCTTCCTTTCTTTGGGCCCCGCTCTACCATGGTTTTGATTTCTCGGGCCACCATGGTTCTTCTTTGCATGAGCGGCGAAGGCAATAGGGTCACATCTGTTGTCGCACAGATTGTGTAGGCACCGCGACAATGGCTCAGATCGGGGGCTGTCACCTTTATCCCCAATCTCTCTATCTAAGCTGTCTCCTTGCAAGCTAAGGGAGGTAGACCCTAACAGAAATGAAGGACAAGAATTGGTTGCAAATCAACCAATCTAGGAGACACAGCTAAAACACCAAATACTTGATAAGATTGACGAGATTTCACAGATCCAATTAGATTTGAAAATTAAAACTAGTGCCTTATGGAGTTAAAAGATCTTGTTATAAAATTAAAACCAAGTAATCGATGTTTAACTGTTGCTATGAAAATACAAATGATATTCGATGATATTCAGTAAAAAGCACCACAACCATTCATTAAGATACGTAAACCAATCAGCAAAGCTTATCATGAGACGATCAGTTAAATTAAAATGCCAGATGCTTGAAATATTTCCGAAATTATGATGTTTCAATTATAACCCAGTCCAAAAATTAAAATGCTCCACAGTCAAACTTCAGATAGAAAATTTTAGGCTCATTTGACTAAAGGACTTAGAAATTTTTAGATTTTTTTGAAATTTTTATATTTTTATTATTTTTTAAATCTAAAACAAATAAAAAAAAAAATCTAAATCTAAATTAAAACTTTAATCTAAGATGTTTCAATTATAACCCAGTCCAAAAATTAAAATGCTCCACAGTCAAACTTCAGATAGAAAATTTTAGGCTCATTTGACTAAAGGACTTAGAAATTTTTAGATTTTTTTGAAATTTTTATATTTTTATTATTTTTTAAATCTAAAACAAATTAAAAAAAAAATCTAAATCTAAATTAAAACTTTAATCTAAGAAAAAATAAGATTAAAACTAAAACTAAGACTAATTTAAATCTAAACAAAAATCAAAAAAATTTCTAGATTTACAATCTAAACTAAAAATAAAAAATCGAATTTAAAATCTAACGTTAAACTTACGCTATCACAAAGATGAAAAACTAACATAAAAAAATAACGTTATCTGAAGAAAAAAAATCTAAACTAAAATTTAAAAAAAATCAAATCCTAAATAAACTAAACTAACGCAATCTAACAAAACTAAACTAAATTAAATCAAAAACGTAAACTATTTAAAATCTAAGGTTAAACTCCTAACGAAGATTTAAACTAAAATCGAATTTACAATCAAAACTAAATGCTAAAATACAACTATACATTAAAAATGAAATTCAATCAAAAACTTTAACGCGTATACATGAGATTGGAAGGTTATGTGTGTGCGTTTTCTTTTTTCGTTTTGTGTTTGCAGGTTGGATGGAGCATACGGACAGTGCGAGGATAAATGAAGACGGAGGGCAGAGGGACAAGCTGGAGGGGATGAGGAACGGACGGCAAAGGCAAGGAGTTGGCTGCGAATATGATGAGAAGAGGTAGCAGCTAAAGCTCGATGGAGAGGGTCTGCGATGGAAAAGGTTGGACAGCAGATATATGAGGAAGGCTGCGAATGAAAGCGAATAAGGGGCTCGATTGCAGATGCAGATGGGTAAGGACGGCAAGCAAGGGCAGCGAATGGGAAATCGATGGCTAAGGAGCAGAGGAATACGTGAGGAGGGCGGCACGTAGAGGTCAAACAAGGTCTAAAGGAAGGGAGGTCGATGCAGATCAAAGGTGCACCGTTGAGGACAGAGAAGCTGGGCAATGAAAGGATGCTAGAAACAGATCAAACTTCAGCAAAACCCAGTACTCATTTAAAACGTCCAGCAAATAAATTTTTTCTACAAAACTCAAATTTTGATGCTCCTCAAATTGAATAACATTTAGATTTTGTCCACAGTAGCAATTTGAGGCCAGATCTAGCCCTTGGGGGCTGGATCTGGCTCAGATCTTTAAAAAAAAAATCCGAGTAAACCCTGTAACCTGCAAAACCAGTCAGATCCCGAAAATATATACACCAAAAATTTATTAAACCCTTACAGCTTACAACAAATATACAAATTTACAAGCTAATTTACAAATTTGAGGCCCTCATGGCTAGATTTGAACCTTTTTCAGCACAATTTTTAGAAATTTGAAATTTTAAAGAGAGGCACAAGCCTTAAAAGACCATGTAAAAACACAAATTCATAAGATAGATTCAGGAAATTAGAAACAATGGGATTTTTCAGATTTACGAATCTGAGAGTCAGCTGGTCCAACTGAAGACTTCCCCAGACGCTCAAATCTAAAAAAAATTTCCCTGCACACTTAGATCTAAACTTTAAATTGATAGAGATTTAAGAAAATAACATGAGATCCTTCAGAAAAATCAAAATGTCATTTTATGAACCAAGAAAATTGCACAAGATACCTGTATGCAGATTAATCCATGAAGGCCGTCAACCATAAAAATGCAAAAATAAAGTAGCAAAGTTTAGAAATGAATCACCACATAGAACTGGAAAAGGAACACCAAAATAAGATAATACATTTGGACACATGAAGGGGGAATACCCGTTCGTATAGACCCTCAAATAAATACCCAATTCTGCGACTCAAAACATGATCTAGTAGACCAAGTAGCTTGTAATAAAATAATCTAGCCAAATAACTAGGATTATTCCCAAACTACTTTTACAAGGACTCGATAAAAAACACTAGGACTCACTTAGCATGCGGATGACAAAATCCACCCTAGCTTTGGGGTGAGGCTGGAGGGAAAAACTCTGCCGATAACTTGTGTCGAAAAACACCAATGTTCCACCAAGTCCCCTGGAGGTGGGAGCGAGGGGACGAGGGAGCGCGGGAGCGGCCTATGCAAAAGCTCCCTACCAATTTTCAGGAAACGTGGGGGGACGTCGGGGTCATAAAAATTATAAAATTTAATATTTAAAATGTAACTATATTTTTGCAAGGAATGTATATACGGTCATCATACACTTGCATCATGAAAGATAAATCATAAATGATAAAATTACAAATCGATGAATGATGAATCATATAATTGAAACAAATTTAAAAGTTAAAAGTTAAAACATACATCATACAATCATGCATGTAAGTTTGTAAATTTGTAACTATATAATCATTAATGTAACTACTAACAATGTACAATGAAAATAAAGTTTAAGATATCATATGACATATTATATCAAGATTCAAAATAGAGTTTAAGCTGAAGTTTACAACTCAAGTCTGAAACATAAAACTTAAACGCAAATAAGTTATGTCTGAAACATAAAACATAAAACATAACATATGAATATAAAATGATATCATCATACTGATAAATGAGCATAAATGCTCAAGTTAATGCCCCACTAGTCTCTGCATCCAACTTCTGCACGAATATATCAAGATCAACCATGTCACCATCTGAATCAGAATCACTTGGATTCTCAAATATACTAAGTGGCACATCAACTTTTAACACGAAACCATAAACTAAAAGGGGCGGTGAGGGGACGTGAGGGGGCGTGAGGGAAACATCCCCTAGAAGTCCCCAAGACCCCGGAGCGCGAGGGGGCGAGGAATCTAGACCCCTAGGTGGGGGGGCGAGACCCCGTGTAACACTGAAAAACACAAGTAAATCAGTGAGACAAAAAACCTCCTAGGATAGAAATCATCAACAACATACTAGGTTACCTAGGTCGTTACATACATTGACGGTCTTACTTAGATCATTTACATCATAACATGTAGAATGGGTTTACATCATTTATAATAAAATGTCGTCTGTCGATGAAATCTGGATGACGTGAACCTCGAACATGATAAGTCCCATTTGAAAAAATGGGGGTGTACTGCTATGGGGTCGTTGACAAAGTGTGGTCAACAACGTCCATTACCATTAGAGGCATACTCCATCATTCTTGTTTCCTCTTGATTGCATCTCGTCAATATTTCATCAAAATCAGGAATCACATTATTATTGAGAATAGTGGTATTGAATACATGCCAATCATGGGGGAGACCTCCAAGTGCAATAAGAACCATCTCTCGATCAGATATTGCTTGCCCAATAGCTAGGAGGTTATTCCTGATTTCAGTGAGCCTCATAAAATAGGATTGAATAGATTCATCCTTAACCTTCTTGATATTCTTTAATTGATTCTTGAAGAAGAGGATTTGATTAGCATTGCTAGCCCTGAACATGCTCACCAGCTTATCATACATCTCCTTAGATGTCTTCAGCTCATAAATGTAAACAACCAAGTGCTTATGAATAGAATCCCGGATAATCATCTTTGCTTTGATTTCCCCTTTTCTATACTTCGTCTTTGTGGCAGCAGCTGCATTTCATGGAGGCTCTTGAATACTCCCCTGTACATAGTCCATGACATATTGATCTTCTAGAGCCAAATCCAAGGACATCTTCCATGCATGATAATCAGACTTATCAGTCAATTTATCATCAGCATTGAAACCCTTGTAGGTTGAGGAGGCCATTTGTCCTTGATAGGATTTCTTCCTTCAGAGATAGCTTCTAACACCAGCTTGGACTCTTGGACTTTGTCTTCACCTCACCTCTAATACCATGTTAAATTTAGATAACCATGGTGTTCTGTGCTTGATGCACTTTTACTTCAATCTTTCTTAGGCCCAATACAAAATAGCAATCACATAAACTTGAAACTAAAATGTTGATAGAACACAATAATAGATCAATAGAAGACAAGCCAAATATAGATCAGATTTACAATTCCTTTTGTCCAGCAAAGATATGAGATATTGTGGCATTATAGCGGTCAGCAAGATGCTTAACCAGCAAAGTCTTTCTAGGTCAGCCAGCACTTTCATGTGTCACACCCACAGCCCTCAAAGACAGCTCATCACAAGTCAACGAAAGTCAAACCAGGGACAGCGCAAAAAATTTAATGCAAGCAGCTTCAAAAAAGTCAATGCAGCAAACTAGGGCTTCAGTTAAATAGCCCGAAATTCCTCGATTTCAGTGCCCAGCTGTACGGCCTCCTAAAATCGAAATTTTTGCAGAAGATTGAGGTCAAACGACCAAGAGTTGACCACGATCAACGCTGGTCAACGCTGCAGCAGAAAAGCCCTAAACAACTCAGCAAGAAAACAAAAAGCCCTAAACAGATCAGCGCAGAAAACAGCAGCTTTGCTCCACACGTGTGAGGGAAAAAAGGCCTCCAAAGGCTATCGAACCAATCAGATCACAATGAGAGAATTGTGATGAGATGATGAGAAAATGACCTCCAAGTCTCTCCAATTTATATTTATCAATGAGGGTGTGTGACACATCTCTTAGGCATGTGGGGAAAATCTGGCTAACCTTGCACATGTGGAAAATAAATTCAAAATCAATGTTCTAAATTCTGCTCATCCGATCAAGATGATCTTTAGGTCAATCTTGCACCTCTCCAAAAGAGGAATCCAACAAAAATACGACCATCGTCATATGAGCAGTGCAACATGGAGTTTGGACCTAGTTGCCCAAAATTAACATAACGGCTAGAAAAGAAGAAGACTGGTCCTTCCATAGTTCTGAGCACAATTTCTTAATTCAGACCCCTGTCTCAAAGGAAGAGAAATCAAGACTCCTATCTTGTTTCTATGCACAAAGTAACATGGTCAACTCATATATATTCATAGCCTAAAATTCAGTGGAGCTGACCTATAAATATTTTTTATTTACAGTGAAAATATTGTTATGGAATGAGAATGTATAAAAGCCCAAAGGTATTCACATAAGTGAATATTTGGTTACAAGGAAAGCTTCAGACGATATTTTATATTGAAGTTTATATTTAAGCCCTGTAACATCTTTATTGACAGAAGCAGTCTTGTATAGTCGTGACAAAGATATGTAGTTGACAGTGAAGTGTGGATCAACAGACTTGTGGGCACTATTATTGATACACTTGGCATGCATCTTCAGTGACACATTTTGCATGAGTAGACATCTCCAAGGATTACTGAAGCACATCACGAGTTTTGAGGTCTTGATGTATAGTTGGTTAGCTTTGCATAATTTGCTGATTATGAGCTTATGATGCCACCAATATATGTATGACAGAGATCTCCTCTCTTGATAAACTAAAGGAGTTAGCATGGCTCCTCCATTGGCTAGAGAAATGAGTAAAACACTATGTCACTGATTTTAGGCTTCTGCAAGTGCTCTTCTATTCAACAAGAATTCCATTGCCATATTCTTTTTGTATCAACACTGACTCTTTCTACAACATTCAATGCATGGTATGCATTGCTTGGGTTCTCTCTAGACTATCCAGATTCTATAATGTGGTTGAAGATGTTTAGAACAGCTAGGGCCAGGACTCTGAATCAGGGTAGCATAAGAAACCCTGACATTGGAGATTAATCGAAAGGAAGCCTTGAAGCAATCAAAAGCTCAGGAGCCAAGAAAGAATATGATGATGAAGGTTGCAATGTAAGCAACCTTGGAAGTTCTTTTTTTAAAGAACATGGACCAAACTCTTGCAGCAACCCTTATAATCATGAAGGAAAAAGGTACCTCATTGAGAAAGCATCGAAGGAGGGAACTGAGAAGTCCCTGATTTTTGGGGACTTTGACTTTATGAAGAATGGTCATATGAATACAGATGTCTGGATGAGAAGGACCTCTGTATCGACAGCAGTCATCTAGCAATGAAGCAGCTGACTGATGGTCTAAAAGATCTTTAATGATCCCCTAGTTTTGACGATATAGTTAAAGACGAGGAGTTGTCTGATGAAGGCCCTATGACCAACTGAAGTAAGACTTCAGAAGGAGCTATACCATCCCTAGCAAAATGGCTTGATGACTCTTCTTGCTCAATGATTATTACAAGAAGGGAGACCACATCAAAGGACGTTGCTAAAAGCAAGACATGACCGTTGATCTTATGACTCTGAAAATGATTCAATATATATCTGATTTCCTGGGAAGCTGCATGATCATAACCTTGGATATATTTTGGCAAGGTCACTTCTTTTATATATCCAGAAGGAGGTACTGTCAAGGCATATAATTGCAGCTATTGATGATATATGATGACCCTCTCATATATCGAAGTAAGAGGGAGTTGACCCAGCCTTGTTGAAATGCACTTAAGATCTGATGAGGAAGTTGTTGATCTGGTTATATATATATATATATATATATCTTGTGAGATCCCTGATTAATCACCTATTATATGTCTTAAATATACAGACTCTGAGGAGCTTCAGCTACTTGTTCCCTCATCTATGGTTTGTCATGGACCATTCAATATTAACTGAGCTGGTAATAAGAAGATTGGAAAGAGCGCATCTATGTGATATATCTTCTGGGATCTACCATGAATGGATCATTGAATGAAGTCGGTTACTCTGAGAAACATGGCTTATTATGAAGACACTCGTATTGAATAATCTCTTCAGTGAGTCATTTGTGCTCACTACCATTATATATTGCAACAAAAGTATTTCACATAACTCTGTATATGGTTCAGCAGAGGACACTCCTATTTTATGGCATGATTGAATGGATAGATCTCATGTTGAACAGATTGCCTGATGAGCACTTAGCAAGGACAAGCATAGGCTTGTGATCTCCCTGAGTCAGAGAATGTAAGAGCAGTTAAGTATTTTCTTGATTCGGAATCTTGAAATGCAGAAATCCAAGGATTGCTAAGTGTTGACGAATCGTAAGTCAGTATGTCTGTTGAAGTTCATTAGTAAGTTGTGTGCCTTCATATATACATCTATGTGCTGCTGGGTGGAGCAATGAGGCTCCTATTGACATCAATATAATCACCAAGAACTAGTCTTGGTTTTCAAAAAACAACCTGGCACTAATCCCTATATGAAAGGATTCATTGACTAAACACTGAGCTCTGGGAGCTCTTAGAAGGCTTGGGGTACTTATTGAGCTATGAGCAACCATAGGGTGAGTGGTTCACCCTAGTGGTATGCTGAGAACAGGGTGAGTAGTTCACCTTCCCCTGTGATACCCCATGATGGTTGTAATATTCCTAATTAGCACTGCTAATTGGAATATTTCATTTTTGTATAGTTTTGCCGCCTATAGTTAAATTAATAAATAAAAGTGAGAAAGAGGGGATCAACTCACTTTAATAAAATAAAGTGCTTCCTAGTAGAGTAACGTTGTAACTTAAAGGAAAGCCTTGGGGGTCCACACGTTACATGAGAGAGGCCTCACGTAGGCTCTAGAGGCAACTGCGCAGGCATAGGAGGAGCTCAAGGACGCAGTTAGGGTTTGGAGGGGAGCTAGCACTATAAAAGGTGGGGGTTTCACTCCATTTGGCATTATTGATATGTTGATGATATTGTGAGCTAGACTTCTGTCTACTTCAGCACGCCGGTTGTTTAGTCGGTCTGCAGCACTGTTTAGTGCGAACTGAGTGTCTCCGGTCGGAGATCTCACCCTTGGCCCCGGGGGACTTCGAGTGCCTGGAGGAGGTCAAGGACGCAGTTAGGGTTTTTGAGGGAGCTAGCACCATAAAAGGTGGGGGTTTCACTCCATTTGGTATTATTGATATGTTGATGATATTGAGAGCTAGACTTCTGTCTACTTCAGCACGCCGGTTGTTTAGTCGGTCTGCGGCACTGTTTAGTGCGAACTGAGTGTCTCCGGTCGGAGATCTCGCCCTTGGCCCCGGGGGACTTCGAGTGCCTGCTCGGGCAAGGTATTTCCTTCAGTTTCAGCAGTTGATTTGCAGGAGATTTTGGTGGACGTTTTGCAGATGAGCTGGCCTCTTAGAGTGACTGCACAGTCCAGGAGAGAGGACGCAGTTCCAGGAGGGAGGACGCAGTCAGTATTTGTGCAGCACTGTTGTGGGTGATTTTGTGGTGGCTCTAGCGTATTCCAGCCTTGGGGAGATTGTTGATTCAGCCGGAGGGTTTGCAGGAGGATTTAGGGCCCTTTCCCAGCATCTTTCTTGAGCTTCTGCGCTGTTCCTGGGAGAGACAGCGTTTTCATTGAGGAGGGCTTCATTGGTGGATTTTCGGAGGTGGAGCATTTGCTTCACGGTTTCTGGGTTTTGTCCGGAGTGGTGAGTACAGACAGCCTTCCGATTTTCAGCTCATTCCGGTGAGGGGATCAGCCCCTAGTTCCAATACATTGCAGCAGCAAATTTTCTACTTCTTGTAGCTTTTCTCTGTACAGCCTAGGACGTTAGCCTCTATTGTAGCCATTTTTGCCTTAGAGGTACTCTTTCCTCTCACTTGCCTAGAGCAAGGATAGGCGCACTCATTCTAATTATCTTTGTACCCATATATATGTATTCTCAGATTAATAAAATGGCTTAGCGTTCTGGTATTTTATGTGTACTTGTTCCATATCCTAGTTCCGGCATTTTGTTCTATATAGTTGCTTGTGGTTTTGTTGTGTATTACTGTTTATTTCCCGTTGGGGATATTACAGTGGTATCGGAGCATAGTTCTGGCTCAGCCTGTGGTGCTAGCAGTCTATGACGCTCGGGGATAATCCCTACTTTGATCAGAGGAGACACAGAGACGTTGAGAGTAGGTGGGAGTTTCCCTTCGGAGAGAGGGATTCTGATCAGGAGCCACCTAAGACAGATTCAGAGCAGGAGCAGCCTGCAAGGGACATAGAGCAGCGGAACCCGATGGTAGACGATGAGGGTTCGAGGAGATGGGATACGCTCCTCCATCACATGCAGGAGATGACACAGAGACTCACGGCCATAGAGATCAGACAGAGGGAACCTCCCAGGGTTTTCCAGATCGGTGAGGGATCGGGTATGTCTCACCACGTGCCAATGCATGATGCTATCCCCATTGTGGCATCTCATGCACCCACGCGATCCACTATGTCCACATTCTTGCCAGAGCACGCAGGGGCAGGAGTACAGAGGGGTGCAGAGGGATATTCCAGCACCCACGCGATCCACCATGCCTACCTTCCTGGCAGAGGACACAGGGACAGTAGTACAGCGAGAGATAGATCCGGGTCTGATGGGTGACCTTTTTATAGAGTATCAGGCATACGGACCGGCATTCCAAGATTCTATCACCTTCAGAGATTTTATCCAGGTCCAGCATGACATTAGACCCCGTGATCATCACTGAGGGCACAGGCACCACCGTGATGACCACCGCGCAGCTACTAGATTTCATTTGCCCACGTTTGATGGCTCATCAAACAGTTCGGCAAAGTCTTGGGTGGAGAAGCTGGACATCTATTTCCAGCTTAACCCGATGTCGCAGTCAGAGGCCATTAAGGTGGCAACATTACATCTGGACGGTGAGGCCCAAGACTGGTGGTTCCATGGCATGACGACACTCGGACATTCTACGTTGACGACATATGCCGAGTTTACCTGCAGGGTGATAGCGCGGACAAGAGGGATCCCGAGCGCACTTTGCCGGAGCCGGACAAAGCTCAAACACCGGGAGTGCAGACATACATTTCGTACTTCGAGGGTTTCTCTATGATGGTACCCGACTTATCCTCGCGGCTCCCATGGTTTACATGCCGTAGGCCACAGCTACTGTGGCTCAGTCCGGGTCGACCGTACCGCCTACTCCCAGATGCCATCACAACAGGGATTCCCACCCCACAGTATGCTCACTCAGACTCGGACACCTTATCCCTGCAGACGTGTGCCTTCCAGCCTAAGGGGAAGGACACGAGGATTCCGCCTCCTAAGGCGAATCCTGGGAGAGGGCAGTTTGAGGATGAGGCCAAGAGAGAGCTGAGGCGGAAGCGGTTGTGCTTCACTTGCCAGGAGCCATGGTCACCAGGACACAGGTGTGTTGCAGGGAAAGCACATTTCATTGAGGTCTTCTCCGAGAGCAGCGGGGAAGAGGATGAGGGGGATGACGTGGAGGTAGGAGATTGTTATGCAGCACAAGGTACCTTACCACCTCCACCACCGGCAGCAGGTGGGGCATCATTTGCACCCACCGGGGGAGCTCTAGCCGCATTGCGGGGAGTTCCCAAATACTTGACGCTGCGCGTACGAGGGACCGTGCGCGGGCAGCGGGTTTCAGTCTTAGTTGATAGTGGGGCCACCCACAACTTTATTGATGCCCAGATGGTTGAGCGGAGAGGCATACAGACAGAGGGTTTTGATGGATTTTCCGTCTTGGTCCCAGGAGATCAGACTATGGCGTGTGCTCGGTATGTTCTAGAGTTATCAGTGACAATGGGCACTTATACATTGACAGATCACTTCTTTGTGGTGGATATTCCGGACACCAACCTGATATTGGGTGTTCAATGGCTCATTACTCTGGGGAAGGTCACGACAGATTGGAAGGCCCTAGAGATGGAGTGGGATGATCCCAAGACGGGAGGCATGAGAAGATACGGGGATAAAGACACACCCCACCCTTCCGGATGCAGCAGCCTGGCACACAGCATGGTGCGACCTTCATATGGGACACATGCAGGAGTGGGCGGTAAGAGTTTCACAGCCTGGGAAGGGTGATACAAGCCCTGACAAAGGTATCCCAGGGTAAACCATCTCTGACAGTATGCTTTCCCATTGGGATATTCACTTGGCAGCCACCGGATCGGGGGTTTGAGCATACGATCGAGCTTGAGCAGGGGATACAGGCAGTGATTACCACACCGTATAGGCATCCCAAGGCCTATCGAGAGGAGATAGAGCGGGCCATTCAGGAGTTGCTGGCCCTTGGTCACATTCGGCCCAGCACGAGTCCTTTTGCTTCTTCTGTAGTGCTGGTGAAGAAGAAAGATGGCACATTGCGCATGTGCATTGACTACAGGGCTCTGAATAAGAAGACCCTGAAGAACAGGTACCCCATCCCCAGGATCGATGCGCTGATGGATGAGTTGAGAGGAGCGCGGTTCTTCTCGAAGATTGACTTGAGATACGGGTACCATCAGATACGCGTGAGGGAACAGGACATTCCCAAGACCGCTTTCAGGTGTCATTATGGGCACTTTGAGTTTCTGGTCATGCCATTCGGGCTGACCAATGCACCCGCTACCTTTCAGTCGTGCATGAACCACATTTTCAGGGGTCATCTGAGGAAGTTTGTGTTGGTCTTCTTCGATGACATACTTATATATAGCAG
Source organism: Pinus albicaulis (assembly GCA_034641835.2). NCBI lineage: Eukaryota > Viridiplantae > Streptophyta > Pinopsida > Pinales > Pinaceae > Pinus > Pinus albicaulis. Next base: position 1,708,530,018 of record CM076575.1, on the reverse strand, counting down.
GACTTGGGAGGAGCATCTCCAGCATATTGAGACAGTTTTGGACATCTTGGAGGAGCAGCAGTTCTATGCCAAGCTCTCCAAGTGTGAGTTCAGGTTGACAGAGATGCTGTATCTGGGGCACATTATAGGAGTGGACGAGGTGAGAGTCCACGAGGAGAAGATCAGGGCCATCAGGGATTGGCCAGAGCCGCAGAATGTGACGGAGCTTCGGGGATTTATTGGCATTTGCACATACTACAGGAAGTTCGTCAAGGGCTTCTCTCAGCTTGCTGCACCCCTCACAGATTTGACGAGAAAGGGAGCATTAAGTTGGTCGGACACAGCACAGCGAGCTTTTGACAAGCTCAAGGAGGTGATGAGCAGTTGTCCTGTGTTGGCGTTGCCAGATTTTACACAGCCCTTTGTCCTAGAGTGTGATGCATCAGGAGAGGGGATTGGTGCAGTTTTGATGCAGGGCGGTCACCCGATTGCTTTTGAGAGCCGGAAGCTCCTTCCACACGAGAGGTTGTATCCTATATACGACAAGGAGATGTTGGCCATTATGCATGCATTGGCCAAATACCAGCAGTATCTAGTGGGCAGCAAATTCAGGGTGAGGACAGATCATAACAGCCTGAGGTACTTTCTGGAGCAGAAGCAGTTGCAGGAGAGACAGCAGAAGTGGATCAGCAAGATCCAAGCCTATGACTTTGACATAGAGTATGTCAAAGGCAAGAATAACGTGGTAGCTGATGCCCTTTCTCGTAGACCGGCCATGTTATCACTTATGAGCTTGGACGCTGATTGGAGGGCTCGACTGCTGGTAGAGTACTCCAAGGACAGGTTTGCGTGTGAGGTTCTGGATGGGCAGGTAGCAGATGACAGGTACAGGGTGGTCGACGAGATCATCTATTACAGGGACAGGATCTTTTTGACTGAGGGATCTCAGCTCAAGAAGAAGATACTCCAGGCTTCACACGATTCTCCATTGGCGGGCCATCAGGGGTTCACCAAGACTTACAGGGCTATTCGGGAGAGGTTCTCATGGAAGGGCCTCAAGGAGGACGTACTCTAGCATGTCAGGGAGTGCGATGTTTGCCAGCGGAACAAGGGAGAGATGAGCCATCCAGCAGGGTTGTTGCAGCCTCTTCCCATCCCGGAGGGGAAATGGGAGAGCATATCGATGGACTTCATCACAGGGTTGCCCATGGTGCAGGGCAAGGACTGCATCTTTGTCGTCGTTGACCGACTGACGAAGTATGCCCATTTTTTGGCCATATCCGCACATCACACAGCAGCGCAGGTGGCTGAGCTGTTCTTCAGGGAGATTTTCAGATTACATGGTCTACCCAAGACCATTGTCAGCGACAGGGACAGCCACTTCATGGGTGGATTCTGGCAGGAGCTCTTCCGACTAGTGGGGACCGAGTTGACACCGAGCACTAGTTATCACCCCCAGACGGACGGGCAGACAGAGATAGTTAACAAGTGACTGGAGGGCTACTTGCGTAACTACGTCAGTGGACAGCAGAGGGCATGGCTGAAGTGGCTGCATCTGGGCGAGTACTGCTACAACACGACGCATCATATGTCTATTTGTTAAGAAGCTAGTAGAAGATGAAGATATGGCTGATTTGTTAATGTGAAGCTTGCTGCCTTACTTTGATTGATTTGTGACTCATTGCATCTCCTTGGAGAGACTCAAGCACTTCAGTCAAGAAGTTATCAACAATTTTCGAAACCCAAATTTTAGAAGATATTATTTTTAATACCAAAATACTATAATACTATAAAATATAGGTGCAATAAACTATTATTTTGATCAACAAGACTCTAAATAAGCATTAATTTGCATCCATTTATATAATTAGTTAAACTAAATTATATAGTTGATAATAGGATAGTAGAATATATTATAGGGTACTTTCAGAATGAAATACATTTTGTTCATTCATTGGAAAGCTTCACAAACCACTGTGATAATAGAGTTCTCAGCGCTAATACAATTATTTTGTCGATCTGTGCATATATTTCTCAATATCCCCTTCCCATATGGGAAAGGAGTGGACTAGTCACTTACCTCACAAGGTCCTTATGGAGTTGTTGTTCCAGGCCACACGTGCACACCATTTTACCAACAAGACAATTTAGTAGACAACTCGACAAGGCCTTGGAGCTGGGTGCCCCCAAATCCACACAGCCAACCATCCATCAGGAGAATTTTTCCATGCCTGGATGTTAGGAGAGCTTGCTCAAATTTGGGCTTCCCACAAGGATCATACTGTAGAGCCCTATCAGTCCCAGACACACTCCAAAGGACATCATCCACTAGTCCAAAAAAAATTTTGCGGTCATTGAGGACTCTAGCAGGGAGACCCCCCTTGATCTAATTGCTCGTCCTCACCTGTCAGCACTAGCATACCATGACTAGTTCAAACTAAAGTTCCTTTGGTCCTCAGATATCATACATATTATCTTTTTCTTGTAATTACTTTATCTCCACTCCGAGTCATGTACTTTCTTATCTTCTCTTGTTGTTCTGCTTCTAGCACAATTAAAAATCTGTTTTGATATGATTTTTAGCATCTTTATAGTCCACACTTCCACACTTCCACATTGTATTTTGGCTAGTGATGTACTCTTATAATCCCATTGACCTAACATTTTCCCCAAGGAAAACCTTGTGGGGAAACCCAAGAGATGCTTCCTCATGTTTGTGGATGGCATCCCTAGTAACCCTGTTCGCTAAAGTCATAGACTAGTGTGCCTAACCAGGAGGGTTGAACTAGGCAGATGCCCAACAACATGAAAAAAAACCAGTTGAGCTAACCCTTGGTCTTCCCATTGACATACTCCTTTGATCATTTGCTGGACATTAATAAACTTATATTATCAAACTTTGGTTTTTACAAATACTGCAACAAAAAAGGTGGTTTGACAAACAATGCAACAAATCAGAACTCATATTTTAATAATTTAGACGATAAGAGGTATTCCAAAAATCATTGACAAAGACAGCCATGCTTTTATCTAGATTTTCATTTGAAAAAATTGTCAACTTATCTGTTATATTGTCAACTTGAAATGTGAAATCCAGATATGAAAACTAGATATGAAAGTATTTCAAAAATCACCTCTTGGGTATTAAAATAAGAATGGAGCTGTACAGGATGGCATCAAGGCCAATGAGAAAAATTACAATTAATT